>CM026068.1:12205739-12605739 GCA_014839685.1 Anableps anableps | reverse complement strand
TTTAAATTATAATGCATTTAAAATTAATTTTATTTTGTAAATATTTTAATTCCATTCATTGTTCTGATGTCTGATCGGGCCAGATAATAAAATATGTGAAATATGACAGATTCTGGTCCCTAATGGATATTCTTTAATGGAGTCACATAACCCATCCTCCTTACAGTAGACAGGAAGATTTTATTCATGTAGCACCTTTCAAGATAACACATCACAAGGTGCTTTACAGCAAAGTATCAGACAGCAATAAAATATATCAAATTAACACAAAATAAAAGGCTGAAAAAGAGTTAAAATAAAATTGGAAATAATGAGACACAAAAGCCAGATGAGTCTTAAGCTGAATCCTCAGAAAAGTAATTTCCAGAGTACGGGAGCTACATCTGCAATAGGTTCTGTTGCCTTTAGTTTGTAGCCCCTTTTTGGAGACAAACAAGCCCTGATTAGTTCACCTCAGGGTTCTGCTGGTGATGTACAGCCAAAAAAGTACAGGAATGTCTGAAAGTGTGTCACCATGCAAAGCTTTTGCAGTTTTGACTCTGAAAACGGTGCCATGGGACTTTTAGTATCACATTCTGGGTCAATCTGTACCCACTTTGGGGATGTTTTGTGCCATTCAAGGTGTGAAAAGAGTGCAAAAAGGATTGAAAATGTCTCAAATGCAGATATGAGTTGAGGCATGGTTGGTTTGTAAAGTCCTGTGGGAGAGTGCTTCATTTCATACTTGGAAAAAGTATGAAATGCAACCAAAGACCAAACCTGGAACCTAAGGGATCCATCATCCTTCACTCAAAAAAATTGAATCATTGACTTAGCATAATTTTTTTCTTTTCAACATGTTCCACATAATTTTATTGTGTTAGCTGAAAGCAAAAAGGATGTGGAAATCTGTTATCTTTACTAGAATAAATCAGTTTAACCCAACAAATAGCTTTTTTATGTCTTAACTTGACATAAAATGTTAACATTACGTGGACAACTGCTCTGGTTCATTTCTTTGAGTGTTCAGTTGATTATCCACTGTATGGCAAGTTTCACCCAAAAGCTCTTTGAGATTCACCGTGTTGCTGCTAAAATCTGTCAGATTTTAATGCTTTGTCATTTTTCATATATTCACAAATCACACCTTTGTAACAGGCTGGTAACAAAATGCACAAAAATCCCATTTCTCATTGGTTGCAGTCGCAAAGCCAGTTCATCCCTGAAGTTTTGAGGCCTGAATGATTGTCTGAATGATTCAAAAGGGAAATGATTTAGTAAAGAAGTCAAAGTCTAAAAAATGCACGTTAAAATCTTCCTGAAAGCTTGAAGAAATATGGATCAGCACTACTTTAAAATATTACAAGTAAAATATCTTGTCATAAAAATGCTGGATAAACCAAGACAAGAAAGGAAAGCAAAATATTACACAAAGTGACTGAACTGACTCCCTGTTGCTGTTTCCTACATTAACCAAGTTTAATTCCAGTAACTGAAACATACAGCTCTCACACAGGTTCAGAGTATTTCTCTGCTCATGCACGGCTCTGTGAGAGGCCTGTGGTCATCTGTGGAATCAGTTAAACCTGGTGGGTGAGAGACAGGAAATACAAGTCAGCGGTGCAATGTGCATCTCCCACGCAGTCCGTCCTTTATCGCCGGCTGCCATATGGATGCCTGAGCTCACTCAACATTTATATTGTCAAAGCTTGCCAGAGAGAGAGAGAGTGAGACGACATTCTGCCCGTAGAGGCTAATTAATGTGTTTAATATGTGTGCGATGGGGCTCTGCTCTCCACATTATTGGAAGAAGATGGAAATCCCCCCACAGGTAAACCGGAAAAGCACTTAGGCAATTTGGTGCAGGGGACATCTGCCTCTCCTCATCATGTCTGGATTCTTATCGGTGGTTTGCCTTAACATACTGTAAACACACACATGGTTCCTTGCACAGATACAGCAGCTGCATGCAGCTGGATGTATCAGTGTCTGGATCGGGGCTGTGTGCCATTCATAATGTCTGTCTGTGTGCCAGAAGAAAAAAGGAAAAATCCTCTGGTGCTTCTGCATCAGGGCTGATGGTGCGACTCTCCAAGACAACATTCAGGCTCATTATAGAGAGACGAGGTTATCAGTGATCAGGTTAAAGGTCACAGACCGTCTGCTTTGAAGTCAGCAGATCTAAAACTCAATGAAGATGGGAGTTTATCTCAGCTGACCCCGATTTCTGCTCTTTCTCATGCTCCCACATCTGATACCCCCTCTCATGATTGCCATCTTTGATCACCCATGGGATTGTTATCTTTTGTCTCTATCTCCTTCAGTTTTCGCTCCAGGTCTGTCACTTCATCTTTTGTTGCAGTAGGGTTCCTCTCTGTTTGTCCCAAAATCTGTGCACACACTCCCACATACAGTGCCTTGCAGAAGTATTCACAGCCCTTGAACTTTATGTTTTGTTTTTGGTGTTTTTGGGGAAGTTTGGGGGGGTGCAAGAGACCAACACAAAGCCACAGTATTGTAACGTGGACGGAAAATGACGTATTTATGAATGCAGGTCTGAAAATCTGTGGTGAAATTTTTTGGTCTTATCTGACCAGACCACCTTCTTTCACACTTTTTCTGTGTCCACCACAAGCATGGTGGCAAACTACAAACAGGACTACCTATGGTAATGATGGCTGTCTTCAAGCCTCTCTTCCATATAAGCCAGATTTGTAGAGTTCATGATTAATAGTTGCCATTTTAATAGGTTCTCTCACCTGAGCTGTGAATTTTAGCAGCACATCCAGAGTTAACATGGACCTTTGGGCTGGTTTTCTAATGGTCTGCAGTGTCTTGATGGGTTTGGAGTTGTGTCGTGTTCTTTCCATGTTCACATGATGGACTAAGCAGTGCTTTGTGAAATGTCCAAAGCTTCAGGTGTTGTTTTAAAATGTTGCGTGCTTCAAACTTCTCCACAATTTTACCCCTGGCCAGTCTGCTGTGATCCTTGGTCTTCACAATGCTGTTTGTTCCCTAATGATCTCTAACACCATGACCGTCTGTGTTTTTGTCACCAGAAGAATTTCCAAACAGGTAAATTTGAGGGGAGTACCATTGTTTCAGCCAGCTGACCACCAGTGCACAGCACTGTGTTACTCTATTCTCTGTAAATTTAGAGAAAATGCCGATCACTAGAATACTTTCTCTGGCCTTTTATTAAAAAGTCTTTAAAAACATAAAACTGTTTGACAAAATATTTTTGTGATTAGGGCACCATAAGCTTTTAATGCTTTGGTATACCTTGAAACCAGAAATGTGGCCATATCTCCTAGGCCAGCTCCCAGTCCCACCCAGCTAAAAGGTCCCTTTGCCCAGCCTCTGCCTCCAAGCACACCGCATTCTGTGCATCCTCTACAGTCATCTATTATCTTCCATTGTTCAAGGTTATCATTGTCTCTCTTGTTTTATTAGATCTGTTCAGCAATATGACTGCCGCTGTTAATTTACATGTTGTATGGTCAGATTTTAAAATCTAAGCATCAGAGACAATTGATATTTTTTAGCATTGGAGTGAAATTGGACACTTATACCTTGTTACTGAGTGGTACGACATAGGTCGGTGCAGTTTGGTATGCTATTTTATGGACTCTCACTGGGCAGGTGGAGTGAAACCCAAGTGCCTAATGTTGCATCATACTAGTGCGACAACAAACGTAACGCACTAGTATGTTTTATGCTTGTTGCAAGCAGTGACGTCTTTCTGACCCCCAGTCGATGGGCTCCGTTGTGTGATGCCAGTAGCTCCGCCTTAACTTTACTCCACCATTGTCCTGTGGACCTACAACAGAAGGGGGCCCAGGAATGGGTTGGTTGTATGGACCACCTTTACAATGGAAACAGACAGAATAGTGTACCGAACCACACTGACTTGTACCGTATCGCTCAGTGGAAACAAGGCATATGTCTTTAGCAAAGCCTTTCGGTAGTTTGGTCTTTTAATATTCTCTGTTACAGTAAACTTCCAGCTAAACACCCATAGGTCTTTTATTCTCCATGCTCTGATTTGCTTGATTTTAACCATTAATAACCTGCCTAAAGTTGCTACTCCACCATATTTGCACGTTATAAGGTGGTACATGCTTAAACATTATTTACATCTTTACTGGGCTTTTAGTTAATGAATTCTTATGGTGTTAGAGATGTTGCATGTTTATGTCACTGTGCTGCACTGAGCCTGCTCCGAATCTGTGTGTCGTGCTGTGGAGTGGGCTAATCTTAGAAAACATGGCTAGGCTTGAACTCCCCTGGGGTGGGAGTGCAACATCACCAATCATCCTCATCAGCTAATCACAGGGGGTGTTCTGCAGGCACGAGGCAGCACGCAGCATGTCGGATATAGGCAACTCTGTGACTGCATTCACAATGTTCACCTCTGAAAATGTGCAGAACTTTAGTAACACAAATCTGTATGGATCTCTTATGCATCATGGAGACTGCATTGTCTTCTCAGTGTTTGCTTTTCTACCCACAGGACCTGCAGCATTGTCATTTCTTGCATTACTGTGGGATTCCAGCCTCTTTAATTCACATATTGAATGATAGTTGTACAATGTGTTTTGCAGGCTTCAGCTGATCGCTGTCCCTGCACAGCAATGTCTCTTTCCTCTCCTCCCCACTCAGTTTACTGTTACAGACACGACTCCCGACCATCTGACAGAGATATCTGCCCCACTCCCCAGGGTGAAAAACCAGCAGGAGGAGGAGGAGGAGGAGGCACGGTAGTGGTGGATTGCTACAACAGATAGGTGGCTGATACAGGAAGACGAGGGTTTCTGAGGCCTGAAGGGTGGACATGTACACCTTCAGCCTCCCCATGACTCTCCTTCAATTTGTCCTTTTTTCTGTTTGTTTCTGGTTCAGTGGAGCTGAAAAACACTGAAGGGATTCATGTTGATGTGGAAATTTACATGGAGCCTCTTCTGTCTCTTGTCCTGTAGTATGTCTGCTTTTCTTTATGCTCCCCTTGTCTCCTACACCTCCACAGACTCACTGATTGTTTTAGCAGCTGGTTTAAAACATGGCCCCTCTTCTTCACATGTGGAACAACTACCTTATTTCTAAACATATTAATACCACTAGGAGTGGGCTGCATGGGATCATTCAATCGTAAAGGGTTAGAATGTGTTGTCAATCTGCCAGAGTGCAGTTGTCTGCAGGGCTCATTCTGTCCATTGCCATTCTGTTTTATGTCACGATTTTACTCCTTTTCCTTCAGCTTTATAAAAAAAACTTAATGTGTAGGGATGAAATGGCTACTGGTTTTACTGATTTGTTGTGCAAAAATTTATAACAGTAGTTGCTTAGTATTCCTATTTTAAAGTGAAATTACCGTTAAAACCAACCTCTTAGACTTTTTGTCACAGATTTAAGCAGAAGGAAGTGAAAGTTCAGTGGGGATATTTAAAAAAAAGATCACAATGTTGGACCTCACAGCTGCACAAGAATAACTGTTTTTGTCCTCACAACATGCAGAATAAAGCAACAAGAGTAGTCCTTTGCCACAAAATCCCTAGTGGCTAATGTAAATATTAATGTTTTGACCATGAGACCTGGAACATTTTTTTCTAGAACCTCCATCTACCCTGCCGCTGTTTTTGTGAGTGTTTCCACTATGGGGTCCAATAAAGGCCATTGACGCCGAGTGGTAACTCCTTTCCAATGCAGCAATATTTGACGATGCAGAGTTTTGTGTTTACTGTCACTGCTGTAGAACAGCATCTCCCAGGGCATGACACTGCCACCACCACCGAGGGGAGGGTGTGTTTAAGTTGATGTACAGGGTATAGCCGCTTCTCCGCTAGCAGATCCTCCACAGTTCTTCCCGATTTTCGTAACCACCTCAGGGGTAGTACAAGCCACTCCAAGCCGTGTATTGCACGCTAGCAGTTTGATTGCAGACTGCGTTCTTGGATTGGTCCGTGATTTACGTCACTACATGAGCGAAGGGCGGACCTTGCACACTCTAAACAACATCTCAACCACCGCAGTGGACTGGCGGACATGGTGTCTGCTATCAGAGAGCTGCACAGTGTGGAGGAGTGTATTCATCATCAGTGCCAGGAACACATGCTTCAACTTTTGGAGCGGAATGACCGTGATTTCTCAACCCTGCAAGCAGCAGATCGAGAATCGGGACACAATGAAGAAGTGAGAAACAGTGCTGCTAAACATTTGTCGAAGCTTTAGTTTTGTACCTTGACCCACCATTTTTATGTTAGATGCCCTGATAGATTTGCAGTTGTACCGTAAACTGTCCTGTTTCGATTGAACACCATTCTGTCTGATGATCAAGGCCTGTGAGATTGCTATACAACCCCACCCTGCTTGAATCTTTCTCTCTGCTGTGTTCCTTGGTCTTCATGGTGCTGTCTGCTCACTAATGTTCACAAAGAAACATCTGAAGAACAGTTCAATTTATAAGCTGCCATTGGAGTTTATAAAAAGGTGGTCCACTGAGATTTATTTCCATCCAATGTTACATACATTTTTCACCAAGCTCTTGCATTGATGATGGGAGAATCCGACCACGGCTCAAGGCCTTCTCCAGCCCATCCTAAAGATTCTCAATGGGGTTAAGGTCTGGACACTGCGGTGGTCAATCCATGTGTGAAAATTATGTTTCAGGCTCCCTGAACCATTTTTTCACAGTTTGAGTCCAATGAATCCTGGCATTGTCATCTTAGAATACGGCCATGCCAGCAGGGAAGAACCAAACTATTGATGGAATAACCTGGCCATTCAGTGTATTCAGGTTGTCAGCTGACCTCATTCTTTGGGCACGTAATATTGCTGAAACAAGACCTGACCAACAGCAGCAACATCACATTAGTAGTAGGTACCAGGCATGATGGGTGCATCACTTCATCTGCTTCTCTTCTTATCCTGATGCGCCCATCACTCTGGAAGAGGGTAAATCTGGACTCATCACCACACAACCTTTCTCCATCGCTCCAGTTAGCCTCACAGATTATTGGTTTTCTTATGTCTACATAGCTGTTCATTCGCATTCCCTCAAGTTCTCTTCGCATTGTACGTGTGGAAATGCTTTTACTTTCACTGTTAAACATAGCCCCCGAGCTCTGCTATTGTTTTTCTTCAATTTGATTTCACTGAACGTTTAAAAGATTGACGATCATTCAGGGTCTTTTTCCGTCCACATTTCTTCCTCAAAGACATTGGTTTTCCACTTTCCTTCCAGTTTTTAATAATGCAATGGACAGTTCTCAACCCAATTTTCGTAGTTTCTGCAGTTTCTTTAAATGTTTTCTCTGCTTGATGCCAATGATTTGACCCTTCTTGAACAGACTAACATCTTTTCCACAAACGCAGGATGCGTCTTTCGATGCGTTGTTTAAGAAATGAGAATCAACTCATTGCATCAGTTGAGGTTAAATAACTTGTTGCCAGCTGAAAGATAATCACCCATGCAGTAATTATCCAAAACGAGGCTCGTACCTGTTTGCTTGGTCAAATCCAGGTTAAGACTTTTTTTTTGGCCAGGCAGTCTATGTGAACTACTGTATGAACTACATACAAACTACTTGACTTCTGAAGGAAACCAGATTTTATTTAGGAGTGTCAGAGTAAAGAGCACTAAATACAAGTGAAGGCTTAATTTTTGTCCAATTTTTTTGAAAGCCATATATTATTTTGCTACCCATTCACAAGTATGGACTAGTATGTGTTGGTCCAGCACGTAAAATCCCAATGAAACGCTTTGGGCTTTGTGGTTGTAACATATGGAAAAGTGTAAAAGTTAAATCAGTAGCAATGCTTTTGTAAGGCTCTCTTTCTGCCTTCTTTTCTCCTCCATCCTTCGTGCTTCTCTTGGCTCTGCCTTCTTTGTCATCATTTTTACTCCACATCCCAGTTTGCCTCTTCAGTAGTCTGCTGAGCCCCAGAAAACCATAATGCAGTCCACTTCCTCCAGAGCCTTACGGCTTTAGTTTCATGCTGACTCAATGACTATGTGTGTGTGTGTGTGTGTGTGTGTGTGTGTGTGTGTGTGTGTGTGTGTGCGCGCAAGAGAGAGAGAGATAGACAGTGGACGTTTCAATATCCTTGAACAAGGAAGGGCAGGAGTTTCAGAAGCACCTCGTCGTGTGCTGTGTGTTTTTCTGCTGAATGGGTGGAAAGTTGGTTGAGTGCAGGTTTTTAAATAGCTGAATGGGTATTGACCTGCTCCCCAGCATCAGCAGCACAGACACACCCCCACATTCACTCTCACCAGCTGGGGGGGGTAATTATTACTGCACATGGTGATTAGCAGTTTGGGTCACAAAGCTTGTGTGGCTTGAAGGAATGAATAGATGGAGCCTTTAATGAATGAGTTTATCTGTTCATGAATGAGAAAAAAGGGACTATTCCACTATTTTGGTATTAATTCCAAAATCAAACCCGCTTTCCTCTGTGTGAAACCTATCAGGATGGGATTGTGTAACCTGATGACTGATAATGTAACTGCTTCTATTTCTGGACCTTGTGTCGTGATTCAGCTTCAGGGTACAAAATAAGAGGAAACGTGTGAGCAGTTCGTTCATGCTTCTTCACCACTTAGCTAGTCGGAGCAAGCAATCTTTGAAATCATATCACAACAAATAAATGTGAAACGCTCAAACAACCTACAGTCATGAGAGGAAAGCTATGTTTCCACACGTCAGTAAAGTCTTAGGAAAAATTAAGTGGACTCCAAGATTCATATTTGTCTGTCACTTTGTTGTTTTTTATCGAGATACTTGATACAGAAAATAAGGGGACTTGTAATTGCACAATGGCACACGTACAATATCTATCATATTGTGTAAGAATTTTGACCCACATAGACCTGTATAATATGTTATCTAAATATCAGTGTTTGCAAAACTAATAAGGACAGTTTGGACTGCAGTAACTGATGGCTGATGTATGTCAAGGGTCATGAATACACATTTTGCACGGCAACAAGATATTCAGCCAGTCTCACACAAAATAGATATAACCAGACTTGTAAAGAGATATACTGTTGGGTTGCCTGTTTGATAACAAAGATATTTGTAAGCTTTACAGGGCAAAGAGAAAGTTGTAAATATTTAATTCACACACACAGTGAGTTTTTTTTTTTATTTCTTTATCCAGAAATTGTCATGATGTGTAGTGGTTGTTGTGGACCCAAATGCAGAGAGGCAGAGAGTAGTTCTTGAAGATTTAATAAAAATGATAAACAAAAAACTTACAAAACCACAGGAATGCAGGAAGCCAGAGCAGAACAAAAAACGGGAATCCAGGTAGCAAAAATAACAGAGTGCGACAGAGAAGAAAACAGGTAAGTAACAGGAGGAACCAGCAAGGAGTGGGAACAAGAAAGGAGATTTAATACTGGGCGGGGTGAATACCAGAACAATGGACTGGGGCTGATTGGCTAAGAGTTTGCAGGTGTAAGGAAGGAGAGCTGAAGGCAGATTGAGGAGAGAGAGAGAGAGAGAGAGAATGGCAGCAGGGGGCGAGTGAGCGTAAACAGGGGAGCAAGGAAAATGAATCTAACTGTAACAGAGGATAACTAGGGACAGGAATAAAATATATTTAAACTAGAATAACTAAGAAAGGACTGAACTAAAGTTAAACAGAAACGAGGCTGATCTAATTAACAAAAGAAACACAGGACAACAACAATCAAAAACTAGAATCAGAAGAATAAACCTCAAAACAACCCAAAACCATCCAGGTTCTGACAAAAATCTAAAAATCAGTGTATTAAATATAAAAATTCACCTTGAAAACCTAGAGTACGGTGGATTCCCTCCATTTCGCGGTTCAGTATTCGTGGATTCACCTATTTGCATATTTTTTGTAGAGTGTATCTAAAATAATCGAAAGAAAATACAGCTTGGGAAGCTGAAATACTTGGACACAATGTTATTTGACACGTCGGCTGGCGTTTCCAAAGCAACTAATTCAGGCGCACAATTTATTTTTATGAGGGGAGATAAAGAAGACTGGATTCTACCTTCTTCGGTAGTGCGAAGACAGTTTACACCGTGTGTAAAAATGCATGTTAAATTATATTTGATGTGTGAACCATTAAAATAGGCAGTTATAGGCATTTTTAAAGGGGGTCCCAAGAATTCCTGGATTTTAGCATTTCACAGGTGGCTGTGGTCCCTAACCCCGCGAATATTGAGGGTCCACTCTTTTGCATCTTTAATCAATAATTAAATATCATATTTATTCATCACCTGTTTGTAAAGCTAATCCTAAGGTAATTATCCTGTAGCTATGCAGTGATAAAGCTGCACTAAGTCCCATTACCCTGAGGCAAAGTAAATCTGAGAAAATATTTCCTTTACTGTTTGTTTTTTATTGCTTTTCTGTCAGCTCACTAATTTCCTTTCCTTTAAAGTTTATTGAAACATCAGAGTATTTTGGCACCAGGTCTCAGCATCCTGGTCTTTTGAGCTTAGAAATGGATCCTCAAAGAGCTGGAAGCCCTTTTTTTTTTTTTTTTTTGCTTTTTCATTCTCAGATCCGGTTTGTTGTTTTTATCAGATCTGTGATCTGAGGAAAAAAAGAAATGAGACTGGCTTGTGTTCCTGCCAGACATTTTTACTAGAAAAACATTATGTTTAATCTATTAAAAGGATCAATCAACACTAGAACTCCCAGAGAGGGATCATGAGAAGAAGTTTCTGCACTGTAGATGCATTTGCTTTCAGAGTGCAAACCTCGTGTCGCTGAAGCAGGAGAAGCCCAGCAGCTCACATAATCTGCTCTCTCTGGCAGTCCCACTGTGTGTTTTTGCCCTTCTTGTCCGCTCACGCGGCATCCTCCTCTTATCTGTGAGACTTAGGGGAATAATCAAACCAACATGTGTCGGATTGTTTGGCACCGTGGGACGACGCTGTATTAGTCACTGACGAGAGAGAGAGGAGGAAAATGGAGGATGGGATGTGTGTAGATGTCTGATTGGATGTTACCACTGACACAGTGTCATTATGACTTTGTGTTTGATTCCCAGTGTAGCGAAAAGTTTTAGCCATGATGTGATGCGATTTGGCACAGCTGGAGCCCGAAAGGGGAAGAAGCTGGATCACGCAAACTAACAAGTTGGGCAGTAGAGGAAGAAACAGTGGATGTCAGTGACTTTTGTCCTGAAAAATTCAAAATGTTTAAAAAACAAAGACTGGACAGGAAATAATGATGCATGTCATAAACTGGAAGTGATGGATCTTTTTGGATCAGATCCCTTTGATCTGTGGTTTCGTTGAATCTCCTGTTACGCTGATGGGAAACCTTATGAAGGGGTGTTCATGACTAGTTTTTCAATGACAAAAGTCTTTTTTTTTTTTTTTCTACTCTCGTCATGAATTGAAAATGTAATGTTTAAAAAAAATCTTCTGTAATTTATTTAAATCTTAATCTGAACAATGTTATTTCTTTTTGATCTAAAATAAAATTGCAAAGTCGGAGCTGTGTTTTATCTGAATCACTGGTAATCTACAAGTACAGTAAAGTCCTTCTCAGGTATCGATAAATAAAAGCCAACTAAAATAAAATACTAAATGTCTTTTCTCATTTACAAAACAAAAATAGAAATGTGTCACATAAGGTATTAATTTTTCTTCTACAAGATATATTCAAAATAAGGAACATCAATGTCCAGATAGGTATAAGCTCTGATATGTTGTGTTACATTGTTATATCGTTTATTGTTTTCATTAACTGTCTCAAGAGACCTTTCTGTTTGTTTTTATATTATCTATATCAGGACGAGAGACGACATCACTGTGTGTGTGTGTGTGTGTGTGTGTGTGTGTGTGTGTGTGTGTGTGTGTGTAAGAGAGAGCAGTCAGTGTTGCACAGCTCTGCAGTTAAACTGGATTTCTACAGTGGTGACATTAGCATCTTATATTAGCATTTAGCATGATTAGCATGACTAAATGGAAAATATCTGTCTCTGTGTGTATTGAACCTCACTTAGTATTCCTTTAATAAACTGAGATTTCCTTAAGACTGCTAATGTTTTCTTAATTCAGGGTGCTCCATGAAAGACAGAATTAGATTCCTTAAAGGGATTAGACAGAGAAAATTCACTGTTGTATGCTTAGCTTTTTGCTAATGTTTTTAACTTTGTGTGAAAAAGCTGTACCCCCTGTGGAAAATATAGTTTTCTCTCTAGAAGCTTTCTAGAGCTTTTGTGCTTCCTCTGAATTCATTTTTAAACACTTCAGTAATTCTGTTATTTGCTAGCTGAGAGTTTTCAACCCTCAGTAACAACCTCCACACCAAAGAGTTGTTGTCAGCATGACCTGTACGAGCTTTATGTATGGCGTGTTCAGTGAGATTTCTAGTTTACAATCATCAGTTTACTGATCAGGGCTGATCGTGCACAAAAGCATAACATTTTCAGTGCATCTCTTGTATCAATAAGATCTAACTGAGCACTACACGTCTTATTTTTGGTAATATGGCGGTTTTAGGCTTAAATCCTGGGTCCTTTTGTGTGGAGTTTGCATCTTCACCCTCTGCATATGTGGGTTCGCTCCGGGAACCTTCTGATTCTGGGATCCTCTCACTGTCCAAACCAAAAAAAAAAAAACTATCAAATAAACCAAGTAAATTTGAATTTTATTTTTCAGTATTTTTATATAAATATCATCTTGGTGATACATGCAAGCTGGTTCACAGTCTGCTCCTTTCACACGTCTTTCTTTCTTTTTTTGACACCATCTCACATGTAGGCTGTTCCCCAGCTGTTTTATGTGATTCAAAGCCAGCATTTTTGGTTTTGCTTTTTTTTTTTTTTTGGTTTGTTTTTTCTTCTTCATCCACACTGACAGTCTTTTTCTCTTCCTTCCCCTCAGCCTCTCCTTGTTGGGTTGGCATGGCCCAGTGATGAACGGAGCGGTGGTGCCCGGTAGCCCGGAGCTTTCCTCCTCATGCCCACTGCCTGACTGGAGAGAGTTCTGCGAGCTCCACGCTCGAGCCTCGGCTGCGGACTTCGCCGACAAGTTCCAGCGTTTCTTGTCGGAGAACCCGTGCTACGACTCGCCCGGTGCCGATGCCAGCTTCTCGCAGCATTTTGCCAACCACTTTCTCGAGTGCTTCTCTGCGGCGCTGACCCAGGCGAAGGAGAAACAGGCATCCTCTCCGGGGGAGGACGGCTGCAACGCGGCTACAAAGTACAGCATTGTTCCTTTCCTGGGAATCCAGGGTTGCCCACTGTCCTACGGTCACGATCTCTACCAAAGACGCAAGGACGCTGGGGCTTCAAGTGAGTCTCTGGACAGCATGGACAGTGGAGGGGGAGGGATAGATGGGGGAGGCAGTGGCAGCACCTCCTCCAGGGGTCCACAGAACCACAAGATGTCAGTTCTGGGACAGTCGCGCAGCTCAGAGGACGTGTCTGTCAGCCACCCAAAGGCTCGCTTTAAGAAAGGCTTCTCCCTGAGGAACATGAGTCTGTGTGTTGTGGACGGGGTGAAGGAGATGTGGCATAGACGGGCCTCCCCCGAACCTGACGCCCCCTCTGGAACCAGGAAGGCCAATGGGGGGGGAGGCGACGCAGGAGGGGGGGAGAAGTGGTCGCAGAAGCTGAGGCTCCCCCGGAGTTCCCAGGGCCACAAAGCCGAGCTGCTGGAAATCCAGAGGGAGGGGGCGCTGAGATACATGGTGGCCGACGACACGAACTGTATGGGGGCTGCGCAGTGGCAGAAGTGCCGGCTGCTGCTCAGGAAGACCAAGCGGGAGGACGGAGGGGAGAAGTTCCTGCTGGAGTTCTATGTTCCCCCAAAGGTATGCTAACTCGCAAAGACAATGTAGACAAAAAAAAAAAAAAAAAAAAAAAAAAAAGCACAAAAGTTGGTTGCAATAATTAGTTTTTTAAATTCATTTTATTGGGCTGTTTTTGGTTTGGATATATTGTCTCAAAATGATGAAGTTGCAGATTTTTACTTGCCAAAGACATATCCAAACAACTCAGCAAAGGTCTGAAACATTCCATGTCATCTTATGGAAAAGTTCTTGTATCTTAAGATTTCTTTCTGTTTTTTTGTATTTGGGTTTGATTTCTCTCAGAAGTCCGAAAAGACGAAGCTGCAGCAGCCAGTTCGGTCTCTCTGTCACCATGAATGACCTCAATAAACACCAAAACCTCTTTCAGATCATAGTTTCACTGTAAACACTCAACCACAAACTTCCCATTGTGGATCACGTTCTCTTTTCACATCATGCAAGTTGATCTGTTTAGATCACAGTCTGTGTGTGTGTGTGTGTGTGTGCTTACAGTGAGACTTCTGAGATCACAGAACCAGAGGAGCGGGGTTTACAGCTCGCAGCGTTCACCTGAGAGCGAGGCTAAAGGGCTGAGTTTATGTCCCGATTTTAATTCAAGCTTTTTAAATCCATCCGGTGCTATAAATACAACCAAAATTGTTGTGAGCAATCCTCAGCATGTTCCTGTCTGCAGCAGATTCTGCTGAGCAGCACATTTCTCAGATTAGACACACTTTTGATGATCACGTGTTGCGTCTGCTCTGTGTAGACCATGATCTCTTGCTGCTTCTGCAACCGTCTTCCCTTTGCAGTCCAGTATTACCTTTTACACCTTGTTGTGATTACGGGTTTGTGATCACCTCCCCAGGTGGATTTGGGAGGTCATATTGGTGTGGTGACTTCAGGACCTCTCAGTTCATCGTGCAAAGAACAAGATCAAGTAACCAAATAATGATCCGGAAGGGCCTTTAGACTGTGAGGGAAAACCAAGATTCGTTACAGCGACACAATTATCTTAAATCATCATAATCATTCAAAGGCTTTTTACACATCTTTTGTGTATCCATACAGACTGCTTGAAGCTTCAGTGTCACGAAATATTATTCATCCAGGTTTTGTGCATTTTTACAGTCTTCAGGTTAAACTAGAAGAGGGAAAAAATATCAATGATGAACGTATGTGGGAGCTGCAGCCCTTCCTGAATTCAGCTATGCGATCCAGCCCTGCTTTCCCTGAGGAGCGCAGGTCAAATCCACACATCCTGAGCATGCAGGCACCTTTCACATTTGGTTGCATGGGATTTCCACATCGTTGCCCGTGACCTTAAGGGAGCCAAGAGACTGTGCGGCTGAGTGTGTGTAAATCTGCTGCTGTCCTTTGATCGTAGCTGGTGGGAATGTGGAAGAAGCTGCTTAGGGCAGAAGAGGGGTGAGGACAGCTGGAAAGGGGGCGGGTTGCAGAGACATCCAAAGTCTGCTTCACTGATTTTTTTTTTAAAAGGCAAGAGAATCTTAAAGTTTCTTTTTCATGTACACATTGATTGCTTCCCCATCTTTGACAAGATAAGTGCCATGACAAACAGGAAAAAGGAACCGAAAATAGTTGAGAGGGTGACCTCACACTCTGCCCAGTCTGTGAGAACCACAAGAGGAACAAATAAAGAGGAATAATTTAGCTTCATGGTGTTAATCTGTTACGTCCCACTGTCCTCTGTAGATGGAGCCTGGATGAGGAGCCGCCTTGACGACAGGTTAATTAAACACATACATCTCAGGAGGCCGAGCTCTTTTATCACCACCATCCTATTCACATGTTACAAATCACAACAGCTCATTCCGCAGTGCTGGAGAGATAAACTGACACATAAAAATCTCACTTGTGTCCGCTCCTCGGTTCCTGCCAGGGTCATCAATCTGCTGGCTGCCCTGCACGGCAGAGACGGCAAGACAGCAGTAACTGTCTGCATTATGACGGGTCTGAGGTGACCCACTGTGTGTGTGTGTGTGTGTGTGTGTGTGTGTGTGTGTGTGAGAGAGAGAGAGAGAGAGAGAGAGAGAGAATCATTGACACCCACTTGTCACAAAATCTGTTAATGAAGTTAGCTGTATCCATCAATGGAAAGTTAGGTGGAAGGAAAAAGTGTGTTAGAAAGTGGTTGACAGACACCAGGGAGAAATGCAGCTTTGAGAGAAATGTGAGACAAAAATTATTCCAGAGTAACAATCGACTGTTTATAAAAATCATTAATAAATCTGATAATTATTTCAAAGTTTGTTCAGGAGATCATGTGTACATTTTATTAAAGTTTTTTAAATTAAGAAACAATGTATAGCAGTAACTCATTACAACTACTTAAAATGTATTAGTTATTTGACATTCCACATTTTTTCATACATGGTATCCCGAACTGGCTGTCTGGTGTCTTTAGCACTGACTTACAGCACTCTCCATACTTAGTGGATCAACTCTGATAAAGATGAGTATAAAATAAATGATATTTTTTTTATATATCAAAGCAGTATAATTTCACTCTGGAAAAAAATCTCCATTGCCAAAGCTATTGCAACTGTAACAATTTCTGTAAAAATATATATTTTCTTAAACTGAGTTTCCAGTCAGGAAATTGCTATTGTTACTACTCCTACTTATATGCACTCAGAGGAATAAAACAATCTAAAACAACTTGGCTTGATGAGGCCACGTTTATCTTGCTGCCACCCACAGTGAGGAAAATGGTGAGGAGTGTAAAAACATTTACAAAGATCACTGTTAAAGAGCTGCAGCAAGTCTCCATAAAAGCAATTAGATGTTTCTGACTTACAGGAAATGTATTTTGTATTGTATAGTATTTTATGTCCTACCATCATACCATCTTTTCACAGATAATCTGTGAAAAGATCGAACTCCTCCACTCCTCCCTGAGCCTCTTTTGCCGTCTAAAGAAATGCACCGCTCCCAACCTAAAACAAGCAATCAGAGCCAGGAGGAGGGTCTTAGCGCTGTCAATCAACCTCATGTACGCGCTGCTAAACGTGCTAATGGCAGAGAAACAATTTGCCGTTCCAGGAAAACTGTTTATCCACCGTCATCGGTGGCCATGCTAACTAGCATTAGCATTAGCAGCAGGCTAGTTGTGGTGAACCAGCTGTAGCTTAGCAGAGAGCAAGGAGGAGAGTGTGACCAGGTGGTTGACAGCACTAAGACCCTCCTCCTGGCTCTGATTGGTTGTTTCTGACTGAATGGGGTATTTCTGCAGTTAGTACTGGGAGCACTGGGAGAAGGCAGAGGAGTTTGATTTTTTTTTTAACAGATTAACTGTCTTAAACTGTCACTACATTATAATAATTTTAAGAAATATGTAAGAAACATACTTTTCATAAAAGTTGCATACTGCAGCATTATTGCGAACTGTTAGGTATGGTGGAAGATGTGTAATCCTGCGGGCCTGGTTTTCTTCCAAAGTCCCTGGGAACCTTGTTGGTGTGCCTTGTATCACAAAGTCTGACCAGAAACAAACCCCCAAATTTGTGTCACCAAGTCATTTTTCCTTTCAGTAACACATGTTTGCTAACAAAGCTTCGATTATTAGGAACAGGATAAGATCTCAGACTGCTGACCAGAGCCCTTTTCTCACCAATGCCTCAGTCTATGAGAACCAATGACACTTTTTAACAGACAATTCCCTCTGAGTCTGGCCTCAAAATAGAAATGAACAGGAAGTGGTTGAATGGTTAAATACAGGAAGTGTTTTTTGACATTTGATCTAGAAAAAAAAGGAATCGTGGGTGTGGATGGCAGCGAGCTGCACAGACAGATTGAGAAGAGTGCAGCGTTACTCCAGACAGATCAACTGATAAGCCTCTGCCAGACAATCACTCAGCCTCCTTCCACTGCTGACACACACACACACACACACACACACACACACACACACACACACACACACACACACACACACACACACACATAAATGAGCACAAAACACCCACAATTTGCTGCCCTAAACATGCACATGGAGTCTGATTGGAGATTACCATGTGGATCTGTCTCTCTGCAGAGGGTCTGCCGGGACCAGCTCTCCCCGCGTCGGCCCGCTTGTGAACTTGTTCTGTTGAATGTTTTATTTGTCGGTCTGCAGGAGTAATTGCTGAGATGAAGTGGGAAACAGGAAACTGAGGGAAAATGGGCTGACTTAGCCAACAGCAGTTTTTCTGTTCTTCCTTTTTCCTGTCGTTGGTCGAATTTGATTTATCCTGCAACAGATCCAGATCTACTGGATCCACACTTTTACTTGTTTGAAAGGGAAGTGATGTATTTAAGAATTAAAACTTTAGTTATGGATCCATAGTTATTGCTTTATATTTGGCTTCCAGTGATTCAGACTGTGATCTTCTGGAGCGTTCCTGAGCAATGTTCCCCAGGCTTCCTCCAGGCTTCAGAGTTTTTTCTTCCCTGTTTGGCTGCTTGTTCACTAATTTCAGTTTTACAACCTGACAGTTTTCAGAGAAATGTTTCTGTTTTCCTTCAACACAAAAGAGCTGATCCATCCATCCATCCATCCACCCATCCATCCATCCATCCACCCATCCATCCATTCATCCATCCATCCATCTATCCATCCAACCGTCCATTCATCCATCCAACCAACTGTCCATCCATCCATCCATTCACCATTCATAAACCATCCAACCATCCATCCGTCAGTCCATCCATCCATCCATCCATCCATCCATCCATCCCACCGTCCATGCATCCTTTGTTCCTTCATCCATCCATCCATCCAACACCTGACATGGAGGACACTCTTGAAACAGATCCAGCTTTTATTTCATTTCTTTCAGATGAACCTAATTTTAGAGATTCTAAATCAGAGACAAATTTTTTTATATTTTTTTAAGCCTATATTATCTTGAACTTGTTAAATAGGCGTGCAAAACAATATGTGAGCTTTAATGAGTCCATTTGTCTGTTGGTTCTAGTGTTCGAAGCCTAAAGTAAGCATCCCTCTCTCAGCTATCGTGGAGGTGAGGACCACCATGCCGCTGGAAATGCCCGACAAGGACAACACTTTTGTTCTGAAGGTACGCGCTGCACAAGCTCTACTCTTACGCCAACCGCGTCAGTTAAAAGGCCCAAATGGAAAAACACAGCAGCATACAGATGACTTTAAGCTTGAAAACAGGTCGCTGGAAAACAGGCAGACCTGTGACATGATCCAGTGAGCGAAGCTCAGTGTGTGACTGATGTTTTTGGCTGCTTTCACAGGTGGAAAACGGGGGGGAATACATCCTGGAAACCATTGACTCCCTGCAGAAAAACTCCTGGGTTGCTGATATCCAGGACTGCATAGACCCCGGGTAAACCACCAGATAAATATTTGTTGTTGACTGAAGATGGAGGGAGGAAAAGAGAGAAAGGAGAGGAGGGGTGGATGAGTGGGGAACGGAGGGGGAAACAGACAGTCATTAATCATCTAATTAGTGGACTTTTTGACAGGCTGTTTGAGCACAAACATGGGCAGTTTTGCTCTGCTCAGTTTTTAGGATTAGTGGACCTTTGTCGGCACAGGTCGTTATATAAACAGAAAGATTATTTGTGTTTGTGTTTGCAGGAAGTGGTTGTGCGTGGAACCATGTTAGGATATGGTTAATGTTTGTTTGCTCATGTGTGTACACTCTTGTGGTTTCTCTGACCTGGCTCCTTGTGTATAGAGACAGCGGCGATGACATCGAGCTGGCGTCATGTCCTCACGGTCAGGCCTCCAAAGACTGCTCGATGGTGGCCTCTTGCAGCTGCGAGCTGCTTTCTGAGGGTGAGCCGAGGCTTCACTCTCCACTGCACGTTGCACAGTGTTTACATGCTTTTATCCTGAAAAAAATGTCCTGATTTATAAAAAACATTTTTTAGGCGTGTACCGTGCCCCAGAGAGGTCCTGTCCCACAGCAGCAGATCATTACAGCACCCCCTCAGTGCGATGCAGGGAGCCTCCTTTCACTCAGCACCCATCACACATGCCTTTAGAGCGCTTTTTGCAGTCCCCAGAGGCTCAGAGCTCCAACTCTTCTGCAGGTAACAAAATGTTCCTTTGCTTTTTCTGTCAGGAACATGCAAACCCCTTGAACTTTTTTTGAATTTTGTCACATTTCAATCACAAACTTTAATGTATTTTATTCGGATCTCGTGATAGACCAACAAAATGCGTTTTGCTTGTTGACGAAAAAGTTTAATTTTGGTCTCCTCTGACCAGAACTTCCACATGTTTGCTCTGTCTCCTACATGGCTTGTGTCAAACTTGACTGCATCTTCCTTTCAAAAAGGGCCTTCTTCTTTCATAAAGACCAGGTTTGTGGAGCACATGACTTTTACCTCCTGGGCTGTTGATATCTGCAGCTCCTCCAGCATTGCCATGAGCCTCTTGACTGCTTCTCCTTGCTCAGCCTGTCTGTTTTGGTGTCTTGTTAAGATTTCAGTTGTGTCATACTCTGTCCATTTTCAGTCAATGGATTAAGCATTGCTCTGTGAGATGTTCAAAGCTTGTGGTAATGTTTTATAGCCTAACCTTGCTTAAGCTTTCTCTCCAAAGGTTGGCGGGCCGCCCTTTGGACACACCTGAACTAATATGTGTTGATCTATTACACGAAATACCTTTAAAATGCAGTGAAGTTTGTGGTTGTAACATGACAAAAAGGTAACGTTCATATTTAGGAATGCTTTTTCAAGAACCGGTACAGAAAAACAAACCTGTGACATTGTTCAGGTGGTGGTGAAGGAACTAAAGAGCCAGAGGGCGATGCCAGCCTGGCAGGTTACCCGTGGTTCCATGGTACTCTGTCCCGTGTTCGAGCGGCTCAGCTGGTGCTTGCAGGCGGGGCCAGGAGCCACGGGCTCTTCGTGATTCGTCAGAGTGAGACACGGCCAGGCGAGTACGTTCTCACCTTCAACTTCCAGGGCAAAGCCAAGGTAAGACCATATGAGGACAGGACCAAGGCTCTATAATATGGTGGATTCTGTTGACTCTATACAATCGTCCTAAAACTAGAAAAAAACTAATATTGTATTTCTTTAACGATTTAATATGTAGGATAATTGATAATAGGGAGCCAGAATAATAGGTTTAGCCTAATTCTTCTAATACCTGACGCAGCAGCCTCTGCAGCTGACAGCCAGCCAAGTTGTCATCTTCCTAGAAAAGTCTCTGTAACGTCAAAGCTCTTTGCTCTCTTATGTAACACGATCCCAGGCCATCACATCCTGCCAGTCGCCTGTGTTGAGGAAGTGTCAGCTGCCATCATTTCCCCTGGTGTCAGTCTTGGGATGCTGTCACTCTGCTCCCACAACTAGGCGCTTCTTAAGATAATGCCCTGGCCTCTGTCTTGGTTTCGGTGTATCAGCGGTCCCATTTTCTCTTTCTCCTTCATGTTCGTGTTCTGCCTCTACTGATTTAAAATCTTTTCCTTACCTTGTTAACATTCTCATCATGTTTTCCTTTCACTCTCTTTGTCCTCCCTGCAGCATTTACGGTTGTCTGTTAATGAGAACGGGCAGTGCCACGTCCACCACTTGTGGTTCCACACTGTAACGGATATGCTGAGACACTTCCACGCCCACCCGATTCCCCTGGAGTCCGGAGGATCAGCTGACATCACATTACGCTCATATGTGCAAGTTCAGCGAAGCACCTCTGCAGGTATCTTAACACACAGACTTAAATAGTCCACATATAACATGTAGAGGGTCTTGCAAAAGTCATTTTGTGAAGTTGCAAATATAAAATTGAGGGAAATGATTCATGGTTTTCAACATTTTTTACAAAATCTAACCTAAAAAGTGTGATGTGCATTTGTATTAACCCCCATTACTACAATAAAATAACTCCACTCTAACTCGTATAAATGTGTGTTTAATTTAATCTTAGTGTAAATCCAGCTGTTAGGTAAAGGGCTCAGAGGTTTATTATAGAAAATTAGGGCATAAAAAAGTCAAGGATAAAGTTAGCTGATCAAACAAAGAGCACATCAAATAAAAAAGAGAGAAGTTTGTGGTCCTACTTACTATGAAATTAAAATAAAAGCAAAAAGGTTTAATAAAAGACAAATTCTTTGTGCTGTCCCTAAAATTTTCCATTTAAAGAAGATTTTAATTTCTCAGTGAAAATTGAAAAAAAAAAAAAAAAAAAAAAATTTGCATCAACTATCTGTGCTGGTGGGCCACATTTGGACCATTTTTAACATGCAAAAAGCAAATCTGAGAGCCAAAAAAGTCCAACAAGCCGTACTCTCGACGGCCCTGGTATTGATCCAAGCATATTCATGTTTTAGAATGGCACAATCAAAGTCCAGACCTGATTTCAAATGAGATTATCTAGCAAGACCTGAAAACTGATGTGTGTAGACTCTTACATCCAGTCTAACTTAGCGTTATTTTGCACAGAATAAGCATAAAAACTTTCAACTCTAGATGTGCAAATCTGGTGGAGACACAACCTAAAGGACTTGTAGCTGGACTTACGTCAAAATATGGTTCTACAAATGACTGAAAGATTTTTTTTTTATTTCTAAAAACCATGTATCTTTACATTTCATAATTACATACTACTTCTAGTCTATCACATAAAAATCCCAATAAAGCACATTAAAGTTTGTTGTTGTAACGCAACAAAGTGCACCATATCAGAGGTTTTGAATGTTCTCATGATTGCGTCGGTTGTCTTAAAAAGCCACTGACTGGTTGAACTTTAATGTGATTTCAAATGAAATATGTCAGCGAAAAGTTCTTTAACCACCTGAATGTGATTCAGGAGAAACTTGCAGGTGGTTGTTGGTGTTGATGGATACACACAGCACTAAAAGCCCCAGACCTTCCCACATCCTACCAATGCTCCTGCCCTCCACTCTCCTTGGATAAATGTCCCCCTGTGCAGAAAAGTGAGGAGGGGGTGGAGGGGGGGGAATTATGCAGCTGAAGTTTTGCATGCAGACCCAGACTCGGACTCCACCCCGATGGTCACAAAGAGGCCCTCTGTTTTTCCAAACGCAGGACCTACACACACTCATGCACTCACTCACATGCAAATAAAATGAGGGTTTCATTCAGAGTGTAAAAGGCTGTATTGATGCGCTGCTCAGGCATGTCTTTGGCTTTAGTGTTGGTGTTTTCGCCCACCAAGAGAAAAGATAATAAAGGAGGCCCACACTGCTTGTGTTTACATGCCGCTCTATGAAGGAGCCATTTACTCATAACTTTCCTGGAGGACCAACAAACAGTTATCTGCAGCTCAGAGTGATTTTTTTTTTTTTTTACATATCTCTCCACTTTTAACAAGATTTCTTTCTTCTTCTGGCACAGATGCGCCCGTGCCTCCAGTTTTCACTCCTCCCAGAGATGCATCCTGCAGAACGGATCCAGCTCAGCCGGCTCTTCATCCTCCTGGAACCGCAGCTCCTGCAGGGCCTCCATCTGATGGCCCCCTGTCCTCGAGCACCTCCTCCTCACCCACTGCCCTCCCATCCCTCTCACGAAGTGACCCTGGTATGGGACTGAGCGTGGGAGGGGGGCTGCAGAGCCGAAGCAACAGCTCCGAACGCCTTTTGGAGGCCTCAAGCGGAGCATCCGAGGATTACCATGATGCTGATGGGACCCGTAGAGCCCGTGCTGTGGAGAACCAGTACTCCTTCTACTAAACAAACCAAAACAGCATTTGGCTGGTTTATACCCTGAAAATACAAGGTGTCGTGGACCGCTCTGCGCATTAAAAAATGGTCCAAATCACTCCTCATTTCCTCTGTTTATTTTTTGTTCTGTGGAAGTTTCCTGTATCTTGGAACTGGAAAGCAAATGATGCCAAGCAGTGTTTCCATGCTAACAAATTCCTTTTGCTTGATTCGGTGCAGATATCGAGGATGTGGGTAATAGATATAAAACAAGAGGTTAAGATGCACAAAAAAAACCTTAAGGTGTGGATGATTGTAGGCAGATGGAGTCATATGGCTTCGATTCACCTCCTCTGACCATTTCCTGCTCAGCCCTACCCACAGTTCCCCAGGAGCAGAGCCTGTGTCACCGCCCTGCCAGAGGACTGAGAGTCTGAAATGACCCTGCAGAAACCCCGCCCCCTCAGCTCCTCAGAGCATCCTGTTAATGTTTGTAAAGCTGCTTTGAGTCTGTCCCGGATATCCTTGCTGTCCCTACGGATTTTCTCTTCAGAGTCCTGCTCCGGGTCTTTACTCTAACACTGGCACAGCTATCACACAGTTTGTGTTAGCTGAGAGATATTTTTCCTAAACATGAACAGCCTGAAGGGTCTTGGTGCCTGGAAGTTAGCCTGGACTTTAACAGACTGAAGCAGGTAACAAGGAGGAATCGATTAACATCCCAAAAGTCTAAAACTGAAATCCAAGTGATAAATCTATCTCTAGTTAAAATCTAGAGTGTCTTGCAAAAGTACTCCTTGCCCTGGAACTTTTTCACATTTTGTCACAGGGATTTTATGTATTAGACCAACACAAAGTAAAGTTAATTGTGAATTGAAAGGAAAATGACACTTTTTTTATTTTTAGAAATGCAAATCTGAAAGCGTTGTTTGCATTTAAGTTCTGCTCTCTTTACCCTGATAAACTTTTAAAAAGTTCACTAAACCGACTGCCACCAGTGTTCATCTGCATGAAATTTAATCTCTGTTTAAATCCAGCTGTTCTTTGAAGGCCTTACGGGTTAGTTGGAGAACATTAGTGAACAAGCAGCATCATGAAGACCAAGAAACACAGAAGACCGGTCAGGGAGGAAAGTGTGGAAAATTTAAAGCAGGATTAGGTTATAAAACAATATCCCAAGCTTTTGATGACCTCACAAAACTCTGCTCAATCCATTTGGCACATCTGCAAACCTACCACATCATGGTTGTTCACCTAAACTGAAAGAAGAGGCAGCAAGAGGCGAATGGTAACTCTGGAGGAGCTGCAGAAATCCAAGCTCTGGTCGTTAGGACAACTATTCCTCATGCCTTCCGCATTCGGTCTTAGTTAAAGAGTGGCAAGAAGAAAACCAAAAGAAGTACCATTTGTAATTTGCCATGAGCCACGTTGGAGAAAGAGACAACAAATGAGAACAAAATTAAACTTTTTGGCCAACTTTTAAAACACCATGTGTGATGAAAAACTAACTGCACACCACAGTGAACACACTATCCACATAAGGAAACACAGAGGTAGCAGTATCATGCTGTGGTACTCCTTTTCTTCAGCAGGGGCAGGGAAGTTGGTCAAAGTTGATGGGTGTAGATAAATACAAGGCAATCCTGGAAGAAAATCTATTACAGTTTGCAGAAGATTTGAGTCTGGGGCAGAGGTTCGCCTTCCGGCAAGACAGCCATCCTAAACATACCAGCAGGGCTGCAATGGGAGAGTATGCCCTCCATCCAGTCTGATGGAAGTTGAGCTATATTGCAAAGAAGAATGGGCAAAAAACTCATTTTCTAGATGTACAAAGGGGGTAGAGACCTGCTGCTGTAACTGGAACAAAAGGTGTTTGACTCAGGGGAGCTGAGCGCAACTGCAAGCCTCACTTTACAGATTTCTATTTGTAAGAGGATTTCAAAAATGTTCATGACTTTCAATTCATAAAATTATGTGCAACTTTGTGTTGATTAATCACGTAAAATCCCAGCATACGAAAGTTTGTATTTTACACTGGCAAACTGAAAAAGTTAGAGGGATACGGCTGTTTTTGCAAGACCGGGTAGTAAAAATGCCATCTGTAAAAGTTTGGAAAGTTTCAGTGAGGACACTAGATATACAGACCCAATGTCAGGTGTTGTTTTACAAATAAGTTTAACATGGTTTCTATGAAGCGGACAGGACGGCTCCCATGTTAGTGGGTGTTACTATGAATGTGTGGTGGTGTATTAGAGTCCAGATATTTTTAACGGTGTGTGTGTGTGTGTGCTGCAGTGGTGTTTCTAAAACAAGCTATTCCAGGTCCCTCCGTCTGGTGATGGTTCCGTATTCACACACATCGCCATCAGTGGTAACCTGTAGATTAGATACTGTGTTAATATAAGATTACTTTGAAGTAATCCCTTGAGGATATTATTAAACCAAACCCAGCGTTATGTGGAGGGACTTGCAACATGTTTTTCTCTTTTTTTGTGTGAAAGGCAGCATTGGGGACTGTTGGATGTGCTCTGCAGGTAAGCTTGTGGGTATTAACTGGAACAGTCCATAAAGAGAAACAAAGTGGTCAAGGTGGCCATGCTTGAATAGAAAGATGGTGTTTTGCTGCTTTATTTGAATTGAGGTTTTATGCAAATTATTTGAAGGAAATTCTGATTTACGTCCAAAATATATTCAATTCGCAATACAACTTAATTTGGGTTCTTTTGCAAACTCAGTCTTGGGTTAAATATGGATAATAAAATTAACAAAGGTGCATTGAGACGACACGTGGTGGTGATGGCCAGAAACAAATCTGAACATTTTTTCTTTTATTCAGTTTACTGAGAAAATTATAAATCGCAGTTTCATGTCATTATGGTATCAAAATGTTCCTCCTAAAGTTAGCAACAAGGAAAATCAACTTTTGTAAATACACAGTTGTTTGCATTGTAACAAAGTTTTTAAATCACATGAGCTTAAATCAGCTCCTGCAACACATCTTGGTCAGCTGGAATAAACACGTCAACAGCCAACCTGCGTCTTTTCGAGCATGGCCACCTATCCTGGAAGGTGATTTCAGTGAACGGGTGAATGGAGCAGCTCATGTGCCAATATGAATCCTATTTTTTGAGAGCCAATTATTCCTTCACCCATGTAGATCACATGTTTCCAATTGAGTCTTATTTATGTACAAGTTCTTCTGTATGAAACAGTGGAAAAAAAACCAACCCATCCCACATAACGAAGACCTCACTTCTTTCTGTTCCACCTAACTTTCCCACTGCTAAACTTTCTGTTGTCTGACTGAGTTTTGAAGAGTCTGTGCAATTTTGTACAAAGTGATGTAATTGACATACTACTTTATATTTCTGTGAATAAAATGTGAATCTATCTGACGCGTTGTGCAGTTATTCAGATACGAAGCTTCACAGCACTGTGGTCCAGTGTTTAAAAGGAAAAAAAAGGCATGAGTTGCTGGCTTCTTCCTGCATGGAGCATGGATGGTTGAGTGTCTGTGTTGCACAATGATGGATAGACGACCTGTCTGGGGTATATTCCACCTCTCGCTCAGTGACTGCTGGAGATGGGCACCAGCCTCCCCTGACCCTGCAAGAGTAAGACTTGTATGTATGGAGTACTTGAATACTTGCATGGAATATTCTCAGACTTTCCTACTGTCTGCATGCTCCATCCATCCAGTTGTGTTTTTGTTTGTATTTAAAGCCTGACCTTGGCAGAAATGTCTGTAGCAAATTATTGGTGAACATGTTGTATTTAGTCTTGGGCCAGAAATGGACTGAAAATTCTGGAAATTTGTTTCTGGGAAAATATGGAAGTTTGACTTGGAAAATGTGTCAAAACTCTTTGGATTTTAAAGAACCAATTAATATTCCACATTTGGGACATTTGCTCTTAAAGCTGCTATATGTAACTTTTACATATTTGTTAAAATTATCATCATGTTATGACAGGATAATATATAAAACAGGTAATCTGTGAAAAAAATCAAGCTCCTTTGGGTTCTCCCAGTGCTCCCAATACTAACTGCAGAAATACACCAGTCAGAAACAACCAATCAGAGCCAGGAGGGGGGTCTTAACGCTGTCAATCACACTCATGTACGCAAAGCTCACACACTCCCTCTTGCTCTCCCCCTCGCAGCCCATACATGAGGGTGATTGACAGCACTAAGACCCTCCTCCTGGCTCTGATTGGTCAGGAGCAGCGCATTTCTTCAGACGTCAATAGCAGCCCAGGGAGGAGGTGGAGGAGCTTGATTTTTTTTCATAGATTATCTGTCTCATACCATCCTGTCACAACGTGGTTACAGGTTTAATGAACAAGCAAAGAACATATTTATGTAAAAGCTACATACTGCAGCTTTAAGGACAAAGGGACATGTTAATCAGACTTGGAGTCATCAGGAGTGGGTTTATTCAAACTCAGAGCCCCTTAAGATGCTTTCATGTCCTCCTACACAGTTCAAACCCTTCTGGTTTTCTTAACATGGAGATTATTTCTACATATTTAGATGCCCCCTGGAGGGCAGATTTTTAAAATAAAAATGTATTTTTAAATACATATAGAGGTGGAACTGCAACTAGAGTTGAGACCAAAATAATTTAGTTTTAAATAATTATTTTATTTGAAATTTCTGTCTAGCTCAAAAAACTGCATAACAAAACTCTATAAAGATCACATTAGAGAGAATATAGTCATGTTTTCTTTTAAAATTAACATGTCATCTTCTTAACCAATGGAATATAACATATGACAATTTAATTTGCAAAAAAGAGAATCCACTGGGGTTTGAAACCATTTTTATTCTAAAACAATCTCCAAGACATTTGGTTTAAAAACATTTGCTTCCTCTCAAATGTTTATTCACCTACTGTTAAAGTTCATCTTTAGGCACTTTGTTGCCTTACATTTGCAACTTGTTGAACTTTGTTTGGGAGTTTGAGGTACAGCAGGGCAGAGCCAGCTCCAGGTTGTTTGGGGCCCCGCTACCACCGGTCCTCCCAGCATCACTAACTTCTCTTGTAAATTTTTAACACTGAATATGTGTTAACTAGCGATTACCACAGAACGTGATCAGTCACTTCACATGAAAAACAGCACTTGGGATGAAGGGTTAAAGATGGTGACCACTGTAAATAAGTCATGGAGATAGTCGTCTCTCTGATTTACTCATGCGGTGAGGTAGGAGGCATCAGCTGCACAAACCTCTGCAAGCTGAGGCCAAGTTTAAAGGTTTTGCTCTTGGAGCTTCTATGATTGTCAATATTTTATTTATAATATGCATGAAATCTGACTTAAGCAAAACATCCAACAACCACAACATATTAAACAGCATTAGATAGTTACAAAAATTGTCACACTATGAAGATTTACCAATTGGATGACTAACCCACAAAAACTCCTAAATGTCAGAAATGTGATATGTCAAACTCAAATATTAAAAGGTATCAGTATCAGTATCTGAATCGGCAACACTGGCCCTGTATTTATTTGGTATTGGACTGATACAAAAATATGCAGTATCGCACACCTCTACAGTTGACCCCATCAAAAAATGTTGAACCTTCATGTGTTTTTTTAATAAGGCAAACCTACAAAACTTATGTTTTGGATCTAAAATGATTTACAGGTTTTGTCAAAAAGCACAATTTTACTTGTTTCACTAAAATATTCCATGTTTGGTTTACTGTTGAGCAAGTAAAAAAAATATTTTTTTTAATAACGAAAACAATTTGGGTAAAAAAACAGATCCATGAGCACATTTGATTTAAAATTTGGCCCATGTGATAAAACGTTTGGACACAAATGACTTAGGTCATCTTGGGGCCCCCTGTCTTCTTCTTTGGGCCAGCTCTGATCCTGAGAAAGTGTCTCAGTAAAATGGGCCCAATATTTTCAATGGCTTGAAGGCCCAGAACTGTTCAAAAGTAATTTAACTTAACTTCAGTCTTGATTATAACATTGTGATCTACTATATCAAGCTCATTTTCAAAATAGTTGACAGCATGGCGTGTCTCTGAGAATAATTGTGTTTAGAATCAGAACAGAGGACGAGGTCCTCCAAGAGGACTTCTTGGGGACACTGTCCAAAAAAAACCCTTCTGCTTTTAGTCAATCTGCTTTTTTCATTTGAGGCCACTGAGGAAAGTAACATACTTTATAAAATGGAAAATATCTTGAATTGGTATTTTAACCCATAAATCTAAAGCAAGCAGTTCCGTTAACAGATATTGTGTTTCATGTTCTACATTTTGTTTTATACCTAAATGGAGCAGTTGGAAAACTAAATTAGAAAGACCAAATGCATGTTGGGAATTTAATGTATACATATTAAAGTGTAGTTGTTAGATTGCTCTCATGTTACCTGGATTTCTTTTAGATGTATGTTATACGCATCTTTTGTTTCACCGGCCCTATGGACTACAAATGGAAACTAGTCAGTGGCTGAATATGGTGCAGTGCATCTCTTTTTTTGTGAGATTAAAGTTCTTCTGCATGATCTGAATTAATAAACTCAAACACAAAAACAGCACCTCTTAAAATATTTTTAGATTTTAATACTTCAATCATACAGAGGTATCTTTTCTGTACAGTACATACTTATTTACATTTATACACCTGAAGGGAAACTAACAGGTGTTTATATTTGCTGTTTGCCTATAATATTTAAACTGTGGACTTTATTTTCCTACTACAGATCCCGTACAAAGAAAAATAAAAGGTGAAGAGCTTGTGCATTGTTTGTTATGAAAAGAACAACCCTCTTTTCATCTTTAGGCCTCATTTGGAGAGAAAACAATCACTTAAAGGTGCCAAAAGCTGCCCGGCCTCAGAGCTGAGACTGCAGATAAAAAGTAAACATAATATTGTGTACAAAGTATTGATATCTGGCTGAAATAATGATGATGTAGAGCTTTAGGTGAATAAACTTCAGTCATGTTATTCTAAGACCATCTTTTATGAACTTAAATCACAGAAAGCCATTCATGACATGACAAACACAACCAGAAAGGTGAGGGTTATTATTACGGTCGTTGAATAAAGCTATGTAAAATCTTAAATAACCTATCAACAAACATTCTTTTGGACTAATTTATGATTGATTGCTCCTTTAACGGAAAACAGAAGAATCCTAGAAAAAAAAAATCCAGAATTTTTTTTAACAGAAGAATCCTAATTTAGTGCTTCTGTCTTGTTGAAAAGCTACATTTAAAGTTGTATTTTTTGTTTTGGCTATTAATAAGTCAATTTCTTTGGTGTTTTTCAAACAAATAATGGAAAATTACCAACAGAAAAGAAAATTGTTTCAAAATACAGATAGCTTAAAGCTGAAATGAGCTTAAAAACAGCTTCTCATTCATATCCAATCTTGATATCAAGGATGCAACAGTTTTACATCAATGCCAGTTTCAAAACTGAAGAACAAACAAAGTTGATGCCTGTGTGTTTGTTTCAGAAACTGCAAAGGTCCAGTTTGAAAACTCTTGGTGTTTTAACGTCTGCAGAAAACTATACAACACCTGAATAATCTGAGGCAGAGCCTCTGTCTAACCCCCCCTGAGAAACGTCAACCACCGTCTGCTGCTACTGCCCGGTCAAGGCTTGGTCAGACCGATGAAGATGATCCCTGACATGGCCACCAGCATCATGAAAGTGAACTCCAGGATCTTCTGCTGATTGAACTCATTAACCCTTTTCTTCTGCATCTCCTCCATCTGCTTCTTCTTGACTCGCAGGTCCCTCTCCCTCTGAAGCTGCTCTCCATAATGAGCCTGAAAGAAGGCGTCAAAATCAAACATGGGTCGTCCACCAGTTTGAGAGAACTGTCTGGCTCTCTTATGATGGTGATAATGCTGCTGCTGGGAGCCTGTGGATCTGCTCGATGTGTCTCTGGAGGATGGCTTCCCTGCGCTCTGCAGATCAGACTGGCTGAGGATCCCCCGGTCATACTTCCTCCTTAGGCTGATGTTGCCCAGCACATTGTAAGCCTCGCTGATCTCAGAGAAGCGCTGTGTGGCTTTCTTGCTGCCCAGGTTCTTGTCAGGGTGGTAGATGAAGGACTGTTTGTAGTACGCTGTCTTGATCTGTGACTGTGTGGCACTGGGGGACACTTTGAGGATATCATAATAGGCGGTTTTACTCCTGTGTAGCAGAGGAGCCTCCTCTGACCTCCTGCTGTAACTTCTAGCTGCTGTAGAGGCTCTGAAGGCATCAGGGTGATGTTTCAGTGAAGCTCCACAACCTGATCTCTCATCTGTGAGGATGAAGAGGACAGTGCAGAAGGTTCTGAGTTGCTGAGGGGACCTCCAGGTGTCTGGGTGGATTGAAATAGACCCTCTGGTCCAGATGGGCTTCACGCATGAGAACAGCTTCTCCTGAAGGCGTCCAGTCGGGATCAGCAGGCTTGTTTTGGTGGCTGTTTGTTTTTTTCTGGCATCAGGAAGCCAGAATAAACGAACTGAAGGCGGGTTAGAACTGCATCCAAGAAAAGCCACATGTTTCTGATTATTTTCAGCTTTTCTTACTCTGTAAAGTTTCTCAGAACTGCGTTGAGGTCCTCTTCTTCTTTTTAACAGCTGGACCAATTCTTCTGTAAAGTGCCTCTGGGTGTAGGCGCCGTTTATCGGGAGGAGTCCGCTGGGCCTTTTGGGGCACAGCGGAAGAGCCTGGCCGGGTCCCACGGTTGCCAGCCGGTAGGCTCCGGTCCCGAGCCGCTGGCTGACCTCTGCCATTTTACCAACGTCAAACCGGTGAACAAACACGGACAGCTTCCGGGTGTCACAGAACAACGAGCCAATCAGATGCAATGTTTACAGGAAGTATTTAAAATCATCAACCAATCAAATTCACAAAAAAATATGTTCGAGAATGCTGCATTAGGGATAACTGGGAACTTTCAACTCTATAGGAGAAAAGGTCTCGAATAGCTATCAGCCCAGCAAAGGTTCCCAGTCAGAATTAAGTCTTTCCTTATTTCAAAAGGTAGCTAACACTGTAAAAACAATATGTCTTCATTAGTAGATTAAGAGTACATTTTGTGTTATTTCCTCTCCACTCGTTCTTGATTCATCTGAAATACTTTCTATTTATGGCTGTTTGGTTTTGTTAGAAAAGAAACACACTATTCCTGGTCTGTTCTCATACTTTACACCGTCTATATGGAAACTCGAAAGTTGTGTAATTTGAAGTCTGATTGTTAAAATTCCGAGGTAAAGCGAATGCGTCATACTTTATTTATCAGAGTAATATTTAAAACAGCACTAAAAGAAATATCGTTAAAAAGGTTGTTGGCGTTGTTTATAATTTGACAATTTTAATTCAATATTTAAAAATAGCTGCTCAAATTTAAGTCATTTGTGGGAGATGTGAGAGATTTTCAGAAAACAAAACTGAAATCACTTGAATCACGGAGAGCATTATTTCTATGATACCGTATTATAGAAAGAGAAGGAAAACAACTCAGAAATAAAAATGGTAAAGAGAAATGATTCTTCTTCTTCTTCTTCTTCTTCTTCTTCTTCTTCTTCTTCTTCTTCTTCTTCTTCTTCTTCTTCTTCTTCTTCTTCTTCTTCTTCTTCTTCTTCTTCTTCTTCTTCTTCTTCTTCTGCTTCTTCTGCTTCTTCTTCTTCTTCTTGTATCCTGGAAACCAGACAAGCTCAAAATATGATTGAATGATAAATGAACAGCAGGTGGCGATATAGCGCCGCTTCGCAACAGAATAACCATCATTTAAGTAAGCGAATAAGAACTGTGTATTTCACATGTGAGTAGCCTCCTGCGAACACAACGTTCAGCTTGATTTGTAACCAACAGATAAAGAAACAAACCCAGGAGGAACATGGCTTCCAGCTGCCGGAGACCCGAACACACAGCTCCACCAGATGTGGTAAGTTGAAGGCTTTATTTTATGTAACTCTCTGTGTGTCTGTGGATTTGCAGGAAGAGTTTCATTAAGGGTTTGTTGTGCCTCCTTAGCTGAAATATGACATTCAAATAGGTATGAGTGGTTGTTTACTGTACAGGTATGAAACTAGTTATTTAAACCAGTGTTTTTGTAGTTTTGTCCTGTTTAATAAAATACTGAGCTGAGTTTTTATTATTGTCTGGTTTGCTCTCATCTTTGCAGTTCTATAATGAAGAGGAAGCAAAGAAATACTCTCAGAAGTAAGTCTGGATCTTTTATTCACTATTATATGTGTACAGTTTGGGGCTTTTATGGAAATTTCTTTACTAAAACTGTTTGAGTTTTAGTTCAGTAATGTTTTTCTATTTCTGTTGTAGTGTATTTCTGTTTTTGGTTCCCTTTAGTACCAGCTCTGATTAATTATGGATAGATTCAAGCTTAGTTTAGTTTTTTGTTGTTGTTAATTTTTACTATTTTTTGCTCTTTCTTTAGTTAGTATTTTCCTTTGATTATTGCTTGCTTCTATTTTTATTTATTTAAATTTATCATTGTAGTTCACTGTTGTTGCGAATGTGTTTGTTTTCTCTGCCCAGATCATTGATCGACTTCATGTGACATCTCAGATTTAATACTGTAGTTGTGATCATTTGTTGCTGAATTGGCTAACTATTGCTTTGTTGTGGTTTTTCTTGTTTTGTCCTGTGTTTGTGGTTGTGATTTATGTACATGTTTTATTTATTTTTTCTTGGCTTTGCCCAGATCATTGATCACTGTTCATATGCTGGCTAAAATGAATTGATTGATTGATTTCATTGTGCCACTGTAGTTCTTATTTATTGCTGGCTTTACAAACCATTGTCTTTTTTTCCCCTCCACTAGATTTTTATTTTGATTTAAGATTATCTTGGTTTTGAAAATTAGACACATGGATCATTATACTTCTGAAAAAGTTAATTAATCAGTGTTATTTCCTTATCCGCAAAAATGAAATGCTCAGACATTATTACTGGAGTTTGACTGTTGCCGAAAACCTGTAATTCAGTAGACTGAATAATTATAAATCCACTTCTTTTTTGCTATTTTTTTAATCTATTAACTAGAGCCAGATTTTGTATGGTGCTGTCAATAAGAGATTGTTTTCTTGTGTAAAAACGTTTAGCTCTACTAACGTCTGACCATACTTCCTGATCAACAGCTCTCGGATGATTGAGATCCAGACTCAGATGTCAGAGAGAGCAGTGGAGCTTTTAAACCTGCCAGACGGACAGGCCTGCTTCCTGTTAGATGTTGGGTAAATAAGTTACACCGACTGATCAGAGGCAGAATTAAGCTGTTTATTTGAATCAAAACTTATAGTAAAAAAAATTATATATTTGTGTTATTGTAGGATTCCATATGTAGATGGTACATCTTTCTAAATTGTTAGTGTTTCTGCATTTATAGCTGTTTCTATGTTCTCCAAAAATGTTATTTTAAAGTACAATATTTTTGTTAAGCCAATAAACATAAATACATTTACATCATTGGTGTATTTGTAAAATATTAAATGTTAATCTGATCAATTATAAGAGCCAGAGGGGAAATCAGAGGCACTAAGTTCTGTTCTGCTTCCCAGGTGTGGATCTGGTCTCAGTGGAGATTACCTCACAGAGGAGGGACACCACTGGGTCGGAGTCGACATCAGCACTGCGATGCTTGGTTTGTAAAGTCCCCATGTAGAGTTTTTAAACAAGGGAAGCAAAATAGTTTTTAAATTCTTTTTAAGCTTTTTTGGTTGACACATATATAAATATTTGAAGCGTATTCACTCTCTAGAACTGTTGTAATTAGAAGCTGTTGTGTGTAGTAATAAGTTTAAAACAGTCAGTTCTGATAGAGGGCTAACAATGTTTTGCCCTTACTTGACTTGTAATTTATTGGGAGCTGAGGAGCATTACTGTTGCAGTCTTGTAAAGAAAATCTGTTTCACTTCCTGTTAAATACAAAATTTGAGCTACTCAGTAGGATGTGCTAACTGTTGTTAGAGTCTCCTTCATGATGCGCAATTCATTATGTATAGTGAATGAGTTTCAGGTGCAGGTTGTGTCTGTGAAGCAACGCTGTAGTGAGTTCATAATAAGGGCTTGGATTTTACAGATAAAACGATCATGGATGTCCGTCTGTTCATCTGTCTTTCCGTACGATTTTCCCTCTATCAGCTGTGGGTAAACGATGCACCTCCTGCATGGGTCAGTGGGCTAAAGTGGGCAGCTGATACATGTCCAACCAAGGGTCAGCAGAAGCACAGGACTCACTGTGCGTCAGTCTAGTTATCCTCCTGTCTGTCCTTCTGTGGATCCGTAGGTCTGTCCATCCGTACATTTGTGCATCATCCATCTGGTGTTTATTGGAAGTTTTAAGTTTAAAATAAAAACAATGCTAGGAACCCTGAGCTTCTTTTTTATAGTATAGGTACTATGGTTTTTGATGTTGAGCTGTTGAATAATGTGTTTTATTCAAAATATTTGGATGCTTTATGTCACTGAAAAAAGAAGCAGACCTGGTTTTTGAGGAGAACAAGAATGGTTTGCAGCAAGATAATGACTCAGTTTAGGACTTCAGACATGATCTTTAGCTGTATTTTTCATGTTCAATAAAAATAATCAAACTTTATGTTTCATTCTTGCTAGTTTTACTTGCTACCTGGTGATTTTGGGTGGTTTTTACTGATTTTCTTTAACATATGCACTATGTCACTAATTGATGTGGATTAATGTCTAAGACCAAGCTGTGTGAACAGATGTTGCCCTGGACAGAGAGGTAGAGGGAGACCTCCTGCTGGGGGACATGGGTCAGGGGATGCCTTTTCGACCGGGCACATTCGACGGCTGCATCAGGTAAATGACACAGCAGCTTATCCAACACATTTTAAGGCTTTTAATGGAGTTCTGAATTATTTTGATAAGTAAACTTGTGCTGTTTTACTCTTGTCAGTATCTCTGCGCTGCAGTGGCTCTGCAATGCTGACAAACGGTCACACAGTCCACCAAAGAGACTCTACACTTTCTTCAGTACTCTCTACTCATCTTTGGTAAAATTTATTATTGTTAACCTAAAAATTCATACATCAGACTCTTATATTTATAAAAAGTCATTTTGAGGTCTTTGTTCTTGTAGGCCAGAGGCTCTCGTGCAGTTTTTCAACTTTATCCTGAAAACTCAGAACAGGTAGAAATCTGAGATGCTTTTATTTAGAGTCTGAAATTATCTTCTTATGCCTTTACTCATTGGTGATTTTCTTCCTATTTATAATTGGTTTTTTTTTTTTTTTCATTTAAAGCTTGAGCTCATTACCTCCCAGGCCATGAGGGCAGGTTTCACCGGAGGCATGGTGGTAGATTACCCCAACAGCAGCAAGGCTAAAAAGTCAGTTTGCCCAGAAATGTTCAGCCACCTCCATATACTCTTGCTTTCTGTAACAGTCTGTGAAATTATCAGGAGTGTGAAACAAAAGTTCAACTGGAAAAGCATGGCAGTCATATTGATTTAACTGTCATATAAGCTGCATGATAATTGATTATCGGATTGAAACAGGTTGCTGCTTCTTTACCCCTCAGGTTCTTCTTGTGTCTGTTCGCCGGTGGAACAGGAGTTCTTCCCAAAGTAAGGAACATATAAGTCAGCTGTGAATTTTTTACTTACTTCCTGTTCTAGTAAGTTGTATTGTTTTTTATTATTATTCTGATTATTTCAGGGTTTGGGGTCAGAAACTTCAGACAGGACTGTTGCGAACCAGGTTCAATATTCAGGACAAAGGTAAATGTGCTCTAAGCAGGAACAGATTTAAAATGGACTTGCAGTAATTGTTGCACACATTGTTTCAATTAGAGTATTTTTCTAATGTTTTCTGCACTGAATAAATTTGCTCAAATTAAAGGTTAGAAATTAAAAAAACAGCAGTAAAATGCATTACTGTTTTTTTTTTTTTTTTTTTTTTTTTTTTTTTTTTTTTTTTTAAATAACCACATCTTTACCAGGGACACTGAGTGTGGAGGGCTCCAAATGTGATCGGTTTTAACAGTTTAGTCACTATTATTGTTGTATTTTATTTTATTGTTAAGTTGCTGCCTGAGCTCCTCTGGGCCGGCATTAAAAATAGCTTCAATACACTTTCTTCTTTTGTTGATGCTTGAAGCTCACAATTGGGATACTTGGCCAAATTTATTTTAAAAATATTCACCTTTTATTCATTTTAAGGATTTTGCGCTCAAACTTAAGCTTGCTTGTCTTACTCTCTTTTTTTAGAAACAAAATAATTAAGACAATTAATCATCATCTTTTGTCATAAAGGCCGAATGTGATTAGTCACTTTTATTTTGGAGACCTTTGAAAGCAAGTTATGATTAAGTTGTAAAGCAGGTCTCGGCGTCAATCAGTACAGGTTGAGTCATACTTGTCTTGATGAAGCCGAAAGACCAAAAGAAACTCAGAGAGGGCTGTAGTCCTGCTTGACTTCAAACTCTGTCAGGTGGCTTTTCCTCCCTTTCACATTCAGATGTTTAGGATCTTTTCAGTCAGATGCTCGGGTGTTATTGTCCCTGTTTAAGACGCAGTTTCAGTACATTAATAAGCTCTCCTTCGTCTTTGCGAAGATGTCGATTTAATAACATGAAAGGAAAATCGGCAAAGAAGGGGCGAGACTGGATAATGGAGAAAAAGGAGAGACGAAGACGACAAGGAAAGTATGTGAGAGATTAAAGTATTTTATTTTAAAACACTTTAGCGCCAACATTTTAGTACACTTCACTCTGACTGAAATCTCTCTCTGATTGGCTGACGCCCCTTCTCCCTCTTGACTGCTATTTCCTGCAGGGACGTTCGACCCGACACGAAATACACTGGACGTCAGCGGAGACCTCACTTCTAGCTGTGACTCATGCAGCTGCGCCTTCATTAGTGCGTGTGTCTTACACACACACACACACAGACACACTCATGCAGTGTCCCATGGAGCTGCAGCGTGATTGGACTTTTCAGGTCTTTAATTCAAGTGGACGAGACGCAAGCGAGAAATTACATCAAATCACTTTTTATATTTGGTCAAGTGCTTTGATGTTTGTCAGAAGCTGTAAGGAGCTGCAGAGTTTGAGTCGAAGTGCACGACTGAATATGTGCTGCTACAAAAAAACAGCGGAGGGAATGTTTTCCTATTAAACCAACTTTTAAGAGAGATTGTCTTGATTTTCTAATTTGTTTCCTGTATTATTCACAGTTTTCTCAAAAGAAACTTAAGTAATTTTTTCTCAATGACATGGATAATGCATGGATATATTCATTAATAAAGAATAAACCATTTTAATATAAAACACCTCATATTGAAATAGGTTTGAATCAACAAAACAGCATGTGGAAAGTCTTATTTTTAAAAAGAAAGTTGTTCATAATGAGCACATGGTTGCAGTTTTTAACATAAATTACTACTAGGTTCCCAGGCTTACAGGCATCTCCCTTTGTCCTCCAAATGGAACAATGGTCATTATGGCCAAACAGTTCTACTTTAGTTTCATCAAACTACAGGACATGTCTCCAAAACTGAAGGTATTTGTTCCTGTGTGCATTTGCAAACTGCAATCTGGCTTTTTTTTTTTTTTTTTTAATGTTTCTTTTGGAGTAAAGGATTCCTCCTCATTGAGTGGCCTTTCGGTCCATGTCGGTGCAGGACAGGTGTCGTCAGGGAAAATGACGCTATCTTACCAGTTTCAGCAGCATCTTCACAAGGTCTCTGGCTTTTGTTCTGGGGTCAGTCTGCACATTTTCAACCAAAATACATTCATCTCTGGGACACAGAACCTTGATGTTTTGGCTGATTTCATAGGTGCACCTCCAATTAACTCAAATGTGTGAGTCAGCCTGTCAGAAGTTTCCAAAACCATGATATCATCATCTGGGCTTTCCCTCATTGTTTAAAGAGGCAGTAATCATTCTGTATGTAAACTTCTGATTTTGAAGACGTTATTAAATAAATCTCTGACATGTTCTTTGTCTCGGTGTTGTGGCATTTAGCAAGTAGAAATAATTTTGGTAATTCTGACCTAAAACAAAAGAAGTTTAGTCTGATTTAACTCAAGACCGTAAGGAAAAAACGTGTGGCTTTGTATTTGGTGTATGTAAACATCAGGCTTCAACTGTATGTAGTGATGTAAGAGTTAATTACAAAGTATGAAGCATGTAGACCAATAGTGTCCAAACTTTTTCTCACTCAGGCCAAAATCATCAAGTTAAATACACTTGTGCGCCACAATTTTGAAGATAAAAATTAAAACTCCAGAACTAATGTATTTTTCTTTTTTTTTTTTTTATGAACATAACACAAAATTTTAATGAAACAAAGCAGATATTTATTTAAATGTTGGCCCCACTTGTGGCCAAAAGATGTCGCTGTTGCTCACTGGAAACCACCTGGGCGTTATCCTTTAACCTGTTCAATCGATAACATAAACAAACACAAATCTCCGTCTCAGTTCACCAAACAAGCTGTGTTTTTTTATTGTTCTGTTAACTTATCCCAAATCCTGTTGGGGGAAAAAAATACCTCGGGAAAAAAAAACAGAATAGTTTTTTGCGGATGGATAAAAGCGGGAGTTTTTGGTGTGTATCTGATAGGTAATCGGCGGAAGGCCTTGCTTCACCTTAACACATTAAAATAGTCCCTATTTGTAAAGAGAAGGAAGGAAGGGGGGGTTCGGAGCCTCTCCCCGCTCTCCCGGCTCGCATCATCCAGTCGGTCTCCGCCCCGCCGCTCCATCATCAGCTCACATCCACAGAAAAAAAGAAAGAAACGACGGGAGCAGGAGGAACCACATCGGTGGAAATAAGGAACCATGAAGGACCGCATCCAGGAACTTAGACATGTAAGTTTGTGCTTGCTTTTTATGTTTTTGCTTGTTTGTTTGTTTGTTTTTTTCACTGACAGTCTTCATCTCCACCTGTTCAGCCGGAACAGAAGCGGCTTGAGTCGGGAGCGCGGCTAGAGCAACAGTTGTGACTCTCGGGGGTCTGATGGAGGCTCACGTTTGCTGTTTTATTGGGAAACCAACGCATATTGGGTCCAAGGGTTATTATTATCAGCGCAGACCGAGATAAAACCCAACTAGTTGTGGTTTTATATGTTCGTGCGAATTGATTAATGTTTTTAATTATTTTCCAAATGTATCTTCACTTTGAATCGGTCGGTTATTTATGCAGTTTAAAGGTGAGAACTAAACGAGGTTCACATATTAAAAAGCATGTTTTGTTTTTTTTAACGCACGAAACCTCACTGGTGATTTATGTTTAGTATTTGGAGGCGAATGAAAGCTGGAGGCCTCGTGCAATTATCTTGTAAAAATTATGTAGCTCAAGACAGAAAGAGTTAAACATTAGGCTGATTATATTGAATTTGGTGAATTAGTCTGTCTGTGTCCAACAGCTTAGCTGTAGTGATAGACGAGAGGCTGGTCCCAGTTCGTCCATTTCACCTGTTAATTGTCCACTGGTGTGCACGCAGGGCCGGACTCTAGCAATGGCTTACTAGGGCTATGTTTTGGGGCCCAAAGTTTGGGGAGTCTTAAAAGTTTAAACATATATGTGCCTCTTGAGAAAACCTTCAAAAATATTATGTATTTAATGGTATTTTAAAGTCTAATCTCAATTTCAAAATAAATATTTCTTAAGATTTATTTGAAAATTGATGTTTCTACATGAAATTCACAAAAGATATTAGTAACAGCCCAATTAATTTGGACATTTAAAAAAATCAAAAGAAATGAGTATATAATTATATGCAATAAAGTGGATTTGTACAGGTAATAATCACTAAAAGCAAAGAAAAGGAGCTGCAAAAAAGTCACAGAAAGCCAGTAAAATAACTAAAATCTGTCATATAAAAAGCCATCCTACCTTTCAAGATAATGGTTTGCCCCTCCCCCAAACCCAAATGGTAATATACATCAACATAAAGTACTTTATTAACATCTTATACACTTTATTCATAATAATAGAAGTGTTTAAGATACCTTTTGAAATATATACAGTTGGTATTTTTTTAAATGGAGTCATTTAATAAGGTCAGATGTGGTGAAACTATTTAAATGAAAAATCAAAATTGTGTAGAAGTTGCAGTTCATGTAGTTTTCTGTTTATATAAATCAAGTATGCAGTGTTTCCATTTTTTCCAGTGGCAGTCTTATTTATATGTAAATGGAAAAAAATATGGAAATTAACACTGACAGAAAAACTAAGCATAAGAACATTCTGTTCTCGTTCAAGTCCTCATGAATTACCTATTAAAATAATTCCATCTATAGCTGTCTGGGCATCAAGAGGATGCACAATATAAATAAAAAAATGAACATGATATGGAATAAAAAGTTGTTTAAGAGCCAAGTTCCTATGTCAGAGAGCTTTAGAAAGTTTTGGAATTAGCAGGTACAGTTTTTCCATTAAAACAATGAGTGATTTACTCTGCCACAATGGTCTCCAGGGACATTCACAGCACAATGCTCCACCACTGAAGAAAAAGTAGATTAAAGGATGGCCCTGAGGTATGAAGCACTAAGTGAATATCTCAGACAATAGAAACTGGAAAAGAATGGGATGTACCACTGACAGATTGCTCAAGTGCCTGATATCGCCAAATCTTACCAACGGTTAGAGAAGAGCAGGCCTTGAGCACCAAAGCAATAGAAGCCCCTAATCTACCACACCAGGCAAGATCCCAGGTCCAGGCTATGCAAAGAGGCTCCAGAAACCATCCATCATCTCACAGCAGGGTTTAAGATGCTACCAGCAAAGGAATACATGGAATACCATAACCAAGTGGCTGCCATAGTGTATAGAAACATCTGTGGGGAGTACAAACCAGAGACACCTATGTCAAAGTGGGAATCACCTCCCAAGGTGGTGGAGAATGATTGAGCTAAGATCCTGTGGGACTTACAGATTCAAACAGACAAAATGGTAATGGCCAACCAAATGGACATTATGATCACTGATAAGCAGCAGAAAACAGCCGTTGTGATCGATGTGGCCATCACAAATCATGGAAACGTCAGGAAAAAGGAGCACAAGAAACTTGAGAAATACTAAGGACTGAGGTAAGAGGTAGGAAGACCCTGGCAGGTGAAGGCAGCTGTAGTGCCCATGGTCATTGGAGCACTCGGGGCAGTGACAGATACCTGGAGAAACATCTCTGTTCAGAGGAGCGCAGCTAAGATACTGTGAAGAACTCAATCTTTGTGAACAAGGTTTTTTGATTTACTAGTTTCCGGACTCATTGAACTCATCACCATCCCATAACAGTTTTTTTTTCGTCTCGCTTCAGAAAGGGACTCTGCTTAGTAGCGCAGAGTTCGCTCTCCTTCAGTTTGACCATCACCCTCAAATAGCTGCCAGAATAGTTGGCTTTTTCTCCTCAGTGGATTACTATCTTTATTGAGACACTCATGTTTTTGTATCATCAGTGTTTGTGCGTCCATGAGACTAAACGTAAACCTCATCTTAAACGCAATAAAGAGTGGCATGAGTGTAACAGACGTCTTCTCTCATCTGTTCTGGCCGAACAACTTGGGGAGATTAACGATTTAAATCAGTTGCCTTATACAGTCCTTCAGAGGTCACAAGTTTGGATTATTTTTCTAACACTTCTTTTACAAGCTCCCAGGCCTTTGGGAGGCGACCCGAGCTTGAGATGCCCAGGGGCCCAAGGGATGGGTGAGAGAGTAGTTTAGACATCCAGAAAGCTTAGAGCATCCAGAAAGTATTCACAGCTCTTCACGTTTTCCACATTTTGTCATGTTACAGCTTTATTCCAAATCGTTCCTCAAAATTCTACACACAAACACCACATTATGACAATGCAGAAAAATGTTTGAGATTTTTCCAAAATTATTAAAAATAGAAAACCAAGGAATCACATTTACATAAATATTCACAGCCTTTATTTAACACTTTGTTTATCCACCTTTGGCAGCGATTAGAGCCTCAAGTCTTTCTGAATATGATGCCACCAGCATAGCTCACAGATCTTTAGCCAGTTTGGCCAATTCTTCATTGCAGTTCTTCTCAAGCTCCATCAGGTTGGGTGGGAAATATCTGTGCAGCTATTTTCAGATCTCTCCATAGATGGTCAATTGGATTCAAGTCTGGACTCTGTCTTGGCCACTCCAGGACATTGACAGAGTGGCTCTGAAGCCAGTCCTTTGAGATCTTGGCCTTGTGCTTTGGGTTGTTGTCCTGCTGAAAAATGAGCCGCAGTCTGAGGTCAAGAGCAGCTCTGGAGCAGGTTTTCATCCAGGATGTCTCTGTACATTGCTGCATTCATCTTTCACTCTATCCTAACCAGTCTGCCAGTTCCTGCAAAACATCCCCATAGCATGATGGTGCCGCCACCATGCTTCACTGTAGGGATGCCATTGAACTGGTGATGAGCCCTGCCTGGTTTCATTTGATTTCATACTTGGTGTTTGCACTCTGACATTCACTGTCAACTGTGGGATCTTATATAGACAGCTGGGTGCCTTTTGAAATCAAGTCCAGTGAACTGAATTTCTCACAGGTGGACTCCATTTAAGCTGTAGAAACATCTCAAGGATGATCAGTGGAAACAGCTCAATCTTGAGTTTCATCAACAAAGTATTAAGCAAAGGTTGTGAATGCTTACATAAATGTGATATTTTTGGTTTTCTATTTTTAATAAATTTGCAAAACATTCGAAAAAAAAGGTTTTCCACATTGAGGTATTTGTGTGTGGAATTTTGAGGAAAGAGATTAATTTACTACAGTTTGAATAAGGCCGTAACGTATCAAAATCTGGAAAAAGTATAGTGCTGTGAATACTTTGTTTATGTACAGTGCATCCAGAATCTATTTCTAGATATAGATGTAGAGAGAGGAAAATTGTACTGATTGCCTAAAATCAAAATGAAACCTGATTTTGTTCTAAGTTTACATACAAATTATTTGCTGATTATTATCCTCCACAGGGAAATCTCTTAAGGTGCTAAATGTGTGTTGGTACAGTAGCTATTGTTAAATAAGTGTAATTTTCAATAGAGATGAGAGAAAATAAACATCTTATTGCCTTGGCGGGTGCTGTTTCAATGAATTGGCCTCAAGGGATGCTGCCCTTGCCAAATGTGCTGGTGTGTGTTTCAAGACAGGCGTGTCTTCTTCATGCCACGCTGCCTCCTCCTCGTCCTCCTCCCTGATGCTGCCCGCTGTTTAACTGAGAAAGACAGAGAATTAGACAAAATCCTCCTCAGTGAGAAACAAGCTCAGCCAATATTCAGGCGCGCGGTGTGGGGAGTCTGCAACGATGATATGCCAGCTGCTGATCCCATTTTTCTTTCATCGTTTTTGATCATATTGCTCATGTCTGAGAGACTGCGGCTGAAGCGGCTGCAGACAGACCTATTTTAGGCAACTCAGGCCAAATGGAATTGAAGCAAATTGCAAGTCACAGACTGTTATTTCCCAGCAGCACTAGATTAATATTGTTTTCCATATAGAGCCTCAAGTTGAAGCTCAGGTTGAGTGGTATATAAATGTCTCTGTGGATCTGTGGGACAGCACAGCAGATTATTGGTGAATTTATGATTACATAACCATCCAAACCAGCACAAAAAAAAATGAAAAAAATTTGAGATTGTCTCTGTGATTAATCTTTCATTGTCAGGCTGAGGAGATGCTGAATAATGCTTATACATGTCTTTATACTTTGTTTTTCACAAGCTCTCCCATCTGGGCTTCATCTTTGCTTGATGAAGAAAGACATGATGGAATGTGACGTATGTGTTTGGTACTTTTGAGGTTAGGTATAAATAATTTTAATACAAAACAGACAATTTATGTGGTTTTTAGCGTTAACAGAAAGTGTACTTTCTTTTGTGTCGCTTTTACTGGCTATCATTATTTTTTTCCTCTAAATTTCCTCTGTGCTTGATATGGTTTAAGATGGTCTTGAATGAGATATGGGAGTCTGCAGAGTCCCTTGAAGAATTACACATATCCCCATTTTAATAAAGTGGACATACAAGTGATGCTTCTTTTTATGCTCCTCAATAAAGCATCTCCACAAAGCTGCAAAGAGAAACTGGTGACAGACTGAATTTCAAGCCTAAAAGAATCACCACAACGCAGGCTGCACCACCACAAAAATAAAGTGAAAGTGCTGTGGGATCATTAAATGTGGCGACAGCTCCTAATTATGGCAGCAAGTAACTATTATTGGAGTTATTAATTAATCTATCGATTATTCTGACGATTAGTCAGATAAAAAATTGGCACATTCTGCAGACTTTTCATTTAAACCTTTTTTTATACAATATTAGAAATACAGTAAAGATGCAAATAAACAATGCAATTCCTTTTTCAAATAAGAAAATAAACATCTTATTGCCTAGAATGCAATAACATAGCGATTCTTTAGTGAACACTTGATCATTTGTAGCGAAGGATGCGTCTGCAGCTAAAAAAATACTTCTAACAATACTTCTAAGCTCAGCTCTTTCTGCTAGACTTACTGTATTTTAGTTTTCTGCTTGGTAAGAAAGATCACAATACATTAAGTCAGAAAAAACGGTGGTTAGAATAAAATATTTGTATTGGGAAAAAAAACAATACTAGTGAGTCTATTCGATAGACCCCTGTGCTGGAAGTGCGTCTCTGAAACATCTCAGTTTGTTTTGCAGCCTCACACTTCATATGATCTTGTAATAATGAACATTTCTAAATGTGGTTATTTACCATCAGTCTTCATGAACTGATGTATTGTCCACACATAAACGGTGTTTTCTGAATGTCCTCGTTTTATTTTTTTTATCATTTCATCCTTTTTTCCACAAGGATCGAGTTTTAGGAGCCCCAAGTTAATATTTCATAAAAACTTGAAACTCACCCTTGCGTTTCAGTGTAAATAACCAATAGGCAGCAGCAACAGTAATGTAATAATTCCATCTCTCGCCTAACTGTGACAGTTTACGGTGTCAGACACAGGCCTGGCCTAGCGACTTTAGTGTTCTGGGTCATTTCCTGTCTTTTTTTCTGAGGATGAAGGCTTTTTAAGGATCAATGCTGTTTGTAAGGAACTTTTTAGAACTGACAAACAGATCTGCAGTTTTGAAAAAAGAGGTACTTGCTCCTCCTGAGCGCTATAAACCAGTAATAGTTGTAAGGTTATCTCCGCTTTTCCTGCAAATAATTTGAAAAAGATGTACACATAGTCTGATACTCTAAATGTACCTGAGGGATGAGTTTCCATCGTCATTACTTTTTGTGCTGACGCTGTGGCAACAACCAGTACAGCTGCAACCCCTGAGAGCCTCAACATGACAGACTGGGATTGGATGGATGGATGCCCTATTTACAGTGGCTGTAACTATGACCCATGCCAGCAAACAGACGAGCTAATAATGTCTCCAGTTATCCCCCATGCAGCTGTGTTGAGAGTTGACTTGCAAATCCCCACTAGTGAACTGGAAATAATTGGCTGATCCGGATTTTTTTCTGAGTCTAAACAAAATTAGAGAGTTTACCAATTAAATTTACTTTCCAGGCCTGAATGAGCTTCATCAAGACCAATGTTTAGCTGTTGTTTGTTTCTAGTTTCCACATCTTTTTATTAGAATTTTACACAAAAACAAAATACAGGCAAACACAGCTGGGACAACTATATTTAATAATAATAATAATAATAATAATAATAATAATAATAATAATAATAATTTTTTTAAAAAAGTAATTGGTTGAGCATCGAAATCCCTCCCAGTCACCCACCAGAGCCACCATCTACCCATGAAGATCTAACCAGCAATACAAGATTCTGCCAGCATCTAAGAGGGTGTCTGATGAGGACCACCTATATTCTCAAGGTATCGCATGAAGGGTTGCCAAATTGCCAGATGTTTGAGTCTATCTTTCAAAACATAACTTATTTTTTCTAAGTAGAGTGTATTTGTGGTATTCTCCAGCCACATCTTAATTGTCAGAGCATCTTTACTCTTCCAAAATGTAAGAACTTGCTTTTTTGCTACTATGAGACAATATGAAATTAAACACTGTTGTGCTTTAATTTATAATTTCAAGATTTTAGATACTCCAAGAATAATAAGCATAGGGTCTGGCTTGATTACAACCCCGATAATCTCAGACATTGCACTACAAATGTCAATCCGAAAAGGACAATTCTTGAGGCAAATTACATAACTATGAAGATTGGTTGAAATGGAAATTTTGCATTTGTCACAAATAGGTGATATTTATATTATGCAATTTTTCTCTTGGAAAATGAAGCCTATATCCAATTTTACATTTTTTATTTTATTTTTGAAGTTTTTATTTCTAGATAATTGATTTTCTTGCTTCAGTTCAGGTCTTCCTGAGTCAGTACTCCTTTGGCAAATTAAAGATCCGTACCACCTCAAAGCCTATAAGTCATTTATATTTTTTAAAGAGAATCCTCACCACATTCTGTAACATGGTATCACTATACAGACAAACAAAACAAACAAAAGTTTCAGTGTACTGTATCAGGATATTATTTGATAGACCAACACAAAGTAGTGCATAATTGTGAAGTGTGTGGAAAAGGATTGATAGTTTACAAACTTCTTTACAAAATAAAAATCTGAAAAGTGCGGCCTACATTTGTGTTCAGCCTCCTTGTCTGTACTTTGTAGAATGACTTTTTGCTTTTGGCTGCAAGTCTTTTGGGGTATGTCTCTTCTAGCTTTGCCCATCTGGAGACTGACATTTCTGCCCATTCATTTTTATAAGCTACCTCAAGCTCAGACGGGTTGTTTGGGGAACATCTGTGAATCGCAGTTTTCAAGTCTTGGTACCATTTCTAAGTTGGATTTAGGTCTGGATTTTGACATTCCAACACATAAATATGTCACAATTCACTGGTCTTTGTGTTTTACTATTGTATTTTGATCATTTTTAGGTTATCTCACTTATGTTTGTTTACTCTTTTGTTTTGAGGTTCTTTCTTTTCTGTGTTCTGTTCTTTGTGTGTTTGTTGCGATCCCTGTTTTAGTGTTAATCTTTTGTCTTTAATTCAGTGAATCCTTTTGTATTTTGTTTAGATCCCGGTGTATTGATTTCTATATTAACAGGTCATTTTCCCTTCGCTTCTCAGTTTTGGTCCTCACTCAGGTCTGCTGTCACTAATCACCTTCCCCGAAGTTATAAATCTGTCAGTTTCCTTCACTTCTCACCAGTTTCTTTCATTTCCTGCCATGTCAGTTTGCCTGTCCTCTGTGCCTTACCTGTTGTCGTTCCGATCAGATATTCTTCGGTTCTTTTCGTTCCTGTTCATCTTTTTTGTAAGTTATTTTAATTAATTCTCGTATCCAATATGAGACTCTACTATGCTTTTTAATTACTTTCTCCAGTGTTACTGTGGACCTCTTTGCTGTTATCTGCATTTTTGTGTTGATCTGTCACACAAACCTACAAGAAGATAAAGTTTGTGGTTGTAAAGTGTCAAAATACGAAAAACTATGAGCGGTGTGAATAATGCAAGGCACTAAAGCAAAAAGAAATCTGAGTTTTACAGATGATGCGGCTCATGTGTCGTCTGTGTGCTTTTGTCGTGTCACACAGCGGGTTTACTCATCCGCATGTGTGTCATGTTGGCAGGATATTGGGTTTGCTCATATTTGTATGAGGATTCAGGTTGTGCTTCAGCACTGCCCATATGCATTTAAAGCCTCTTTATGAGCTCAACACCTGCTCAGCATCCCCCTCTCCTCTTTAGCTCTGTGCCTGAAGCTGTCAGCTTCAATAACTAAAACAGCCATACAAGCTCTCCTTATCAACTTGTTCCCATTGCTCCCAGTCAGCCCAGAAGTGGCAGATGGCACAGATATGATGTGTTTGTGAGATCTCTTGGAAATTAAAGTGATGAGGTTATTACAGATATCACACACACCACTAGGACTGTTATAAATCAGTTGTGATTGTTTATTATTTCGCAGAGGTGAGTTATTTACTTAGGCTGGCATTATTAACGCTGCATGTGTAACAACCAATTTCACTCTCAGTTATCCTCATTTTTATCCTGACATCTTATTGATTATTCACTTGGCCGTTTTATTGAGCTGATGTCTCCATTTTCATCTCCTTAACAGAAACCTTCTTTTCTTTTATCCTGCTAGTAATAGTGAGTTTGTGTTTGACTGCTCTTTGGTCTTTCCTATCAGATGGCTTCCTGTACTCTCCTCTATTTGTCCTCTTCCTTTTCCCTCGTTTCCTCTCTGAGCTGCCTTGTTAGCCAGTCGTACTGTTGGTTCAAGCTGTCCTGTGTGTGTGTGTGTGTGTGTGTGTGTGTGTGTGTGTGTGTGTGTGTGTGTGAGCGTTTGATATACCAACTGTTGCCGTTTGTTTGGCATCAAAGTAACACATTAACCAACAGGATCAACGTGAAGCACCGACTTGGAACCTCTGTTTTTTTATTGTTTATTTATTTATTATCCTAAATAGGCTAAATGGTGTCTGTACATCAGTTTGCATATCATTAACTTCTTATAGAGTATCATCACAAACTTGTTTCAAACCACCACACAGTCAGTATGTACGCACACTACTGCCTGTTGATGTATATTCAACTCATACCATCCCATTAGAAGCACTTTGCTGCCACCTATGGGTTAAAGTTCCCTAATTTCCTTACTAAATACAAAAAGTTATATCTATTTCATGTGTGTTGAGGTCAAACTAACAATCTGTGCTTGATTTACAGTCAGTTTGATGAGATTTTTTTTTTTCAAAAATTGGTGAATAAATTCAGGCAGTAAAGTCTCATCTATTCATTCTTATGAGATTCTCATGGTCTGATGACCTGGAGTGAAAAATGCTACAAGTTTGTGGTTTTTATACCAAAATTTTAAATAGTATGTCTGATATGACTGAACTGCTTTTATTTCAAATGAATTATTTCTGTTGCTACTAAAACAGTTCACAATATTGATTGTTGCTGTTATAATAATGTCACCCAAAGCATTAATTTATTGTTTTGGTTCATAGACAGAAGCAGAAGTATAGAATAAACACTTTTTAAAACTTAACAGCAGTTTTCAAGAGCTTATGGAGGTAGATATTGTGTGGTTTAGCCATTCTGCTTTAAAAACTTCCAGCTGTAGTTTTAAAACAGCTTTATCTTAATAAGAGTGATGGTTGGTGCTCCTTTAGTTTCCACAGCATGTCCATGACTGGAAATGTGGCCTGAAAGCCAAAATTTGTCTTTGTTGTATGTGAGGAAAAAGTTTGCAAGCGTTATTTCATCCATCTGATTGGCAGTACACAGCTACAGGTGGGGAAGGGGTGGCATTACTCTATAACAGTGTTTGCTAACCCTGATCCCTAAGGCACACTTCCCTGCATGCTATATCCCTTCCTCAGCACACTTTATTTCAGTTGGTGGCTGATTAACAGGGTTTTGCTGAACTCCAATCATCTGAATGAGGCGTGTTAAAGCAGGGAAACATCTAAAACATGCAGGATAGTGTGCCTCGAGGACCAGGGTTGGGAAACATTGCTCTATACAAGGTAGGTTTATCCTATAACTGTTCCATCTGTTCATAATCTTACACTTGTCTAAGAGCTTACATGTTTGACCAGCAACATTCTAGGGGACCACAAGACATTCCCAGGCCAGAAGGAATATATTGTCTCTCCACTGAGTTCTGGACATGCCCGGAAAACTTTCAAAGTGATCTTCTGTGGAGGCGTCCCAAGCAGATGCCCCAACTAACTCGGCTGACTCCTTCTGGTGTGGAGTAGCAGCTGCTTAACTCTGAGCTCTGCCCAGAGGATGGCACTCCTTGGTGTATCTCTGAGGCTAAATTCAGCAAAGAAATATTTAAAAGTCCATGCCTTGTTAAAATCTATCTAAAAAGCCTCTCTTTCAAACCTCTGCATTGTGCATCAGCTTTTCATTTTTTTAGTCTGAGCTGACGTATTTAAGTGCTAAGAGCTAATTTCTTGAAAGAATTATAACACATTTGCTGAGGTGCATAAGCGCACCGATGTTAAGAAAGTAATCGTGGCTTTCGACATAAACCTGTATTATTGTATTTTGTGCACCTATAACAAAGTAATGGGAAATGCTCAGGTCTGTGATAGAAAGTAGAACTAAACTGAAATGCCCTCATGCCATTTTTAACCCTTTAGAATGGGAGACGTCTGACTGTTCTATGTTTAACCCTCTGGATCGACCCTGCAGAGCTCCACTCCACACCTTCTGTGGTTCTGTTTTGATTTTTGGAAAGCTCACGTGTGCAGGACACCGCAAGCTTGATGTTGTTGTTTATGAGTTACCCGAGGCAGCTCAGTGGGGTGCTTGTCTTTTGGGGTTTACGACTAAACTGTTTCGTGAAAGAGTGTGGTAACCAGCCCATTCCAGGAAGCATAAGCAGTGGTGATGGCTTCATTTGTCCTGTTAAAGTCTCTGCAGTGTCCTGGATCTGTTGTAGAAAACATTGGCCTGTCTCAGGTTGTTCTGAGACCTATTGATGTAATCAGCAATTGCAATGAAATGCCTCGTCATGGTTCAGTATTATCAGAAAGGCACACTCACTAGCATATTATTCATTAACACATAGATGCTGCATTAATGAGCCATGAAATGAGTGTGACCAAGCTGGCATCTCACCAGGGATTTGTCCGTCTTTGCAAATGAGTTGACAGCTGCAATGATATCCAGTGTCTGTTGGCTGCTAACGATTATTTCTGAAATTTGGCTTGTTGAACTGTTGTTTACAGACGATTGATTTGGGCCAGTGAGAATCCCTGTAGATGCACGAGTTATGAAATTACAGTGATTGATTTTTAAGGATTTGGCTGTGTTAGAGCTTCTTCCAGTACGTGAGCTAATTAAGCTCCTAATGTTATAAATCCAACGACAATCCTGTAATCAAACATAACCCATCTGCTGTGGGAGATTGGCTTTGGATAATCTTGGTTCTGGCTGTTAAGATTGAATTTTTAATGTGTTGACCTCCCGCTCTCACATCATCTCATAATTGATGGCAGCTGAATGGTTCTTTAGCAGAGCAGATAGAAACCTTTTATCATGCACACTTGTTGAAGATTAGGGCTTTAAATTATAATTATCCTCATTAGGCTTTAAGTAGGTGTTCCTGCCAGAGTCTGCAGGTGAATTTGATGAATTAAAGTCTTGAATGTTTCCAGTTGGATTTTTGGCAGAAGCTCCTTAGTGAGAAGAAACATCTGTAATCATTGAACATGAACACATTGTCTCATGGAAAAGCTTCAATTGGCAGGACAGCATGATCTGAAACAATTTTCAGTGTGACACCCTTCACCAAAATCTAGACTCAATTTAGATGCAAAATAAGTCAGAAACTGGCAGTGAAACACAGTTTGGGGTGTGCTGAATTCAAGCACTGATTCACCCAGACATGACAATAAAACAGAGTATTACCGCTTTTATAAAAAATTATTATACAAAATATATAACATGATCTCTTTTATTAAAAATAGAAGAGCAACAATTATTGGTATTGCAGCTAAAATTACAATGTGATTGATGGAGGAAGATTTTTACCAGCCACTAAAAAACTGTACTATTTGTTTCAAACACACTTATTTGTGTTACCTGGTCACAAAAAAAAAAAAAAAAAAAAAAAAAATCTAATTTGCTTTTTTTATTTTTATTTATCAAATGGTTATCCCTTCTTCTTTAGTAAAACTAACTATACAGTCAAAGAAATGTGGCAATGCACCATGCATGTGGTGCTGACAGCTCTGGGTCCATTTAGTCATTTCACCAATTCAAACCCTGATTTCATACCCATGCTCTATCATTTTTTCCATGTTTACTATGTCATTCCGGTAAACATCATTGGCGGGACTGCATACAAATTCTCACCACACTTTCAGGTTTTTATTTGTACACAGGTGGAAGAGAAATCTTTGGTACCCATCTGTTAATAACTAAAAAACCCCACAATGGTCACTGAAATAACTTCAAACTGACAAACGTAATACTGAATAAAAATTTACTGAAAATTAACCAATGAAAAGCCAACATTGCTTTTTAATCGTGTTTCAACAGAGTCATCTTACAAAATAAACAATGAAACAGTCCTGGACAAAAATGATGGTATCTGTAAATTAATATTTTGCTGCCCACCCTTTGAGGCAATCAGTGCGATTAAACGATTTCTGTAACTGTGAATGAGACTTCTGCACCTGTCCACAGGTATTTGATCCATTCCTAAAACTACTTCTGTTGTCTCAGGTTTGAAGGGTGCCTCCTCCAGATGTTTCAGCTCCTTCCACAGATATTCAACAGGATTTAGATCAAGGCTCATAGAAGGCCAGTTCAGAATAGTCCATGTTTTGTTCTTAGCAATTTTTGGGTGTTTTTAGCTGTGTGTTTTGGGTCATTATCCTGTTGGAAGACCCATAACCTGCAACTGAGACCAAGCTTTCTGACACTAGGCAGCACATTTCTCTCCAGAATACCTCGATAGTTTTGAGATTTCATCGTACCTTGCACAGATTCAACACACCCTGTGCCAGATGCAGCAAAGCAGCCCCAGAAAACAACTGAGCCTCCTCCATGTTTCACTGAGGGGACACTGGTCTTTTCATGGTATACTTAATTTTTGTTTCATTTGGTGGGCTTCTCTGTCATTAACAGAGGGGTGCCAACAAGTTTATCTACGTATGTCAAGAACAAATGACAAAAATAAATAAATAAATAAATAAATTTGAAAACCACGTATCATTTTCTTTTTACTTCACTGTAATGTACTGGTTTGTATTAGTCTATCACCAAAAAATCAAACAAAAATACATTGAGGCTTGTGGCTGTTTGTGCCAAAAGCCAAAATCTAAAAAGAGCAAAGGATGTAAATACATTTATAATTCACTTTCTATTAGACTGTGCAACGACAACTTTGCCTAGAAATGAAAGATTGTTCAAAACGTTGTTTAAATCTAGAACAAAAATCCCAAGCATGGTTCCTAAATAGCAGATGTTTCTGCTTTACTTAAGCCATGTATAATTAAATGTTTACTATAAATGAAAATTAAGTAATCAGTAGAATAATTAATGATTAAAAACATCAGCAATCATTTGAAGTTAATTTCTTTTAAATGTTTCTTAGCTCTTTTCCCAGCCGTTTCTTGTACTTTATTTTCCAAACATTCCCTGTTATCTCTTTGTTTCAGCCTTTCCTCATACGTCCTCTGCATGTCCTGCTTTTTCTTCCCACACCTTGCTGCATGTTCTCTTCCATATCGACAGTATCACTGTGTTAGTAGAGCATGGATCGCGTCATAACCCTTTATGGTCAGCGAGTCGCATACTGGAGCTTTCCCGTATTTCAGAGGGAAGAAGGAGCAGCAGATATGGGTGGAGGGAAAAAGCTAAGTGGTGACAGCACATCCCTTCTTCCCAGCCTGTGATCTGTCATTAAAGTTCAATTGAGGCTTTATGACATTTTCTCTCCCACTCCTGCCAAACTGAACACTGGCCAGCCTTGTTCTGCTGCCTGCACACACACACACACACACAGGATGGAAGAGTTGGTGTATGAAAATCTTCTATCACGTGTAATTTATACAGTCACACCCATACCCATCGGCTAATTATGAGCTATCAAGCCGAAACGTGGGTAAAAATTCAGGACTTGGTCTGAAAGGTCACTCCTCTCATGTGAGCCCCTGAGGCACAAAGAGATGTCTCTCTGAGAGCTGACAGCTACAGACGCTCAGATTTACACCTGAAACTGGCTGATATTGATTTGGTCAAAGTCAAGGTGCTATCGCATTATAAGTCATTATTTAACCTTTTGTTTTGTGGTCCTTTGTAAATTTGTGTTTATGCACTTTTAAATGGCATCACTGATGATTGCATTGTTAAAGGTCAGAAAGATGTGAGGAAGGCAAGGAAGGTGGAGGGAGATGAGCGGGCCGAGAGAGGAGGAATAAATTATTTAATTTAGTGGAAACGTAGCTCAGTGAAATGTTTTGACAGAGGCAATATAAAATGTAAAGTCTAGACAGAAGAGTGTGGAACCGAAGGAAGGAAAGTGACAAAGTATGGAGGGGAGGGGAAGAGAAAGGTAACTGAGTCCATGGTGTGTGGCTCTGCTGCAGTAATGATTCTGTAGTGAAGCTACACTCTGTAGGAAGGAGGTGAGAAAACGACAGGTGAGGTGGATAAGAGAACGAAGATAATTAAAGGAGAAGGACATTGAGAAAGATTGCTTGTTACAGGAAATTGTTAGGCTGGCTTTATGCAGGAGTCTTAAAATGAGAATTAATTCACAGTAACTGTCATACAATAATTGCAGGAGGTAGAGTTAGGCACCAATTCACAGCAAATGTCATCGAAAGGGACTTAATGATAGAAACGGATCCAATCCATCCCTAGAACTACAGAATCAGATTGATCTAGTCCAAGGCAGATTTTAATTTAATTACATACATGCCAACCAAAACTTTGTCAATTGGTAAAAAGTTATGTAAGGAAGCCCAGCTAATTACCTTTAGTCATTGATTATGCAACCATCCCTACTTCTGAATCAAGCTCGCTGCAGCTGTGAATGGATGGTTTGCAGCAATCCCTTCTCCTAAGTAAGCATGTGGCGACTGAAGAAAGATAATTGCATCAAGTTGTTGACTCTGCACCAATCCCTCTTCCTGAGCAAGCATTTGGGTTCAGTGGACAGATGATTGGATTGAATCATTGACCTTGCATGTAGTAATTATGGACAGTTAATTTTACTGAGTCCCTGACTTTGCAGAAATTCTAAATCCTGAGCATGTGACAACAAGGAACAGATGGTAGCGCTGAGTCATTGACTTAGCAGCAATTCCTGTTTCTGAGTAAGCTTGTGGACAGATGATAGCATCAAATCTTTGATTCTGCAGCAGATCTTCCACCTGAGCAATAATGTGGTAACAGTGGACAGATGATTACATTGAGTCACTGACTTTGCAGCAGTCACTTATCTTTCGCAAGCATGTAACAACAGTAGAAAGGAATGACTCCATTTTAACAAGAAGAAACCTCCAGCAGAGCCAGGCTTAGTGTGATTGGCCTCCTACTGTGACCAACTGCAGGTTGAGAGAACAGAACACACACAACTGCGCTAATTCAGCTATTTTTCTATGTTAGGTTGAGCTAATAGCTATATTAAAAAGGAAAGCAAGTTAAAAAAACAGTTTCTTTTTACATTTCTCTTAAGAGTGGGCATTTCAAGTGGTTGTTCAACAGATTTTCACGTTTTTACTCATGCATCTTTTTTATTGTCTTACCCACACAATGCAAAATGTGGCAGTGATGATGCACTGATCAGAGTTTTGTGGCCAATTTCCCACCTCCGCTTTTTGTGAAGCTCAGAACTGCTGATACAGATTTTAGCCTATTACATTTTGTCTCTGAGAACTATAATTAATGCCGTTCAAAATATTTTTTCAGGTCTTCCTGCTGTAATCAGTCTTTAGTTATCTACATCAGGATTGAATGTGCAAGGCTTTTCTGGGTGCCACTGGATGCCAAATGCTGTCTGTGATATTTTTATATAGTTAATGGTGGATGATGTTGGCCTTTGCTTGATTGAGGTCACGAGGTTCAAACTTTAGATTATCCTCACTTGCGTGTGCCAGCTAGTAAACGTGCTGGTTTTGGACCAGCTGCAGTCGGTTAACCGATGGCAGATTGATATCTGAATAAAGACTATTACAGTCGTCTAAGCGAGATAAGATGAAGGCATGGATATCTCTCACAAAGTCTCTGAAACTGAGGAATGGCATCACTTTTGTAAAGTAGCCGGAGATGAAAAAAAACTACTCGGCATGAATGCAGCACTGAGCTGCTTATCTAAAGTTAGAACTCCAGAACTCAGCAGAACTCCACTTAAAAAATCTGAACTATCCCTTTAGTATCCCTCGGATCTCTGTTTACTTGAATAAAAACATCCCCGTTTGAAAACTAGGATGGTTTCATGGTTTAAACAAGTTCAAGTTAAAAATTAAATGAGAAGGTCAGATGAAAGTATATGTCATAAATAATTTTTTTTTAGAAAAATAGGGATTTGAGTTAATATTTTGCCAGATAATATGATTAATAACTACCTCTTTAACAGGAAAACTGATTGGGTTTAAAAGGAAGGATTAAAAATAAATGGTTTTTTTATTTTTGTTTCTTTTACTGTGCACTCAGTTTAATGCAGTTTGAATGTAGCATTTTTACGTTGAACACAATAGTTTTTTATATTGCTTTTAACCTCTTCACTGTCATGAGGACACCGGTGTTCTAATTGAACCATCGGGGTTAATTTACATTTCTCAAAGATCTCTTCATTTTTATTAGCACTAAATACATTTATTTATTACTTTCTATCATTCTTCATTTTACTGTTTTACAGTTCTTTATGCATTACTTTATGGATTAATGAAGCCAGAGTTTTTAGCTCCAAGATTTTGCAATAATTTGACATAAACAGAAACAAAAAACTTCTTACTTTTTCTCTGTATAGTTCTCAGCCAGCAGTTCTGCATGGAGCACATATAAAAACTAAGCCACTTTAGATCTTTTCCTTCCCTCTGATACAGACACTAATCACTAGTGTACTCTCTGAACGACAGACACTTGTGGATTTCCTCTGCTGACGATGTTGTAAAAAGGAGAACAGTAATGAGACAGGAACTGAATGAGTTTTACACTTGGCTGGTCTTCTCCTGGCTCACTCTATCACTCCTTGTGTCCGCTCATCAGCCGCGCTGCCTCTCCAGTTGTATAATTTCCAGGTTTCAATCGACCTACACCCTGTCCTCCTCCTCTGTCAGCCAGTCATTCACTCTGACAGCAGCTCTGTCAGTCAGCCTGTCCGTCAGCTGATGATTGGTGGTTTCAAAGTGTTAGCATCATCTCTGGGCTACCAGTGTGTGTTATCTTTTGAAAGGACTCTGTGAATGTGTTTAGGTTGTATTTTAATGTGAAATCTCCAATATATCAGGCAGCAGAAGATGCTATCATTTTGGTTTTCTTGACTTTCACTTCTCACATGAATACTGGCATTAACGTCCCCATTAGCCTTGACATTACATCCCTCATGTAGCCACACTTAAAGATAGCAAAGAACAGTGCAGCTACATTTATAGCGAACAACTGTAACTACAGGTAAATCTAAACTGTCCGAATTTAGCAATTTGCAGCCCTGTTCAGCTGAATTGTTCATGAAAACCCCCCAAATCAACTCTCATCTCTTTACAATGACAGACACTCGGCCACTGATTGCCTCCCTCTGAAGGTTCTAAAGGATACATAGAACATCTCATGAGGTGGACATCATGACTTCAACCCTTTAACAGCAGATGACTTGGACTTGAGTCTGACTTGAGTCATTAATGTTATGACTTTAGACTTGACTTGAAAAAATGTTTCGAGACTTGTAACTTGACTAAGACTTTTACACCAATAACTTGGGGCTTGACTTGGACTTGAACCTGTTTATTTAAAAAGACTTAATATTTTACCCAAAAGCTGATGTTTAAACACACGTTGTTCAAAAAGTGTGTTTATTCTGGAAAATTGTAATTTAAATGAAGACTAATCTTGCAGTTAATTTTAATTATCTAGAGATGAAATTTTAGAATTACTTTTTTATACATTGTAGGTTCAGTTGCACGTTTTATCACAATTTGAGATAAATACAGATTTTAAAAAGTACACCTGATCTGTTATTTTAACATATAATTGCAACATTGCTGAAAAAAAGACTTGAAAGGACTTGAAATTCCAAGTTTCAGACTTAGGACTTGACTTGCAGTTGCTTGTCTTAACTTGAGACTTGACTCTGACTTGACTGTCTTTGGTTGAGACTTGACCCGGGACTTGAGGTTAAAGACTTGAGACTTACTTGAACTTGAAAAACAATGACTTGGTCCCACCTCTGCTTACCAGTTTATAAGGAAATCTTCAATTTCTCACCAATGACCAAGTATTCATGCGATGAGGGGTTATTCTACAATCCCATCAAGGATATCTTCTTTAAGTTTTCTCTGGAGGTCCATAAATCACAAATCAAGCAGGTCATGTTCAACACACCTCATCTCTCAATAATGAAGTTGGTTTTACAGAACAGTAGAGGCTTAGGTCGGAGCTCAGCAGGGTCGATAGCAGGCATTCAGAAATCTTTATTTTAACAAAATATCTAATCGATATGACATCTCACTGGTTTTGTTCTACCTTCATGCATCTACATAGCAGAGGAAACTACATCGTTGCTGAGGTCCAGTACACTGCGCTGTCTTGGCACACTTCACTGCAACCAGTCCAGTGTGTTAATGGCAGCAAATGACATGCATGATGTGGCGCATTGCTGTGGTTCTGGTGCTATGGCTGCACATATTGGGTTGAAAGTTTCATGCTGTATTTACAGTCTGTGGGTACACACAATTGGTAAATATTTATTAGCTGAATTAATCAACCAATGAGTCCAGGTCCCCTCCCATGTCAGCCAGTTCAAGTACTAGACATGCTGAGGTGAGTGATTCTGCATCGTATTACTGGGTCATTGCTGCGACACTTTATGTCTCTTCATTCAGCAGGTATATGTGATATCTCTAAGATGCAACTGGTCAGATCATATTAAGTATGCTAGAGTGTCAGATGCACTGAAGGTCTGTGCTGGAACATTATTTATGCAAATTCATGTATCTTCATCCTCCATACAGTGCTCTTTAAAAGAATTTGCACCTTACAGATTCCTTGTGACTTTCTTTTTTTAATGAGACATAAATAATCTGACTCATCAAACAAATTTTATCATGAAAAATAACCTGAGTGAACACAAAATGTAGCTTTTTCAAGAGCTGATATCATTCAGGGGGAAAAAAAAGGCTATCACAGACAACCTGATCTTATCTGAAAAAGTAATTGCCCCCTTTGTTAAATCATGATTTATCTTATTAACCACATTTTGTTGAAGCTGAGTTTAATTTCACTCACCATACCCAAGCCTGATGACTGATAGGCATGTAGAGTCACTTAAATAGATCCCATCTGGCAATTTAAAGAAGGCTAAAACATATGAAAAAACAACATATTAAATCCAGATATAAAGAAATCTAAAAACAGATGAGAAACAACATCTAACACTCTGGAAAGAGTCACAAAGTCCATCCATTCATTATCTAAACCTACTTATCCTTTCAGGGATACGGAAGGGCTGGTGCCTGTCTCCAGCAGTCACTGGGCAAGCAGCAGGGTCCACCCTGGACAGGTCACCAGTCCATCTGGGCAACTCAGAGACAGACAGGACAAACAACCATGCACGCACACTCGCACCTAAGGACAATTTAGATAGACCAATTAAGCCAACAGTCATGTTTTTGGACTGTGGGAGGAAACTGAAGTACACATAGAAAACCCACGCATGCATGGGGAGAACATGCGAAAAGACCCCAGGCTGGGATTCGAACCCAGGTTCGAGGCAACAAAGCTACAAACTTCTTCACTGTGCAGCCCTGAGTCACAAAATCATTAGACACAAATAAAGAAAACATGTAACGGCAATGAACCTTCCCAGGAGCGGCCAGTGTACCAATTTTACCCTAAGAGCACATGAGTTACCTATCCAAAAGGTCACAAAGGAACACCATCTCAAGCACTGCAGTCCTCTCTCACCTCAGTTAAGTTAAGAGTTCAAGATTCAACAATGAGAATGAGACCGAGGTCAAAAATGGCCTCCATAACAGAGCTCCAAGGCAGAAACCGCTGCTGATCAAAGGCAACTCAAATACTAATATCAATATCTCAGTCATTAGAGAAATTAGGCTTGCCACAACAGTTAAGAAAAAAAAAACACAATACCAACAGTCGAGTTGGTGGTATTTTGTCTAGGACTGCTGAATGGAACCATGATATCTGCTCTCCACTAAAAAAATCCTGAAAAAGGTTGTCCGGCCATCGGTCCTTGACCTTCAGTTTACGCAGGGACAGTAATCTGAAGCACAACAGCAAGTCCACCTCTGAGGAGCTCAAAAAACCCAAAGCAAGATGAAGTTTTTGGAGTGTCTTGGTTAAAATCCAGGCTTGGACAGTAATATTGCTTGTTGGCAGTTGTCATTAAAGGTGGCACAACCAGTTATTAGGTTAACCACCAAAATGACGAGTTATTATTTCCACACAGGGCCACCACACACACAAAAAAATATATATAATTTATGTGTTACTTAACTTTTTGATAGGGACATACACACACTGTATATAGCCTGAGGGTTTCTGTGCATGTCTGTGTAAGCAAAGAAAAAAATCTCGCTGCCTGTGATTTTATAATTTTGTTATTTTCTCATCACTCCTCTGTGCAGCTGACGGTTTATTTATGAGTCTGACTGCAGGAAACTGCTTTAAATGACTTTCATACAAAGATGCCAGAAACAGGTTGGCTTTTAAAGCTGGAAATATAAAAGAAGAATAAAGAACTGAACTTGTCGGTTTTCCACCTTTGCAGGAGCTGCTTCTCGCCTATTATCAGATAAAACGCTGAGATTACTGTTTGTAAGCACAGAGCTGCAAGTATGCTTTATTCACAGCTCCCTGCATCTCTCTGGGTTCTTGTTACACCTTGTATCACACTTTCACAGCTTTCAGTAATTGTTGTGTTGCAGTGTTTTTCCTTCATTTGTGCCTTCTGATCGAAATACGTAATGCTTATATCTTACTAACCATGTCTGCTTTATCTTTAACTCTCCCTCTTGGAATAGCCTTCCTTCCTATCTTTCTGTGTGCTCTGGATGTGTGGGCACTTCTGTCCTTATGGAAAGACTTCCTGCTGGTGTGGTGGCTTGAAAACTCTCTAATCTAATAAACAGCACAATCAAGCTACTACATCACCTGCTGCTGGGATGTTTCACCCGAGCATGAGCCCAGAGGCAGAGTGCATTTTACGGGTTACGGTCCACTGAGGACTGGCTCGTATAGACCTTGTTTTCTCTGTGTGTGTGCCATCTGCTATGTATTATAAGTGTGTCATCTGTGATGTGTAGATGTATGTTTTTGTGTCTGGCTCAGAGCATCTGTTGTGTGTGGACAGTCAAGTCTGTGGGCTGAGTTGAGAGTGCGGCGCTAAGGGCCTCCGCAGACTCTTTTTGGCTCAGCGGGAGCTCCAGATCTGGGTAGGAGGTGGAGGCTCGGGGTGCTGTCTTCGCGGCTGCTGACCAAAAAGTAAAAACCAGACGAGAGCCCTTATCTCTCTGCAGGGGATACAGCATCCCTCTGTGGAGGCTGAACAGTGCACTCACAGCCTATTCTGAATGCCTGCTTGTTTTCCTCCTCTGCATCCTGCTGCTGCAGCCTTTACAGTGTTCGCTCTGCTTTGTGCAGAACCAGGGTTTGGACCAAACACATATATTGCAGCTGAAATGAAAAGCAGCAGGACCTGCTCCTCGATGTATGTCAGCGTTAAATAACAACTCACTCAGATATTTGTGTCCCGAGGTTATTTAAGGAAAGTTTCTATCATGAAAATAAACCTGTTTTCACAAATAAAAAAGTAGTTTGTGTTGGATTAAATATATCTTGAGTGGGCCTGAATATTAGTGTGATAACAGTGGCTCTGTGTTCCTCTCACTAAGATTTGTGCCAACTGTCTCAGCATCTCTCATCAAACCTGGTTGTTCAGAACGTTTTTCTCCTGTCTGTGCTTTAACTCATCTCCTCATTGTGTCTCATTTCTTCTTCCCTCCTGGTCATCTCGGTCAGCTAATCTCATGTTAAAGCCCGACACAGAGGAAGGTACTAATTTAAGTCTAGAAGCACAAAATGATTTTCATTCACTGTGTTTTCCCCACAGTGACAAAGATACATTTCCAGCTTATTTCATTATACATTAAGACTGATTTGAAATTTGGATTTTCATCCAAGACACATTTTCCAATTTTACATGTAATTTTTTGTACCTTTTTCCACTATTAGGGTCATTGTAAAAAATGCTTGGAACTGATTCTCTTGATCCATTTTAACCAAGCAAGAATGAGAACTAACAGGCTAATTAAAGCCCAATTACATACATTATAATTCAATCCCAGTTATAATGCAGTCCAGTCCAATTCTGTTTATAATGCCATTTGGCAAAATGTTTTCTATCTAAGGACGCCTAGCTGATTGCATTGACTCCTGGGTTCCCATACTGAGCATAATACATGTGATGACAGTGGAAAGGAACAACTCTCTTTTTTTTCCAGGAAGAAACTAGCAGCAGATCATCTGTCAGCGTTAGCAGTCATCTGCCCCAACTGAATGGGGGAAAAACACAATACTGATAAAGGAGTAAGCACAGATAATCACAGAAGTAGGTCCTTTACTGGGCCATCTGGGAGGGAAACACAGCCAGACAGATAACTTCTGGCCCAGTAGTCCAGTCTATGGGATAAAAAACAGTGTACACATGGTTAATCACAGCAGAAGGTTTTTATTTCGCTTTGTTCAGGTGAGAGACAAGTTCAAACTCTGAAAGACAGGTCCAAGACCATATAATAATGGAAGACAATTATGTTTAAGTCACCAAGATGGGGCACAGCAAGCTTGTTATTTGTTGGTGTACCCATGGTAGATCTCAATTACAGGACTCTACAAACAGCATGATTTTATCCCTTATGGACCCTACTTTAAGCTTAGTTAGCTTTTATTCAACTATGTGGAGTCATTGACTTGTATTGTAAATTTGTGACACTGAATTTTATTATCTGCTTTGACCTTTGTCTGTTTTGTATGGGCACATAAATTCTAGGAGCCACCAAGTGTTGGGAGCATGTGCAACAATCAGATCTCTAATATATGATGGAGCTTGATTATTAGGGGTTTATGCAAAAGTAGAAATTTAAAGTGTGTTCTGGATTCAATAGATCTCAATGAAATGGAAATTGGAGAGATATTCTCTCTCCTTTTAATTCCCATTATTAAAGACCTTATTGTGACTTAAAATAGATAACTCTGAGTCTTACTCTTCACCCAGTAACAACTTTGACTCCAAAGAATGTTGTTTTTAATGGTGTGTGAATGTTTGGAAAAAAATCTAATTTCAAGTATTCAGCCACCAGTTCTGGTAAGCAACTGGTTTCTTGGTGCATCTCTAGTTTTAACTTATTGTAGCAGGGAAGTATTTTAAACAGGTACATAACACCGAATTCAGCGACAGAGATATGTTAAGTCTGAACAATCTAATGGAGTATGAAGGCCATTGCAGACAAAAGAAAAAATATTCTAATATTCTGCAACAAAACTCAGAAATTTTTACATTAATTTCACATTCTTGCAAGAAAAAACTAGGATATTCTCTGTCAAAAATTTGCAAGAAAGAAAATGACAATTTTCCTTATTAAAAGCATAATTTTAATTTTAAAACTAAGATATGTTCTGATATTATAAAGTAAGAAATTTGCATAAAAAATGAGGAAGTTTTCTGAGATTATTAAATCAGACATTTACAGCAAAAAGTGCCTTAGTGCCAGGAGATGAGCATCTGGATGTTTTCCAAAGTGTAGGTGGTACATCCGGGCTCTTTTCCTGAATCAGAATGACATCTCTCAGGTGCAGCCATGAATGCCTTGAATGGGATCAGAAGTTACAACATGGCTGCATCGGGTCTGCATCCGGGAGACATCGTTCTGATCTCCTGGATTTACCACTTCGATCTTAGAGAACTTTATAATCTCAGAAAACCTCTGAGTTTTTTCCTGACAAGTTTCTGACTTTAGTGTCAGAGACAAGCCTGGTTTTAATAGCCTAAATTTATGCATTTATTCATGGAATATCGTCATTTTTTTCTTGCAAATTTACAACTTTCTGACATCAGAGAATATCCAAGTTTTTTTTCTTGTAAATATGTGAAATTAATGTAGAAAAGTCCAAGTTTTTGCGTGAAAATTTACTCTTCTGTGGCCTCATTATTTGTTTTCTTTGATCTACAGTAGCCCTAATACTCCTTCGTAATCTAAAGTATTACATTCATGACTTGTTTTTTCAGCTTTATTAACATTAAAAACATATTTTATTAAAATGAATTTGACTGAAGTTTTTTAGAAATACTCCAAGATTTAGAAACTCAGCAGAAAAGAACCAGAATGTCACATAGTAATTTTTGTAGTAAGAAATTTACAATAGTATCCTGATAAACTAGTGTCAAGGTATTATATGGTTGTAGATTAATTTTATATGGACTGGCTAGTTCTTCCCATCAGAGTCTGTTTATCATTTGACTGTAAACTTTATGTCTCCACCTGAATTTAATGCATTCACATTACTGTCTTTGAGTGAAAGGAGCAGCCAGCCTATGCTCATAAAGATCATAATAATAATTTGATAATAATGTCTCTGTACATCTGTGTGCTTTAAATATTGATTGAACTTAATGGTTGAAAGAAACCAGAGAGTACTCTCAAGAAAAGGTCTCTGTAACAGTCTCTTCTAAAAGAAAAGTCATAATTCATCCACAGTTCCAGCTGAGGCTTTTACAATATCCCTCTCTAACTTGGGCTCACATGAAAATCCTCTCATTTTAGATGGATTTTAAAAAACAGGATTTCTTTGATTCTCCTTCGCTGCAGTGAAGCTGCAGGTGGGTTAAAGTTGGAGTAGTTCTGCTTCTGTTAGATCTCCGAATAAAGTGAAGCAGGAACATCAGGCAGAAAAAGATGAAAAGCGCAGTTTGTCGTTACAATGTTGATAAGCAAATGGATTTCATAATGGGGATATGAATTAGTTTGACAGTGGCGAGATGAATGAGATGAAGCCACATGAGATCCTGGCTAATGCAGCATAATGGCTGATATGTGATTAGGAATAAACATTTATTTCATGATGAATCACTGGCTATATGATGAGAAATTAGAATGTTCTCCCTTATTGTCATGTTTTCTTTCTGACTGATTAATAAAAATGTTCTTGGACATTTTCCTGAGCTGGCAGGTCAGGGATGTTATCAGCCGATGATTTGTACCCTGTATCTCAGTTTTGTCTTATTTTCATCCGCAAGGGTCAACGCTGAGCATGGTTTAGATGTGTTTCTTCCTCAGCATGCTGTTAAGTCCTAAAATGTCCTGCTAATGATCCATTCCTTTATCCTAAGAGGTGTGTGGGACAGCGACACTCCCACTGTAGATTGTGGGACTTTGGTGTTACATGTGACTTTTTGCTGACTCAAACAACCAGAATGGTTTCGCTTCCACTTCAGAATGCTACCCGGCCCCCGTTTCATCGTTGCTTTTTGGTGCCTCCTGTTTTCAGATTTTACGCCGCTGAACAGCACCATCCACCCATGCCTCCCTCCCAGTTCTGGCTTCACAATACGCCCCCTGTATGCGTAGTTAAGGCGAGGTAGCTTGGTCACATTATTTTGAAATCATCATAAAGGATCCTGAATTGCTCTTGGTCTGACCTTTCTGCTAGAACTGTTTTGCCATGGGAGGCCAGACCAGGATTTAAACTGCGCTAGTGAACACACAATGAGGCTCTAACTCAGGGTTTATAAAGATTAACAGCTCTGCACCTGAAGCAATGACCTCAGTCTTAGTTCCCTCCCAAGTTTAACTAAAATCTCGAAGCATCTCTTTAATGTGAAACCAGTATCGTTAATGTCTCATTTCATGAACTGAAGCCACACATTCTCACTACCAAACATTTATCAATTTACTGTACTTTTAGACTTTTTTACTGCAAGATAATTGTTTACATCCCATCATCAATTGCAAATTTCAGCAGAACTTGATTGTGATTTTGATATAGAGTCTGAACAGTGATACATATTACTGAAAGGCTAATCCTGCTGTGCCATAATGTAGTGCCCTCATAATTACATACCCTTCATAAAAAGACACTTAACTTTTTTGCCTCGATGTTTGACATTAAAGCAGACTAGGTATTTCTGGTTTTCCAGAGTTTGGATTACCATTTTTTTACTAAATGCTGAGAGAGAGAGAGAGAGAGAGTGAGAGAGAGAGAGAGAGAGAGAGAGAGAGATGTTTATTGTTTTCTTCAATTTCAGAAGTTTACATAATATCAGATCACTATGTCTTTAAACAATTTCAGACAGTCCATATAATGTTATGATGCTGGTTTAGGGTAGTAAGGTGTCAGTATTCATAGTGAAGCGAGTCTTGTATAAACATGGGCTGAAAGGCCACTCAGGGAGGAAGAGGCCATTACTCCAAAAGTATAGATTGCAGTTTGGAAATGCACTCAGAGACAAATACCTTAATGTTTCTGCTTGAGGAAGGATATCCAAATACAACTCTACCAAATACTGATGAAATGAATGCAGACTTCTGAATGTAAGAGAAAAAAGGTTGCATATTTTTCTACAGTGTGTGTACATACCTACTTTTAAGAGTTATGTGTCAGTGTAGAGCACTGACATAAACCAGATAGAGATATAAAAAAAACACAACCCCACAAACATTTTGTCTGCCTCTAGGTTGTAATTAAATAATAAGTTGTTAATCACTCTGTCTGTGGTTCTAATTGCGAGCGTCGTTAAGTGCTCCTTGTCTCTAATCAGCTGATGGGTGGAGAAGGTGCAAAACTGTCAATACTGTTTTATTTAACCTGAAATTATGCAAAAGAAGCCGAACGTGATCTCGTCTTTGCTGCTGTTATCATCCTTAATGCAGTTTCTGAATGTGTTTACAGTAATTTATAAGCTGCACATCACATTCAGGTTTGTTTTATCTCTCAGATCGTAACAGCATCTGTATGTTTGTGCAGGGCAAGGAGACAACAGAAGAAGAAGACGAAGTCGCTGTGGGCATGGACAAAGGCTTTATGGATGAGTTCTTTGAACAGGTTTGTTTCCTAATCTTTCCCATTGTTTTCCCTCTGTCCTTGCTCAACAGAGTTGTTGCTGCTTTCGTAACTTGCCATCATGAATTAATGATCGGGGTATTTGTAACACTACATCTGCCAGGGTATCATTCCTCTTCTGATATTGCATCCACTCGTTTTGGTCTGTTATCCATATAATGTAGGCTGTTTTCTCCCTGCTGCTGAGGAATGATTTATAACTTCTGCTAATGTTTTGGGTGTGGCATGGATCATTATTTAAATAATAATAATTGACCTGTTTTTTTTTTTTTTGTTTTGTTTTTTTTACCAGACTGCATACATCAGCATACTTTTGCGTTTCTGAATGTTTTGACATTTTTATGTTTTATTTGCACATGTGCTTATATTACAATCTGGATACCATCCTGGTTTTCTGAAGGATGGACCCATTTCTCTGGTATCTCTGGAGAGATGGTGCCCCACTGTGAGTCATCAGTCATACAGAGCCATGCTGACTTTACTTTGTGACATCTTTCACTCTGAGTAAAGTGGGCTCTGTAATGCCTCCTTAATGGGGCTGATTTCCCACAGTGAGACAAATGTAAAATGTAGGATTGCTGCAATTTACTAAGACATTTGGGATGTGGTTCTTTCATGGCCATTTTTGTTTTTCTGACATTTTATTTGTCAGGTCCTTCTGTTTTGAAACACCCGTGTATATCAATTTATGGACATGGGTGCTTTATCTTTGATGTGCTAAAATCTTTATTACAAATGCTGCAACAGAAAGGGGTCAGTTGAGGTTGAATGCCATTTCGAAGCATTTGTGATTTATGAAAGAGGTCTAACCAGCTGGGCTTTGATGTGTGAATTTTCAAAGGTAATCGAGACAACAAACAAATTACAAAGGAGTCTAAATTATCTGGGAATTTGAGGTGCATCAATTAAAACCTCTGTGTAGATATGTAAAGGGAATATATTATAAAAACTGTCACTTTGATTGGGATTTTATGGGGTAGATTATCTAGTGTGTGAAGTTACTGTCATCTCAAAGACTCTAAAATACTTCAGTTTCCAGATTTTCATTTAAGATTTAAAAATGTGCTTTGAAGCTGAAGTATGTAACTTTTATAAAAATAAAAATGTTTTTGCATATTTGTTAAAATTGCCACTATGTGACAGTATAGTGTGAGAGAGATAATATGTGAAATCTGTGAATTGGAAAGACTCTATCTAGATCATTTTAGGTTCAAAGATAAGAACTTGAGTTTTGAACAGAAACAGCCAGTCAGAGCCAAGAAGAGAGTCTTAACGCTGTCAATTATGCTCATATACGCGCTGCTCACATGCTCGCCCTTGCTCTCTACTAGGCTACAGCTAGCTCCCTACACCGGACCTTGTGATGAATGCTCTGCCTAGTTAGCATAGCTACCGATGACGGCAGATAAACAGTTTTCCTGTAATGTGTTGTTTCTCCACCAGTCAGCACACTGAGCACATGACCTTCCTCCTGGCTCTGACTGGTTGTTTCTGACCGGGAGTATTTCTGCAGGTGGCAATAGGAGCACTGGGAGGAGGTGGAGGAGCTTGATTTTTTTCACAGATTGTCTTTCTCATACTAAACTGACACGACATAGTGACAGTTTTAACAAACATGTAAAAAACTTTTTTTTTAAAATAAAAGTTACGTACTTCAGCTTTAATCAGTTTTAGAAGCCACTCACTTACATATGCTTACACTCCCTGTCCAATGATATGAAAGCAAAATGTTGCACATGTCCTCAGCTGCAGCCCAAGCCCACAGTATGATTAAGCCACTGTTCTGCATAAAAGTTCTAGAAGTTTTTTTTTTTTTTTTATGGTCTGCTCTTCAACTTTTGTCTTTAAGGCAGATATTTGATGACAGCAGACAAAGTGTCCTGCAAAACCATTATTATACTTTGTTGTTTAAAAAGGTACAGGCTTATTTTCTTATTGATTAGCAAACTTTGTATTTTTGGAAGAAATCAACCTTGATTAAAATCCTGTTTGTGCAGATGTATCCTGCACAGTATACAGTCAATGGGCGGAAATTTCATTCTCACATTGTCTTGTTTTTTTGTTTAAAATGTTCAAATGTAAACGTTTTTCTTTGTTTTTGTATTTTGTTACATGTCTTACAACAAAAACACTCTAAAACAAAACCAAAATACAGGAGCAGTAGTAAATTCACATAAAATGACTTAAGAACCTCAAACATACAGTATAACCTGCTACATGATGCATTTCTCTCGTTTTATATACAACCAGGAGGGTTAAGACATTTCACCCACCTGAACTGGATCAGGACCACACATCAGAAGCTAACATACAGTTCCTCAATATTTTGTTAGCAAAGATCTGAAGGTCTGAAAAAAGATCTCAGATCTAATCAAACTTATCACTGTAATTCTAAATAGAACAATAAATATTTTCAATATTGATGCTCCACATGGTGACTGAAAGCTGTTGGATTTTAGTGGACACAGCAGGAGTCCTTCACCTCAACAATATTGCAAGCCTGGTGAGGACGGAACAAAAGGTCAGCACTCAGTGCTTTACATAAACAAGATGTTTATATAGCTTACCCCAAAGACAGAAAGAAAAGGGTTACGGGTGTTCCAGATCAGTAAATAAATTCAGAATGAAAACCTCTTTCCAGAATGTCAGGCAAGTCCTAAACAAATGGGCTAAAAGAGCCATAATTGTTGCTACAACTGTGACACAGGGAGTCCAAAACCAGGTAGATTGTTTTAAATGTTCCAGATGTGTTATGATAAACACCAAAGATTAGACCTTTTCCTGTGGTTGTGGGCTAACGACCTCATCAAAAAAGTTGGTGGCTGGGGTGTCTGGAAAGTTGGAGAAATGAGACTGAAGAAAATATCTGAACTGCAATTGTCTGAAACGTTTTTTTGAAGAACGTAATTTGTAGCTGTTTGGTGTAAATGTGACTCCATCCATCCAGACTGTGTTGTCCAGACTGTTGATGTCGATATTAATTGCCTCATTTCCCATGAGAAGTCCCAAAAACCAAAATAATACAAAATAATAGCATCATTTGTAAATAAAAGAGACGCCACATCATAAATAACTGGCGACCATTAAGATGTCTGTGGAGAATGTGCTTGGTTTAATGCAGAAAACAAAAAAAATAGGATTTATCTTTCTGATTATCCTCATTTATATCCCTCCACCCTCTGGAGTATAGATATATTTCCCTTTTCTTGTTCCTCTCCGTTTGGAGCCAGTGCCTCCAGCCTTAAATAACCTTAAATCATGATATAGAAATTTTCCTCTATTCATACTTTCATTGTGTTGTTTCTGAGGAGGAAGTACAAAATCATAATATGGTGAAAAGGTATTGGAAGAGAAGAGTTGAGAGGCATATTCTAAAATTAGAGCAGTCTTTGAAGGCATACATATGCACCAAAAAATGAAGAATAGGTTATAAGAGCAGAGAAAAGCAGAGAAGCGAAATCAGCAGTCATCAGTCTTTCACCTTGATGGACTGTATTAATGAAGGTTTTAGTGCAGATCAGGAGGGATAGCAGACAGTGGAGAGACAGCTGCAGCCCTTTGTCCTCCATTCATACAATAAACTAGCCCCAAGGGAGCAGTTATTGATTTTTCTTATGTGTTTGTGCCATTTTTGTAAAAGTAAAGGTGGTTGGATCTGGTTTTTATTTAAATCTGCACACACGCATCAATGTAATTGCTTTTTATTGCTTTTGAAAATAACGCATCACTTTCAGAAGATTTGTTGAAGAATCAATGAGGATTTTATCTTTTCAAGAAGACATGACTGTTGTCAAGTCGATTGCTCTGCAGGCTACCTGAATAAAAAGCGCCATTATATCTCACAATCCTAAAATGATCTTATAAACACTTTACTTGTGCTTCTTTGGTCTCTCTAATCTAGGAGAAAGGAGATATATTCAGTTGATATTTATGTTTTGTCTTTTATTTTACATCACCCACCATTACTATTGGCACCACTTTTAAAGTTTTGCATAAAAAAGAAAAAAACAATAGCTGAATACCAATCAATCTCCATACATGATTAGAAATTGTTGGTATAAGTTCCTAGATTTTGTTTATTTGAGGTATTTATAAAGGTTATTACTTGATTACAGTGGAGCTTTTAGCATTAACTCATTAACAAAATGAAATGTATAATTTCTTATTAAGCTTTAATGGAATAGTTTGCAGTCTCTATTAAAAGAACTCAATCCACATTTCCATTTAAGATTTTAAAGGATGTAAAGGACAAGCAATGTGAGCTGACCTAACATCGATGATTTGAAAAAAAAATTTTGTCTAGCAGCAAAGCAAAGTTTGACAACAGCACCTGTGATAAATAACATTTGTTTGAGGTGTGTGTTACCACATGAGGAGCATGTAGGCATCATTAGAGTCAGTTCTTCTTTCACTTTCTGTTTAAAGGCTCCTTTCATCTGGTGATGCAAGGCTGAAGTGAGTAAAAGCAAGAAAGATGCACTTTGGCCTCATAGTTGTGTATCCATTAATTCTTTTCATTGTACAAGAGAAAAAAATATATTTTTATAAGAAAGAAATTTAGATGAAATCAGAAATATTAATATAGAAAGCTTTTGAAAAGGAAACAACTGTAATTTTCATTTTAAAATCAGCATCTCTACTCAGATAACAGCTATTTCCTTCCAGTGTCTGTTGTTCAAACACATCATCGGGCCTGATGAGTCACAGATTAGGTGATGAACCCAACAACAATGTGAAAGATTGGTGGAGGGGCCAAAAAGCATTAGAGCTGTGACAGAAATTCAGCATTATTCTGCCAAATAATATACTGTATGTCTAAACGCTTCCTAAGTGAAAACATTAGTATTTTATTGTTTAAAAATGAATATTAGCTTGTTTTCTTTGATTTACTTAAAATGTAAAGAAGAGTTTCTCTGATCATTTGTCTTTTTCTGCAAATATATGTTTGAAATATGTGGCAATAATGTTTTTTTGAGATTTGGGAGAAATGTCAGTAGTTCAAAGAATAACTAAAAATACTTATTTTACTAAAACACATGCCTGTAAATAGTAAAACCAGTGAAAAAAACATTTTAATGTGATTTCTTATTATTTTACCTAGAGCGGTATATCCAGTTGCAAGCAGATATTTACATAACCCTGTATAAAAAGACTCATTACCTTTTTATCCCTCACTGTCAGATCTTGTTTTAGGTTAGTTAGGATGATCAAATGTACAGTTGAAACCAGAAGTTTACATACACTGAATAAAAAGATACATGCAGCAAATGGTGCTATACAAATGTACACTGGGACAATGACCCTAAGCATAACACCATAAAGTGGCTTAAGGATGGCAAAGTTGGTGTTTTGGAGTGGTCGTCACAAAGTCTTGATTTTAGTTTATAGAAAATTTGTGGGTAGAAGGTAAAAAGGTGCATATAAACCTATAAACTTGACTTGGTTACACCTGTTCTGTCTGGAGGAATGGGGCAAAATCCCTGCAAGCTATTGCTGGAAGATATAAAAGGATACCCAATGTTTATGGTAGGATACTAAAGGGTCATGTTGTTTTAAGTCTATGCTTTAAAATACGAATAGAATACATGAAAACTTCTGAAACTGAAGAAAGTTTTAAAACTTAAAAAAAAAATTTAAATATTTTGATAATTCTCACTGATCTAAAACAGGCACAGCTTTCAGTGTCACACCATAAAAAAAACAAACAACCCCCACAATGGAACTGATATTTGCATTCACTGAATGAAAGGACAGAAATTGTTTCCCACTGTCTGACATTTTATGTGAGTTGGGATTCCCAAAGTTATTTCTTTGTTAGATGCCAAAATGATGAAAAGGAAAGGAACATTTATCAGAATTTTTTTTTTTATTATTAACAATTAGGGGCAAGAAAAACAAAGGCTTAATTGATGAAAATGATAATTTGCACAATTTTCAAAAAAAAACAAAAAAAAAAAAAACAAAACAGCATTGCAATTTAGAAGCAGAAATTACCTTGAGTCATAAACAACAGAGTGTCAATAATTTACTAACGACGCTGCAGCAGCTTCTCTTTGGTTATCGCATTAATGAATTTCAGGCACGAACTGAATAATAAATCATAACAGATTGCTTTTTTTAATCCTGAAGGATTTGGAAATATTCTCTGCCTTTAGTAAATTATTTGTATTATTAGCAGTGTTAGCTTGTGTGTATTGGGTGTGTGTGTGTGTGTGTGTGTGTGTGTGTGTGTGTGTGTGTGTGTGTGTGTGCACATGCATTATTGCATATAAATGAGCTTCTCAGGAGTCTCTGAAATTGTTTTTTCTCCCATGTAAATAAAATTTGTCGGTCTTTTGAAAGCTGGAAGGCGCACCATGACTCACTAACACACCGTTTCTACATGGTATCACCTTCTACGTTCTTTCGCTCTGTATTTGTTTCCCTGTTTTATTGCATTTCTAAGTTTTTGATCTCTACCTGACGCATATTCTCATAACAGAAACCTCCTGTGTGGTCTCTCCCTTGTGGTACTTTTAAGCGAATAATGTTGTTATTAAGAAACTGATTTAATCAGCAATTAATTATGGAGATGATTTGAGAATAATGACCCCAGCTTAGGGAAGATGGGCTCAGGAATGTGGCAGAGTGGTGAAACGGGAATAGCAAATGAGGTTTTCAGGAAGAAATGACAACTTTATCATCGAGACGAATAAATTTGGAGCCTGGCCTGTTGGCGGAGCAGGTGTATAGGAGGAGGAAATGATGAGGAGTTTGACAGTCTGAGATGAAAGTTCAGATTTATGAAGTCGCAGACAGATGTGACCTGCTGCTCCTCCAGCTGCGGGCAGAGGCCCAAAACAGTGCAGCTGGTGATGAGGCAGCAGGTGAGAGGCGATTGGGTAAAATGTCAGACCTGCATCTTTGTGGCAGATGATGCTGAGTTCAAAGTAAAAATTATTTAAAGCAATAAACAGTCAGGATCATAATTTTTTTCTTTCTCTTATTAAAAATTCATTTAAATATCTACATTTCTTATAATAAGGAAATATTCATTAGGTGTGAGTGTTTTAACCTCAAAAGTATATCTTTATTTGAATTCATGGCTGCAAAACCTTAAACCGTATGAAAAAAGTGTGGTACCATTAGTATTTATCTTTTCTACCCTCCAAGCTGCAGTGAATGATGAGACAGTGGCTTTATTTCCACATAAGCCATTTGATTGCAGCCTTACAGCAGAAACATTAATAACTCATTATTAAGACCTAAAATATTCTAGGCTGCATTTAGCCAGTAAATCTGGAGAATAAAACAATACCATGAATCCTTAAAATATCAATTTCATGATTTCTCTACTCATTTAAGCTTGCAGGTGTCCATTCTGCATTTGACTGTCACTTTATATTGAATTGATTATAGGATTTTAAATTTTAAATGCACAACAAAGGCAACACAGAATTTCACTTGGTGAGTCGAGTTATTGGCCTTAGGACAACACATGTCCAGGTATTTGTCCTCCTGACCTACTTGCACACTTTAATATTATTCAAGTAGTTTCTGTATTTATGCACTAAATTATATTTTGTTTATGGACCACAGTTTTTTATGTGTGTCTGAGATAATTGTTGGATCAACCAGTTGTGTCCAGGTGTCAATCATATGACCCAAACTGTCCCCCAACATAAAAGGAAATTGCTTAAAATGTTCTGGAAAAACTAGGAGTGATAAAGTCTCAAGTCTTATCATTAGCTGGAAGAGGCTGGAACACCGGGGTGGTTGTTCATAGTGAGGTCGGTTTAACACAAACATGGACAGAAAAGTGCTGGCAAAGGGAAAAAAGCTACTTCTTCTGTGGACTATCCAGAGATCCTCTGAGGATACTGCAAAAACACAAAGTCTTACCAAGTATTTTTGGTCTAGTTTTTAGTGCAAATATCTTGAAAACACTTGAAATAAGACAAAACTAACTTACAAGCAGTGATGGAGAAAGTACTCAAACTCTGTACTTAAGTAAAAGTACAAATAAACTGACAAAAATGTACTCTAGTAAAAGTACCTCACTAACATTTTTACTTAAGTAAAAGTAAGTACTTGCTTTTAAAAATACTTAAAGTATTGAAAGTAAAAGTACTTGCTGAATGTATTCCCTAATGCAATAGTCTAGAATATCATTAAGTGTGTCCACTGTATGTATACTTTCTTTAATACATCAATAGTGTTGTTCCATTTTAATGAACAATGCTGCAAATAATGCATGTTTTTATTGTGTTTACTCTCTGTGACACAGTTTACACTTGGACTTGTGATTCTGTGCGTCACAAACTGTCTGCACCAAGTGGTCAGGTGTGTGTAATCAGTCAAAATGACAGATGGTCGTCGGATTTTTCCATATCAGTCTAACTCAGTCAAAGTCGGAAAATATTAGATTAATTAGGTTAATATCAGGTTAATGATGTGACGTGAATGTAACGTGTAACGCAACACATTTTAGGAATGTAGTGGAGTAGAAAGTAGACACTTGATGCAAAATGTAGTGGAGTAAAAGTCGAAAGTACCCATGATTAAATCTATTTCAGTAAAGTACAGATACATAAAAAATGTACTTAAATACAGTAAAGAAGTGCTTGTACTTCATTACATCCCACCACTGCTTACAAGTAACTTCTTAGCACAATATAGGAGCTTGTGTTAAGTCAGTAATTGCTTAATGTTGATTATAAGTGAAATAATCTGCCAGCGGGACATTTTAACTTATAATATGGGAAAATGTCTTCTTCCACTGTCAGATTACTTTACTTATAACTAGTTATTTTTCATCAATACTAAGGAATTACTGACTTAAAACAAGCTCCTATATCACACTGAAAAGTTACTTGTAAGTTAGTTTTGTCTTATTTCTAGTGTATTTGAATATTTGCACTAGAAACTAGACTAAAAGTACTTAGTAAGATTTTGTGTTTTTGCCATGGAGAAGGTTTATGATCTGAGAAAATAAAGACTGAGCTATTTTTGCCACAATGACAAACTTAAGAACACTTAACCAGTCAGGCATGGAGGTGGAGGCATCATGCTGAAGGTCCGTTTCACTGCCATTGGTACTGGTGTGTTGCAAAAAGGGTGGGTGTAATTATACAGAAACAACACCGTGTCAGTTTATATTTTTACACAACTGGGTGTTCCAGCAGGACGAAGATCCTGAATATACATCCCAACTGGTTTTTAAATTAATAAATGAGGTTAACATTGAGTTTTTAGGAAGGTCTTGCCCATTACAAGTGTATGTAAACTTCTGCCTGGAATTGATCATTTGTTTCGCAGGTTTTTTTGTCCTCTGTGCAAAAGGTTTTACCAAGATTGTTGTGAAGTCATTTGCAAAGTCAAAAAGAAATGTTGCAAGGCTAGGTAATTGAAAAAGCATTCTCCTTCTTACATATCTTTATAAACCAGCTTCATTCTGGTTTGCACTCTTCATCTAATATAATAACTAATATAATCCTCAGTTCGGTCTCTGTCAACATCCATCAGACCAATCACTGCTGCTTCCTGTCTCAATATAATGCCTGAATTGCTTCTTTGTCTGTCTGCTGTCAGGTAGAGGAGATCCGGGGTTTTATCGAGTCTCTGGCGGAGAAAGTTGAAGAGGTGAAGAGGAAGCACAGCGCCATCCTTGCCTCACCTAACCCCGATGAGAGTAAGGCTGCTGGTCTTTTTCATTTTCTTGTGTATAAGTCAGTTTGTCGTAATTTGCTCAGGGGCAAAAGTTCACAATGCCAGAACCCTCACATTTCTGATAAATGCTTTGTTGGGATTAAAGTACCTTGGTAGTTAGAACAATATGGTGCAGAAAGCAAGACTCCATTTATTTTGAAGTTTTTTGTACTTCCTCATAGTCCTTTATTACCAGATAGCTTTGCTGCTATAAGTCAGATCTTATATACACTCATCAATAAACATGAACTTTCGTTGTTTAAGATTATTTATCATCTTATGCTCAGGGTTTGTTGTTCCAGTCATTAGCTTGGAGAACAGAAATTCAAAAATCCCACGTTTTATGAGTTTTATTTAGATATATTTGAGCTCAGTTGGCTGAGAGTTCACCTGCTCGACTCATGATTCAAATGAATGCCTCGCTACGAGACCTCTGCAGAGCTGAATGCCTGAATGCTAATGAGGGAATTCAACCATTTGAATCAGATGTGTTGGAGCAGGGATGCATCTAAATATTGCACAATAGCAGCTCTCTAGGACTGGAGTTGGACATTCCTGGTCTAATTTTTGACATCACGTGATTTGACAGACCTGTGTACACTTTTGAAAGCTGGTCTAAGCTGCATCTTTGTGATGAAATGAAAAAGAAAACCGGCGTTGTTTCATAGTTTTATTCAAGCCAAAACTTTTTAGGCTTTTGATCAACATAGCTGTTATTTATTCTGTTATAAATTTGGGTTGCTATGATTGTTCTTTATCTGATGTATAAAATAAGCAAAAAGCTTTTTTTAAGCTAAAGGCAGAAAACTGACTCCATCTTTTAGAGTAATGTGAGAAAAGAAAAGAATGATTCATCTGAAAAGCAGGAATCCGTCTGTAAGCTGAAGTCTGTTATAGATGCCAGAAGACCTTGAAGATGTTCAGAGCTGTCTGGTCCACCTGTCGACTGCCTCTGTACTGTTCAGGAATGGAAGCACTTACAGGGAATCTTACACTCTTGTTTGTCTATTTTGCTCCAATTTTCTGCTTTCCAATTATTTTTGTGGCCAGTGTTACCACCCTCTGCTGTAGGCCTCATTTCCTGTCTTCACTTTGCTCATTTTAGACACATTCCACTTTGCTTTTGTTCAATCAGTGATGGATACTTCAGCCCATCTGTCTTCTTTTCTATTGTCTTCTGTTTTTCTTCTCTCCCATCTCTTCCTCTCCCATCTATGCCAAGGCATTGATCTAGAGGCCCTTCTATCCCAGGGGGGATTTTACTCATGCTAGTAACGCTGCCAATCCCCTTTTCTCCCACTGATTCCCTACCTTCTTTCTACCTGAAAAGGCATTGATCTGCTTTCTGGAGATTAGCCCTTTAACCAACCCGAACATAACTCTGACAGGCAGTGCAGAGCTGGGAAGGAAATCAGGCGAGGTGTTTCATTTCTCTTTGACAAGTCGCCTTTTGTGTTTCTGAATTTAAAGCTCAGTGTATGTGTTTGTCTCCCTGAAAGCAGAAAATACAAATCAGACAACATTTCATGTTACTTGTTACTTAAATGGAAATCCTTAAGCTGCCTTTCTACATCAAATGGAGACCACTCAGATAACACCTCTTTATCTGAGTTGAAGCTGCATTTGTGGAGCCCCTTTGTTCAGGGTGAAAATTTATACCTCAACACCTCACATTGCATAATGTGTTTTGTTTGAGAACACAAACAAAAAGAGCGTATTTTAATCAATATATATCACCGAGCACAGCAGTGACAGTTCTGCTTCTGAAGGTCATTTTCAGAGCTTTCCATTTATTTGTCTGACAATATTCGCTTCTGGGAGCAAAGGTGTGATGAATATGTGTATGACAACACAGTGGCTTTGCTTATACTCTTAAAATGGCAAAAAAGGAAAAAACACCAAATGCTTAAGGTCAACAACTCCACTAGTTTTGTGCGACGCTTCAGTTGGGCACAACTATGGTTTTTGCTCAATTTAAGTCTTAGAACAGGCAACTCTGGGTTTACCCTGATAGTGCTTGATGGTAGTTCTTTAATCCTAACAATATGTGGTCCTTATCCAGAGTCAGACAAATCTTCTAAAATAGTTGATAGCAGCAGAAGTGCTAAAGAGCAATGTCATTTAGCTTGTTTTCTGCACAGGCTGTTTGTCTTTTCTCCTCTGACACATCTTCAGTCTGCAGAGGAACGTGTCATCAAACCTATTTGCACACTGACATTTTAATGTGAAAACATGGCTTCCTGTAGGATGCACACTGAAAATGTGTGCCATGAAAGCAGAGTTTACACCATCCAACCATTATCTATACCCACTTGTCCTTGTGAGGTCATAGGGAGACTGGTGATCATCTCCAGCAGAGTGCACCCTGAACAGGTCACCAGTGTATCACAGGGCAACATAGAGACACTCATAGAGACCAATTACCCTAACAGTCATGTTTTTGGACTGTGGGAGGAAGTCGGAGTATCCAGACAGAACTTACGCATGGGTTTAGGGACAACATGCAAACTTCTTGCAGAAAGACCTCAGACCAGGATTCAAACCCTGGACCTTCTTCCAAGGCAACAGTTGTAACCACTGCGCCATCAAGCATCCCTTATATAACACAAATCATTACAAATGTACTCTCAGTTCATTTTGCAGAGGAAGTAAAGGCTGAGTTATAGTTGCGCTTTTAAAAGTTTGCATTGAGCGCGCCCGAGCCAAACAAGCAGTGTAGCTTTTTTTTTTTTTTTAATAATTTTTTTGGGCTCCAGTGGCCTTTATTTGCAAGTAATCTGGCAGGAAAGGGCAGAGAGAAGGGGGGATAGACATGCGGTAACGGTACCAAGGACAGGACTTGAGCGTTGGACAGCCGCATTGAGGTCTGTAGCTTATGGGGCGCCCACTCTAACCACTGCACCACGCGATGCCCCAGTGGTGTAACTTTTATACTTGACGCGTACCTTAGTGCAGTATTCTCCGAAAATCAGGTAAATTCAATCAAACTCTGACCCGATTCAGCCCAGTTCCCCCAGCTCCTGGGTCCTTTCAGGCCCCTTTTAATAACCAGACATGTTGTCACATGCAGCCTCTATGTAATATTATCTTCTCCCCTGCGTTCCATATCAGTTTATCCACCCCCTTTAAATGAAGCAAAGCAAATTCCCTCCAGGGATTTGCAATTTATTATGTGTGTGGTTTTTTTGTTCTGTGGGTGAGTGTCAGCGTATTTGAAATGTGCTCAGCAGCTCTGTGCAGTGGGAGTAGCTTCAGCAACAATGATAAAGCAGGTAATCATCAGATTGCAATGAAACTGTATTTCCTTGGGTGCTGAACAGAGAAGATATAAATAAGCTGAATGATTGTATTATTTGTTGTTTGTTGGCTTTGAACAGCACTGCACCTCATTATTTTGATTTATGGATCTCCCGTTTAAAGATTTTAATAACATAGGGTCAAAGGTTGGGGATGATTGCTCTTCCCGCAGCAACATCAGTAGCTTTTACACTCGGATACACCCAGGGGAGAGTGAGGCCAATGTAAATTAAAGAAGGGCATTTTTAAAAACTTAAAACCTTTAACCTTTTTATTAAAAAGGTTTGCTATGGGCTTCTGTTACTAATTATAATTTTACTCTCTAATATCAGGTTCAGTTGGCAGTGCAGTATCTGAAAATGCATTTATCTCTACATATTGCATCTGAATTTGCTGAATAAGTTTTATAAAACTAAGTTGTTCAAACTGGGTTTTTTTTTTTATTAAATATTTTATCCTAATTTATAGTAAGACTTACATTGATGCTTGTGGCCATTTGTTGGTTACAGGAGATGTTAAAAAATTATCACTTTATAAGATTGCTTATTACAAAGTCAGAATAATAAATTTTTGGTGTATTTCCCATTTACCTGATGAGATGCTAAATCTGAACTACAGAGAGGAGGGGTGGAGCGCAACAGACATTAAAAAAATAACGATAGTTTTAGAAACAGTTGCTGCTTCTAACTCTCGGTTTGACATTGTTAAAATGATCTGAAGTCCCTACATCCAGCCACACTCAGAAACAGCGTAATGTCTGCCTTTACATACACACCATAAGTATATGAAAGACTGAGAAAGGTTATGCTAAACAACTTAGTAAAATAGTACTTTTTGTTTGCTTTGTTTTGTTTCACCATTGTCTTTCAGCAAGAAGTTCTAGGATTCAAACATTAGCCAAACGTCTTTCTGCATTGAGTTTGTAGTTCTCCTCATGCATGCATGCATGGTTTCTTACAGCATTGCTCGGTTTCTTCCTGCAGTTTAAAAAAATCAGTGTTAGGTTAATTGGTCTCCCTTAATTATCCTTATGTCTGAGTGTGCTATGCATGGTTAGCTGTTCTCTGTGTCTCTGTTCTTCTCTGTGCTGGACTGGCTACCCCTCTCCGATGTACCCATCACTTGCCTGTTGACCGCTGGAGATGGACACAAGTCTGCAACCCTGTGAGGATTAAGTGGGAATAGAAACAGAACTTCTTGTTACTTCTTTGTGAAACAACAAGTGTTGACTGAAGAATTATTATTGTTGTACCTGCACTAAATGTTTGCAGAAAACAGATTGTATTTCTTACATTTTGTTTTTAATACTAAAACATTTCTAAACGGCCACGCTGAGGAAGCTGACAGATCGCTCTGCAGCTGGCAGCCTGTCTCGCTAATGGCGGACGTACAAAACAAGCTCTAATTTAATATTTAAACTTCAATTAACCATGTTTTTTGTCAGTAAAACTTCCAGAAAAACAACAACTAAAACATAAAATGCATGATCAGGATCATCGATTCCGGATCTGTGAATGGAATGATTGCCTCAGCTGGATTTCAAAACTAACAATGATACTAATATTTGATCAGATTGGGCAGATCTCTCGAAATGGCTTCATGTTTTTAGCCACTAAATTGTCATAGCAGGCAAACACCCTGCATATACTCTGATCATTTTGTAAATCCTAGGAAACATGAATTTGTTAACTTGCTCTATCCCTGAAATAAAAGACATTTTTTCTCTCACCAGTGTTGTTGCAGACATTTGGAAAGTCACAGAGAAACCATGTTTGATGATCATTTAAAAACCCTCTGTATGTCTTCATAAACCAGTTTCACTCGGATTTTGCCTCTCCCTCTAATACGATAATTGCATCCTCACTTAAGTCTTTGTCAACATCCATCATTCCAGTCACCGAAGCTTCCTGTCTAAGTACCCCGTCCAAAGTACTTCCTTGTTTCTGCGTTGACAAAAGAGATCAATATACAGTTTATGAGATCATTATGTACATGTCACTATGTAGCAGCATTTGCTTAGGCTGTAGGCTTGAACTTTCAGACTAAAATTAAATCACCTGCAGCAACACAGGAGCATGGGGTCTGCATCAGTCTTAGCAGTATCTGGTCCAGAACCGCTATTGGATCGGATCAGTTCCATTTTTAGTTTTAATAGCACCCTTCACATAGTCTTTGTAGCTACAATCGAGCTGTACTTCCGACTGATAGAAATGGAAATGATTGTGTCTCTCATGTTTACTTACTTACTCCATGTCAGATATTTTTACTGCTGTAGAACCTTTATGAGTTAAAATCGTTAGTGTCTGTGTGCGGTCACTGCCTTATAAAGTACCAGCATATTTAGTCTCGTTTGTTTCTCAGATACTGCATATGTTTGTTGTCAAAATACCTCTACAAAAACTCACCTCTTAATAATCCTAACTGTGTTGCCTGAGTAAATTTATCAGCGGCATCTCAGAAACTTGAGCAGACTTGTTACATACCAGTAAATCCACCAACAACTGACTGAAAACTGTGAAATGAAAAGTCCTGGGCCAAGTCAAGGCCCAGTTTTTTTTATCTCATTTAGATGCTGTCGAGTGAAACAAGCTATAAAAGAATCCCCTCAAATGCTGGAAGTGACGAGTGAAGCAAGCTACCCTAAGACTGATGTCAGAGACTTGGAAATGGCTACAAAAAGCATCGCACCAGTTATTTAAACCAAACGGAGTAAAACTTGCTGTTGAAATGACATTTATATGTGAACAAAACGTTTAATAGCATTTTGATTTTTTTTTTTCAAATGACTGTATGTACATATGAGGCATTTAAAGGGGTTTATTAGGTGCAACATATGACATTTTATTTCACAAATTAATTCATAACGCTATTACTAAGAAAAATTTTAACAATTTAAACAAAGAATAATAAAATGTCTACATGGTGAAGAAGTGTCATGCTTGCCAGATTGTCTAGTTTGTTACCAGCTGATTCACCACGCTAAAAGTGTTCCAGACACAGAGGAAATATAAAGTTGTTGCTTTCAAATGTACTTTGCCTCATGAAGTGTTTCTCAATCCAGATGGAAACCTGAGCTGTGAGTATGAATCAAGATAAAAAAGATTGATCCAAGTGTTAATGCATCTAGACCTGTGTTCTTTTAAACCATTTGAGTCAAGCAATTCAGCTTGAGACCTTGGTGCTGTATTTGCCTCTTTTCTGACCTTGCTAAAACATTTCATGTCTTAAAGTAAAATAGTTTCAAAATTGTTGCACATCTTTGGAGAAGCTTTGGATGAACTATAACTTTAACCCTCACTTTTGTTATCTCATAAGTTAATAAACTGTGGTATTAATTTGGAGGATTTATTCCTTTATAAATGTAACAGGACAACAAATAGATGATATAGATGGTGTATGTTTTTATCCACATCTCATATTTATTTTAAAGTAAGCCAAGGCATTTCTGTAAACCTGCTCGTTACCACTTAGACTTAAGAGTTTATTTATCAAAATTTCTCCAACCACTTAGAGCTCGATCCGTCTGACATCTCCATTTCTGAAGAGCATCTTCCCTCCATTAAAAGTGCTCAGCTGGCAGCACTGGAGACGGCTGTTTTAATTGCAGCCTGTGAGTGTTACTATTTCTGGTTTTAGTTTTTTGCCAAGTGGAGTTCTGTTTGCCAACGCTCCTCCACCCTCAACCAAAAGTACCCTCAGTTTTCTTTTTTTTCTCCTTTTCTTTCTTCTCTCTCAGCTGCTGATTCCTTTGTGCCTTATCTCTTTTAATTTCCTCCTCTCTTGCCTTTCTCTCGTTATGTTTGAGCTGATATGAAGCCATGACTTAATGCTGCAGAAAAATAATATCTGTGAAAGAAAGGTTAATCGAATGTGGACGATGATGTCCAAGGCTAAGCACAGACACAAAGACAATGGAGATCAAAGTCAGAAAGATAACACATTCACTGGGAGACAAATAATGTCTTCTACACCATGTCCCCTTGACTTCAGAGTCAGGGCTCAGTGCTGGTGAGCAGAGTTCGTGCTCTGATCTTGATTACAATGTTAGTTGTTTGGAGGCAGAGGGAGGTTTCAAAGTGACAGCAGCGTTACCATGTTAACTCAGAGTAACCCTGATGTTCCGCGTAGGAAGATGTTGGTGAAGAAATGGAGATTTTCAGGGAAGAGAAAGAGGATGCAACGACATAATGAATAAATAAAATCTTCCTGCAAAGACTGCTTTGCAAAAAGAAACCTTAGTCTATGCTAAATTTAATCTTGGAGATGGAAAGTTCCTCCTGTTTTGCTTCAAACTCATTCTAAAAAAAATATTATTTTTCTCATTAGATTTGATGACAGGAAACCAGACAATTTAAATGAGATGTACCAATTTTGGTAAGAAGAGTAATCTAATATCCTACCAGCATAATACCAGCTGCAAAAAGGTTGTCTTCTCTCTAACTTGCAAGGGAACATTCATATAAGTATTAATATGTATATATTTAAACCCTTAAAATAAAATCAGATTTTTTTTTTTTTTTTGATGAGAGAAAATCAGATTCTTCTTCTTTTTGTTGTTGTACAACAATGCAACTCTTGAAAAATAGTTTCAAATCACTCATTAAAAGCCCCAATACAGAATGAAACATGTTTAGGAGTCCAGCTACTGTAAAATCACTGAAAATAGAAAGTTTTTGTTGATTCTGAAGGTTTTAATTCATGACTACAGCTGGAACTGGAACAGGTTTGAATGATTCTGAGTATTACTGCTACCTTCACAAAATCTCTACATTATATACAAATGGGATATTATATAAATGAAGCATGGGCTCTCTCTGAAGCCAAATTTTTGGGTTGTTAAAAATTTAAAAACCAAGTAAATAGCCTTTTAAGAGATTAAATGGTAAGAAAAAATTTTTACCATTTACCTTTTAACAGATTAACTTTCACTCTGATTTAGGTGTCAAAATGATGCTATAGTGGCTTGTGGTATTATTTAGCTCTTCTAATGCCCAACCTAGTCATTAAACAAATTAATCAAACTAAGATAAATATTTTGACCTTTATAACTGCCCTTAACCTATAATTTATTTTTAATAAATATAATTTTCAGTGCAAAATAGGTGTTCTTTGTATCAGTTTTCAAGGGAGATATAAAAATCAGGTCCAGACATCTGAAACCTCTTCATCCAAAGTGTAACGCAGTAAGGATTTTGGAAGATACTCATATGTTGTTGTCTACTAGCATCAAACAGAAAGATAAATGTCTTTGTCCTACATCGAAAACCCCCAGCAATACTTTTGTGGTTAAACTTTATCTGTGCTTTCAGTTTGCTGTTTGCTGTGTTCACACAGTATTCCAGCAGAAAAGTAAATGTTGGTCATGTTTGAGGGATGAGCTCAGATTCTGTCTCTCTGACAGACATCTGGACTCTAGACAATCAATAAGCAGAGCAAACACACAATGGACTGGTAATACATTTACAGAGAGAGCAGAGGGAGAAAAAGATAAACGGATAAAAGTTGGAAAGCAGATCTGACCCGACATTAGAGGGGAGAGAGAATCAGCTTGTTAAGTGTCTGACAGGCACAGTATGTGTCTTTGTAATTATGGGACCTACTGACTGCTAAATATGAAAAATATTAAAACTTTAGGTGATATATGTTGATACAGTTTGATTCCAAATTAATCTAAAATCATGGCTTTGAGTAGCAGATTTTGAGATTGGATTCCCATCTTCTTGTTTCTAAAGAATACATTTTTTCCAACATTGGGCATAAACACTGAGAGCCAAATCATATCTGGGCAGTTGAAATTACTGAAACAAAATGCTGAAAGAAAGTCTGAGCAATTCTCACTGCAAGTTGCTGCATGTTTGCTTTATAGTTCTCAAACCTAAGAACAATGATACAATTTGTGGCAACTGCACAAAAAAAACATAGTTCAAATGGTTTGAAAAAAAATTCACTTTCTTGTTAAAAAGAAGAAACAAGTTTCACAAACGTTTTGAGCAGGCGCAAAACGTTTGTGGTGAGGTTGTTGTCCCAGCACAGTCTACTTCTGCGCTGTGTAGATGTGGCCTGTGTCCACCAACACCTTGTCTGGTATCTCTCCAGCTTATCTACTGTAAAAACAATTGACTCAGCTGGTGTGAAGTGAATCATTTCCTGCTGCTGCTTTGGCTTCAACTAAAATGGTTTGTCCAGCAAGCTAAAATGAACAATGGATGATTTCTCTTTGAATCAAAAGAACCAAAATGACATGCTGTGCTCAGGCCCTTTGCACATAAAGATCAGCATGTGCTTGGCTCCGAGGTATGTTAAGCAGGCACAGCTCCTAATTGCACATAGATTGACCTGTAGGAAACCAAAGAAAGTTGTGCATTTTCTGAGTTGTGGTTCTAATGCAATAAGAACTTGTTGCACTGAGAAGTCCTGAAGTTTTGAAATCAGGTTTAGCGATTAGGAGGGAGAAAAATGCATGAGCAATACCTCATTTGGGTTGAAATAAAATTATGCTGTGCAATATCTGCAGTGTGATAAACACATCTTGGTTTTTCGGGAGGGGGGGGTTTGCGTGTGGTTCTTCGTTAGACCACAAGCCGAGATGTGCCTCTAAATGCGGAAGGTGCTTTCTCCTACACAGCTACTTTAAACTGGTGGTGGAGGTGCAGAAAGTCATGTAGAAAACATTTATAGAGAAATTCTGGAGATATCCACAGCAGTAACATTGTGCTTATAGCCAGGAAAGCATTAGAAAAAATCTTGTGCGGTGAGAGGAAAGTAGTGCATGATTGTCTTTACACTGAAAGGTTTTCCAAATTTACCAACGATCCAGCTACGTTGCTGTGGAAATCATGGAGATCGCAGTTTGGCCTCAATCTCATCTGATGGTGGCCTTAATAAACTTCTGATCAGAACTGTGCCTTTTTCTTCTCGGGTTTAAGAATGGGTCACTTGAAATCCATACAAAATCCCTTTAACTGTTCTTGTTTATCACTCCAAGTTTCATTGATTTAAGATGATAGAACCCTTTCTAGGTTCATGAAATAAAATATTACTGTATTTATGAGGTGGGTTTCCGCCTTCTTTGTGACTTCCATCACAAAGGAGAGTAACAAGGAAAATGGCAGAGATATATGCCTTTGGAACCTATTTTCTTCTCCGTTCATCTTTCAAGACATTTACCTTGAAAAGAAAACAAAAATTTAAAACCATTCTGAATTTATTTCATATTATGTGCTCAGAGAGGCCCTCTTCTAGCTCCCACATATCTCAGTGCCTCGTAGCATCTTTCTGTCTCTCCTTCCTTCTGTCACTTTGAAACCATCTGAAGCTGCCGAGAGGACCAACTGCACACATCTCCATAGCAACACAGTCTTAATGATGGCAACAAGCGTGACCTGAAGATTTCATCTGAAAACGTCTGGGAGAGGGATGGAGTGTGAAGCCACAGCTCAATTGAGTCCTCAGTTTTGCCCTCTAATTTGCCTCTGTCTCACTTCTCCTTCTACTTATTCATCTCTGGCAGCACTCTTCCTCTTTTCACACAGCAAATAATGAGGCTGAATAGATACTTGATCTGACAGGTTGGCTTCCTCTGTTCGGTTACCTCAAGAAGCAAATCAAATCTAACCACTTAAAAGACACACCACACACTCAGATGCACACTTACACCCCTTGTAACAACCTGAGACCAACCTCAATTTTTATGTTATTATCTCTGTGATGCCCTGTAGCTGCCATCATGGAACAGCACAGTTATGGAGAAATAAGAGAGAGCATTTTTTTTCTCAATCTTACACCTCTTTGAGGCTGTGTTTAGGCCGTCCACTTGTTCTCGCACTCTTATATTACATTGCATCGGTTTTACACCTTCATTTTTTTAATTCTTTTCTGGCATTCCCTGAAATCATGTTTTTGAGCCTAATAGTCTGAGAGATGAACTGCTTCAGAGCTACATAGTTGCAACCATGTGGATCTGATGTGACACATCTGTGTGTATTTTTAGCCATATAAATTAGGAATAAATGTGGTGTGTCCTAATTGATTTCTCACTAGAATTTTTTTTTTTACATTTTATAGAAGATTTTAAATGCCCTTCTCTGCCTGTATTGGTTCATTTATATTGCTTAAATTGTATTTATTGTTAAAATTTATTTTAAAAATATATATTTTAGGGAAAATACAGGTTGTCATAGGGTGACAGAAGATGACTGTAGATGTTTGGTAATCTGATAGTCAATTAAAAGTTCAGCTATAAGCCACTATATCAAGGCATCCCAATCCAAAATACTGAATCTTTTGAAACTGTAGCAAAGCTGTGGCATATATTTACAGAACTGGTCATGGTCAAGTTAGATTTCTTCTTCTGGCAATTTACTCTTTTTATTTTTTTTACTAAATTTATTTTCTTCATAATTTGTTGTTTCTTCATAATTATTTGAATGTGTAATGATTGTCTAAACTGATGATAAATATCTCCAAATAGGTTACAAAAACACACAGGTAGTCATGTCTCATTAGCAGTAGCTACAATATTTTTTAGGAATTGCTAGATAAGAGAATAATACTCAGTTTGAAAGAGTTTTTGACCTTTGCACACATAGGTAAACAGACCCACTACGCACCACTGCTGAACTCAAGTTGTCATAAGGGCATCAACCCATTACCTCCGATCTGTTTCTGATTCTGACAATCTCTTTACTGCGCTTGTGGCAACTTTCAGCTTAATTGTAAACAGATAAACAAAATAGCTTTGCAAAGATTTATGCCAAAAGGAAGAAAATACTGTCTATGTTTTATGTAGTTTTTTTTCTGTGTGCTCTGATTTAATTAGTGAATATTAGGGTATATTTCCCTTTTTATGCAACAGAATTATTTCTGAAAATGTGCTGCTAATGGGGCTGCATAGCTGTGCAGTTATTACCACTGCTTCGTTGTAACAAGATGAAAACTGGGCCTCTCTGTGTTGAGTTTGTAGTTTGTAGACAAGAGACTGAGGGTGTGTGTGAAAAATTTTGTCTTTTGTATGTGATGGCCTCATCAAGGCATTCACATAAAGCAGATTTCCAATGAACTCACGTTCATGAAGAAGATATGATTATCTCACATTTTAAGCTTCTTCCTTATTGAAAAAGAAGTGCAAATATTATGTTTTAATAATTGAACATGTCCCAGGGACTGAAGTCTCCTTATGTGTAATCAAATTATCCACTGAGGCTATTTGTAATTGGGTTCAGATGTCTGTGAGTTTTGGTTCAGTAGGTCTACTGCTGCCTCTAATTTATCTTTGTGATTTATGCAGCCTTAAAGAAGCAAGAAATATACAGAAATAAACTCATTATTATAAAGAACTGCAGGCACTTCACTTTGACTGAATAGGTCAACTGGGGTAACTTATAAGGCTTTGGTTTGTGTGTGCTGTCTCCCAGCTGCTTGTTATTGGGGATTTGGTTAGTGTATGACATTTTTATGATAAATTAGGTTTTCCTTTTGTGTGTAACTGGTAATTAATGCTTCGAGGGAACTGCTTTTTACAGGACTTTGCAAAAGTATTCAGTCTTTGAACTTTTCAACATTTTGAACACATTACAATCCCTTATCTCAGTGCATTTTATTTACATTTGATGTGATAGACCAACATACACACTGCAAAGTGAAAAATATTTTTTACAAATAAAAATATAAAATGCGTGGCATGCATTTCCATTCTGCCCCATTTATTTAATATTCCTTAATAAAATCTGATTTAATGAACTATCTTCAGAAGTAAGCTGATTAGTAAATAAAGTCCACCTGTGTGCGGTTTAATCTCAGTATAGAAGCAGCTGTTCTGTGAAGACCTCAGAGGTTTGTTAGTGCATATTAGAGAACAAACACGTCAGAGGGAAAAAAAAAAAAAGTTATCAACCAGCTTAAAGCAGGGTTAGGCTAGGAAAACCATTTCCCAAATATTTGAAAATTTCACTGTTAAATGTATTGTCTGAAAATGGAAAGACTGTCACATGAAAAGCATTTATCAGATTAGCAGCCAAGACATGCACGATAACACTGGAGGAGCTGCAGAGATCCACATCTCAGGTTGTTGACAACAAACTATTAGTTGTGCTGTCTACAAATGCTGGGAAGAGTGGCAAAAGGAAAGCAATTGTTGACACAAAGGAAAATCCCATTTGAAGGTTTCCAAAATGAATGTAGGGGACACTTCAAACATGTGGAAGAAGGTGATGGTGGTGGCAGCATCATGCTGTAAGGAGGCTTTTTTAGCAGGGTCAGGGAAATTGGTCAGAGGCAGAGCTGATGGAGAGGTGGATGGAGTTGCATACAATGCAGTCCTGGAAGAATACCTGTTAAACTGGGGCAGGGGATATGGGTACCTTCCATCAGTATAACAAAAATAAACATATGCTTAGAACAACAATGGTGGTTTAGTTCAATGCATATTAATACTTTAAAATGGATCTAAATCCAGTTGAGATCACAGGGGAAACATTGCTGTTCACAGTAAATCTTGCAAAGAAGAATATGGCAAAAAATGTAACTGCCGCTGTAATTGCAGAAAAACATGACAAATGTTTATTTATTGATTTACCTAATTAGATTAAGCCTTCTGTTGTCTGTAATTCAATTCAGTTCAATTTTAATTCAAAAATACTTTATTTATCCCAAAGGGAAATTAAATGTTGATGTAACTCATTTAATTAAGGAGATATTATAGATGGTGATGGCTGTGGGCAGGAAATAGCTCCTGTAGCGGTCCATTTTACAACCAGTCTGAAGAAGCCTCTGACTGAAGAGACTCTGTTTTCCAGTGACAGCCTTATAAAGAGGATGTTCAGGGTTGTCTGTAATTTTCTTAATTTTATGCAAAATCCTTCTTTGCATAATCATCTCCAGAGGTTCCACAGTCGTCCCCAGAACAGAACCAGCCGTCTTTATCAGGTTATTGAGCCTTTTTATGTTACTTTTCTTATAATAGCTCAGCATATTTTGATTATCCACATTCACCCAGCCTCCCAGTTTCCTCCCTGTGTGTTTTTACAATATACTGTATCATGTGATCATGTAAAACTATAGACAACAGAGAACTGAGGAGAGCAATGCTGGTAGTCTATGAAAAAACAACTTGTGCCGTTGTGGGCTGACACTGATCAGCTGTTGCACCCAACTGGGAGAGACAATTTTTGTGTGTCGCTATTGATTCTGTCTCCGTTAAACTGGTGGAGGTATAAGAGTGTTTATATGTCTGGCTTGAACATTTCTATTAACGTCTCCACTCTTCTTTTTCTGTCTCCTTTTTCCTCAGAGACCAAAGCCGAGCTTGAGGATCTAATGGCAGATATTAAGAAACTGGCCAACAAAATACGCTCTAAATTAAAGAGTAAGTAGTTATTGTCTTTATCTATTAGCATTATGTGTAAGTTGTCAAAAAATATGGGGTTGGGTATTTTCTTAAATTTTATGAATTAGTTAATTCAGAAAATAAAAGACAAATAATCATTAATAAAATCAGCTTCTATAATTTAGTTTGTGAAATAATAGGGTTTGTCAATAATAAAGCACAGATATGCAGTTTTTGTGTTGAGGTCCTTGTTCATTCCCAAGAGAAGAGACCGGCTACTTCACAGACTGTGAGGTGCACAGCCCGTGGCAGCTCCCAGACAGCTTCATTTATTCATGCATATTTTGTTCTGCAGTGGCAGAAAGATGAGTGTCACTTATTACAGAGTTGCTGATGGCTGGTAATCATGATTCTTTACATTTCTGTTAGTAATGTTACTGTCAATGTTGTGCTAATCCTAAGTTCAGTTCACACAGGTTAAAATAAATCATGCTCATAGTTTACCACTTAAACTTAGGGTCTGCAGCCTGTGGCCCCAGAGCCATACGTTGGTCTTTAGCCACAAATGAGCAATGATTTTAATTATAAAGGCAACAAAAAAGGTTGAATTTAGCAGTCCTATATGTTTTTGTGCTGGATTTGTGGGTTGTTTTTTTTGTTGTTGTTGTTTTTTTGTTTTTTTTTTATAAATTTATGCAAATAGAGTGACAGTAATGGTAAAGTTATTTTTCACTTACTCACAGTCTATCACCAGCAGTATACACTCATCCATCCAAATCATAGAATTCAAGTGTTCTCATCATGTCTGTGGTGATGGGTATGAAATGAAATGCCAAGGCATGCAAACTGCTTCTACAAACATTTGTGAAAGATTGGGCCCCAGTCATGAAATTTCCTCACTACTTTCTTCCATAGTCAACTATTGAGTAGTTGTGTTGATATAACAAACTGGAAGCTTTAGGAACAACAGCAACTCAGCCAAGAAGTGATAGTCCACGTATAATCACAAAGCAGGAACAGCAGATGCTGAGGTACATGGTGCACTGATGTCAGCTTTCTGCAGAGAGAACTTTCTGCATAACCTCAGGTGTCTGCAACTCCAGTCCTCAAGGGCTGGTGTCCTGCAACTTTTAGAAGTATCCCTTGTCCAACACACCTTAATGAAATGACTGAACTACCTCCTCAGTATGCAGTCAAGTTCTCTAGAGTTCTACTAATGACCTGAATGTTTGATTCAGGTGTGTTGAAGCAGAGACACATCTAAATGTTGCAGGACATCCCAAAACTTTCTAGAGCTGAACAAAAACAAAACAAAAGTTATTATCTTTGGACCTAAAGAGGAACAATCCAGAGTCAGCGCGCAGCTTCAATTATTACAGCTACAAACTAGTGATCAGGCCTGAAATCTGGGTGTAGTGATGGACTCAGACCTGAACCTTCAGAGATACATAAAGACAGTTACAAAGTCAGCCTTCTATCACCTGAAGAACATTTCTATGATTAAAGGACTAATGTCTCAATAAGATTGAGAGAAACTCATCCATGTGTTTATCTTTAGTCAAATTGATTACTGCAACAGAGTCTTCACAGGTCTGCCTAAAAAAATCAGACATCTGAGTCAGAACCAAATATAGAGAAGCAGCATTCAGTTTTTATGCACCACAAATCTGGAACAGACTTCCAGAAAATTGCAAAGATGCTGAAACTCAGTTCTTTTCAATCAAGGCTGTTGAGAGGTGTTGAGAGTTGCCTTTGACTGTTCTAGTTATTATATTTAGTAAAAAAAAAAAAAAAAAAAAAAACCTCAATAATTTTAGTCTGTAATCCACCCTTCTTTTACTTTGCTTTATTGAGTTTTCATCATGTAAATCACTTTGAATTGTTTTGTTGCTGAAATGTGCTACGCACAAATAAACTTGCCTTGCCTAAATCATTGTTTTATGACAACTTTGTGGGTCTGACTGTCTTCATTTCATTGCTCTGCATGTCAGACTTCATACTATGACAAATCCTATGAGAAAACTTCTTTTTTCTCTACTGATTTTATATTAATTTATAATTCTTCCAGTCAGAAAAATCTGTCAAAAACAAACAACAGATGGTTCAGACTTTCAAATCAGCTGTTGATATTTCTAATGGGAAACGTTTGCTCAAAAAATCCATTTGAGAAGTGACAAATAGCATTTTGTTTCTGTTTTGTTCTTGAATTATATCTTATGGAACATTTTAGTCCAAAATTATTCACATCCCTGGCAGATTGTAGAATGTGAAAAAAATAATTTCAAAATACACCCAAGAAAGATTTTTATGAAGAATTAATTCTTAAAAGAATTTAAAAAAATATTATTTGAAAATAAAAAAAAACAAAGAAGCATTTTAGGAATTAATCAAATGAATTATTAATTCAAGAAAGATTGTGAAATCAATGAAATATTTGATTAAATGAAGGAATTCAAGAGTTTTATCATGATTACTCTCAAAAAAATATTTATTTAAGAATAAATACAAGAATGATTTCTGTAGCAAGCAAATTCAAAAAAATAATTCAGTGAACAGTAAATTAAATTTAAAAATCTAAAAACATGCAGAGTGTTCACCACCCTGGGAAACTTATACGATGTTCACTACACAGAAACATGACATAAACGCATCATCTCTGTCATTTTGAAACTGGTTGTTCTAACATCTCATCATAAACAGGAAAGAACACAGTTTTTGCAGAAGACAGGCACAGATTTTATCCTAACTGGAGAACATGTTTCTGAATCTCCCAGATTATACTGATTTTGTTGGCATTTTATGATTTAAAAAACATAATTAGCGATTGCTTAAAAAAAGTCAGACATAATACACATTTTTAGAAAATGTAAAAAGTAGCCAAATTCCAGAAATTTTACTGGCTTTTTTATTAAGGCTTGTGCTTTTGTCACATTTAGCTAGTGAAGCACTACGCTGATCATGTTAAGTCCACAACTGTAAATATGCATGCAGATAAACAAACAAACCAGAGTGGTCAATAGAAATGGTTAAATTATAGAAGTGGTATCTATAATTAATTTGAGCTCCAGCAGTTTGTCTTATAAAATTGAGGAAGGATTTTAATTAAATTCAGTTTTAATTTCAAGGTCTGCTCAGGAAAACTCCCTTTGTTTGTAATAAACCTAGTTGGTTTGCTTTGCTTTGGTCTCAGGAATAATTAGTGCATAAACTCAAAATGTTAAGTACTCTGTCTTGTTATCTATTCCTGAAGTTGCCATGAGGTTTATTCAGCACATTTGTTTTCTCTCCCAGATACATCTCCTCCATATCCTGCTACCATCAGTTCTTCAATGTTATAATGCCTCTGCATAAAATAGAAGGACATCAACATCTTGTTATGCATGCAGCGTAATAAAACTCCAGCCGAGAAGACATTTTTTTGTTTTCTTATTAACATCGTTTGAGTTTAATTCTCAATTGCTGATCAAGTGTTCATATTATCATTTCTTGTTGTTCAGGTATTCAGCAAACCATCGAGCAAGAGGAAGGGCAGAACAGGTCGTCAGCTGACCTAAGGATACGTAAAACACAGGTAGAGTTCAAGCAAACACAAAATGCTTTTGGAATATTTTTCTTTTTAATCTAACTGCATCTATTTCAGGATGAAAGCATCAATCAAGCAATGTTCAGGAGCTTGACTTTTTTATATAAGCTGCTTCAAGTGAGCCTTAATTTAACTTCAGTATGAAAAGACTTCATGACCCTAAAATGAACAGATCATATGCATTTGGTCCACAGCTACACTCATGCATCACCTCAAGATATATATTTTTTATTTTATATATTTTTTCCCACTTGGATGAAGTAGGCTGTAAAATGTCTTCTTCTTCCTTCCTTCTCAAGCACTCCACACTGTCACGGAAGTTCGTCGAGGTGATGTCGGAGTACAACACCACCCAGTCGGATTACAGGGAGCGCTGCAAGGGCCGCATTCAGAGACAGCTGGAGATCAGTGAGTAGACCTGGGAGATCAAGCACTCTAACTAATGCACACCAAGGATGGGTGAAACTGACTTAGAAAACTTTTTTACGATATTTTGTGGTACTTATTGAAGTATTAGGGACTCCATCTCAGTTTTTTTTTACTCTAAATCTGTCTGTAAACGATGTGGAGCAGCTCGAATATAACTTTTTGTTTTCAAATAAATACTTAATCATCAAATTGGCTTTTTCACTCATAATCATTCATGTTTTGAGATGTAAAAGTAGGATTTTATTATGCTCTAATTTATAAATAAAAATAAAAACAGCAAAACTGTCAGTAACTCACATTTTGTGGTAGAGAGGTAAAGTGAAAAGCTTTAATGATGAAATAAAAAGACTTTTAAATTACTTACAAGGAACAATGAAAATTAGGCAGTTTAAATACAGAGGAAATCAGATCAGTGACAGAAACGAGGTTAGGGGAAGCCTGAGCAGCTAAGGGAGAGCATTGCTCAGGGTAACTGAGGAAGGGAGACGACACAGAGAACACAGTGAAAGCTGAATCAAAACACTACGGGAACTACAAGTCTAGCATGAACTAAAATGCACAAACAGAACACAAGAAATGAGTAAGAAGCTAAACACAAAGAAATTAACTAATATGACAAGACCTAAACAATAATGAACACAGAAAAGAAATGAGTATGGAGCCCTAAACGATCATAAAGAACTCAAAAATTATTGAAAAAACTCTTAAGAAACAAAAGAAAACTAAACACAAGCACAGTTTGTTGTTATCACAGAATGACTAATTGTTATCACAGTAATATTTTTTCACATATATGATGATCCCGCATGGATCTAGATCATCATCATGTATTTTGAGTCATGCTAAGTTCTTTCCAGTTCTGGTTTAAGTGTTTGCCAGGTTTTTGCTTTGAGCTGATTCCAAAAACATTCATCAGTTAATTTCTTCATCTGAGAAAATGTGCCTCATTCAGTGTTTTCCTTTCACAAGCGCTTGTTCAGGGTTCAGTTCACATGAAATGAAACTGAAATTGTTTGTATTCATTGTTTATTTAAAATCTTCTAAACCTAATTAGAGTTCCTGAGGGCTCTTTGTGCTAATTTATACCCTAAAATGATTACATTTACAAAATAAAGCTGCTTTTATTCACATATGTTTCTGTTATTGATAATAAAAAGCAACAAAAGTAAAATATTCAATGTCAGAACATGCAATGTTCAGAGAAATGGCAAAATAACAAAGATCTGCATCTCAGAGTCTACAGACCTCATAAAACATGCTAAATGTTAAAATTTGTGACTGTTACAATTTAAAAAACACAGAACATGTACAGCTTGTTTGGAAGGGTCGGCAGTGTTGTTTTAGTTTGTAAAGTTGCATCTGCACAAACAATAGCACTTCTAGAATGATGTTGTTTGGACAGAAGGCACCAAAGTTGAAAGTTGGCCAACATGCACAGCAACATTAAAAAACAAACAGCATATCAGCACAAACACCTCATACCTACTGTCAGGCACGGTGGTGGCAGAGTGATTATTTGGGCTTGATTTCCAACCATAAGACCTTTGCAGTCATTGATTCAGACATGAACATCAGAAACAACCATTTAAAGGTGTCATATAAAGCTTTTCCATTTTAGCTTACTCTTTATTTCATGCATTATGTACAAAGTGTATGACAGTCACTAATACTGGATGGCTTTTAAATAGTTTGTGGCTTTTTTGTGGATTTATTTTTATTTTCCATTATGGAATAAAATTGAAATATTAAGAAAAAAGTCAAAATGATGAGAAAATTCTGTTTCACGATTAAAGTCAAAATATTTAGAATGAAATAATACCTTAAAGAAATAATATTTTGAAGTAAAGACAGAATGCTGAAACCAGCGTAATCTTCCCAACCAGGTTATGCATCACAAGTTGATTAATGAAATGCATCACTGTCCGCATCTGGCCAGTGAGCTGGGAGCACGATACTGTACGTGTTGTGCTTCCACAATAATGCCAGCAACGGAGAGCAATGTGGACTGTCATTTCCATAGCTACCATTGTGCCAACAGCCTGTAACATTGTAACTCGGACATTACTGCTGCAACATGGGCAACAAGTTTTTACTTTTACTTTTGGAGCGGTTTGCTAATTGATACTTCCTTTGCGATGGAAGCCTAAATTGGAAGAAAATGACATGTTCTGAATTCACCTCAAAAGGAAACGTGAGCAGTGAAAATTGACAATTCAAGGATGAATTGACAGAACAATACATTCATTCTCACTCCAATCAGCATAAGACCGATGTGCTTAATTTGGCAGAACACTATAGCTGTGATAAAAGTTTCTCATTTAAAACGGCATCATGAGAGTAAGTAGAGGCATTTTGAAGACAGCTTTCCTCAAGTTAAGGACAGCTGTCTTATCAAGCTGCAAGCAGACTTCTTGTTACATCTATGAAACAATTAAAAGCAACGGAGAGTTCACCCAGAGTGGCATAGAAAAATTGTTTTTCAATACATTTTGGTTAGTAAGACCTCAATGATATTTTATATTTTATATATATGTTATATTCTTTGTGTGAGTCTGTTTCCAGTTATTGTCTGTCACAGTCACTTTGCTGCTGTTGCACAGAAATTTCCCCATCGTGGGACAATAAAGGATATTTCTATTCTATTTCTGATATCTTTGTTTTCCAAATATTTCTTTGAAGCTGTTAATTCTTTTTGTTAAACTGTAAAGGACTTTTTATTTTATTTTAAATATGAGTTATTTTGAATATAATTGTAATATGGCATGTTGCTTGACGGACTGATAAACAGACTATTGAGTACTGGAAAATTTCTTTGTGGACCTTTATGATTTGTATTTGATCACTCCTGGCCTAGAGATGCTAAGAATCATCCAGAAGATGATTAGATGCTAAACATGAAAGAATTTCTTTATTAATAAATCCTAAAGTATAAAGTTGTTCATTTCCACCAGGAATGGCTTTAGCAGTTGTTTGTACCAGTGCTAGTTTAGTTTAATATCACTTTAATCTACCCCAGCATAGAAACTATATTCTGAATATATCAACTTTATTGTTAATATGCTTTTTCAACTTTTGTCTTATCATTTCAACTTTTTTATCAGTTTGACTTTAATCCTAAAACAGGTAAGCAACAAAAAATATTTCCTCAGTATTTCTTTCTTTAAGTGGATCTAATACTCATCTTAATAATGACAGTGTGGAACCTGTTGTGTGTTTTTTTTGCACACCTGTGGCCAGTTTTGAATAATATTCTAACAAACAAAATCCTGTAATTGAAAGAGAGTGTGCTTTCTTTCTGCAGCGGCTCAAGTTTCACTTTCACTTATCTATATTTTATTTGTATCTCCCAGGCGAAGTGTGCCACAACAACTGCTCTCAGAATGAAATCACTTTTCTCCGACACCCACACACACTTGGACGCACACAGCAGGTTACCGCAGCTCAGATTTATGCTCTCCTCATTCCTGTCGCGCTGAATGCGTCAGATGAATTGACAGGTATTAGATGCAAGCCTTGCAATCCTGGACCAGACGGAGGACTCAACCTCTGATTCGTCATTTAATACATCCAGCAGCCCCCAACAGTCAGCATGATGCAGTCGCCTAAATATACACAGCGCACAAGTACATCCATATAGAGATGAACACCATGACTTACTTAGTTTTAATAGCTGAGGAGAGTGAAGGTAGTTATGCTTCAGGACTCTTGGCATAGATGTAATTTCCTCTGGCCATCTGTTGGTTTAGACTGGACGCATGCAGCCAGTTTATATGTGCGATCTCTATAAATGTGCCCCTTTCTAAATAACAATAGAGCTCACAGCACTCTCTGGGCCTAATCAAAGGACTTACACAGACACACCTTATGAAGTTAAACGCTTGAGTCACTTTTTCCTTCAGCTCTTCCAGATCCGCTCGGGTTTGATTTGTCAGCTGGTGGAATCACAGGAGGTTTTCACTGATATCACCTGTCGCCAAGGAAGGGATCACACACAAGCAGGGTTGGAAAAAAAACATACAGAAAGACAGCCAACAAATTATTTACAAGTTATTTACAGTCTCTAGGGGAGTTTTTTCCCTTCGGATTGTATTTTTAATTTCTGTTCATCTAAAGATTAAATTCCTTGTGTTGCTGCAATTTTTAACACCTTTGACTGGCTTGTGTGTGAATCAATAAAATGTCACACACTGAGGGAAACATTCAGACTCGGTATCGATTCTGCCGCCGCTCCACTCTTTTCCACTCTAACCTGATGGGTACAGACATAAAAAGGACAAGAAAGAAATGCTGGGGCGCCCTGTAAACATGTGGTCCAGGATTTCAGCTCCATCATAATGATGATGCTATTTAGGGTTGTAAAGCCATCCATCCATCCATCCATCCATCCAGCCATCCATCTTTATGTCTTCATAGCCAGCTCCCATTTTTTTGTCACATCAAGCTGTTACTGTGTCCGTTTACTCTTCTAGCAGTCTTCTGTTATCAGTGAGATGAACTTGTTTTCAGAAACACTTTGATTTATAAATATTTCCATTTTTAATCATCCTTTAAAACTTTTATTTCACTACAGCTGAAAAAAATCTGTTTTTCAAATAAAACCTAAATAAAAATGTATAAGCTGTTATCTTATATCTTATGTCTTAGCTTTTGTCTGCACTAAGCAGTCAGGTTGACCAAACCAGGCTGAGAAGAGGTTGGCTGCAGGCGTTGCAGGGTGTCTCTCTGACATTTGATTATTGTTTTCCATTTCCCATTGCACCGCTCCTCTAACTGCTTGCTGTGGCAGAGGAAAATTAGATGTGGTCAAAAACTAGTCTTCCTCAACTGTATAACAAATCTGCCATAAACTACAACCATTCCTATATGGTTGTAGTTTACAACAGAGAGTATAAGAAATTATTATATTATTATATAAATTATTTATGTGCAAAATACAACAATCGGGAGCTTAAAGACATTTTTCATCTTTTGTTTCTGCTGCACGATCCGTTGTGCAGCTGTTCCACTCTGCTCCTTGAGGATGCCACTTCTGGTTCACCAAACACTGGAAATGAAATAGTGCCATTACTGGTAGCAAGGTAGTATAAAAGATTTAATAGCCTGTGAACATTATGGGTGTAGTTATACTTCTCAGCTTCATATTGGGCTGCTCAGGGTTTGGGTCTCCATGGTAACAAATAAGAGCCTCCCTCAGAGCTTGTCAGGGCTTTAAAGAAAACAACGTGGTGTGTGTGTGTGTGTGTGTGTGTGTGTGTGTGTGTGTGTGTGTGTGTGTGTGTGTGTGTGTGTGTGTGTGTGTGTGTGTTTTGGCATTTCTCACCTTGTAAGAACAATTTTTCCAACAAGTGGTACATTTTGATACACTGCTCCTTATGGGGCCTAAAGAAGTGCTGAAGAAGTAGGTTAGGTTTAGGACTAAGGTTTGAATTGAGTTTAGGGTAAAGATCAAAGTGAGGCAATAGAAATGAATGAAAATTGAATGGATGTGTGTGTGTGTGTGTGTGTGTGTGTGTGTGTGTGTGTGTGTGTGTGTGTGTGTGTGTAGGAAGTGTAATAAATGGAGTTAGGATATCTTCAGAAGAACTGTTTTTGTCTATACTTGATGCTGTAATCTGTAAAAAAAAAAATTCAGTAAATAAAAATTTTTATTTGTGAAGTAAAATAGATTCATAAGCCATTTAATGAATTCATATGATCACTTGACGCCACCTAAATGAAATTCATATGATCACTTGACGCCACCTAAATGAAATTCATTGATGTGAAGAGAGTTGATTTGCTCCATAAACGTTAAGCCAAATTGACATGTATTATCTGGTAAAGCTTTGACTGCAGCTTCATTTCTATTCTTTCCAAGGCAACAACCATAGGGTCTGACTTCTGACCATTTTCAACCTACAGCTGTATACCTCCTTTACCGCTGAGCATGCCATCACCCTCAAAGTCTTGGTCATACGCAGCATACGCACAGTTATGCACACACTCTGATCATGTCATGAAAGCAGGCTTTTGTAGTTGCCTCCAATGTGAGAGCTCCTGCTGTTTGGAGCCTGACAGGGAGGAAGTAGAGCAGTATTTGAGCAACCTACCTGGACAACTGCATAATCTAAGCTTTCCAGAAACACTACTCTCCACTTTTATGTTTGTGTGGTGAAAAGAATGAAATTTGAGTAACACTATAGACTACTACTTGCTATTTAAAGCTATCATAATCAGCCCGTGCTCCCTCTTTAATTGCAGTAAACTCAGCTGGCTCACTGTGTGGTTTAAATATTTTTGAATCATCTTTATCACAGTCTTAGATGGTGAGTTACTGTAACTCATCCAAATGCTGATAGAACTGAAAGACACTGTTTTTCTACAAAGACATTATTCTTATTTTTATTTTCTCTCATGAAATATTTACGACTTTCAGAAAAACAACTTTAAAGAAAATCAATCTGCTGTTTTTTGACAGAGCAAGTAAAAACACTTTTTAACCCAGTTTTTCATTAGATTTACTAGGGTCACATTCTTTTAGCAGATATTTTAAGTAGGGTGCTGTGGAATAGGTATCAGCAGTCAGTATCATCCTTGTGGTTACACAGTCAAAACAATCCTTGTTAGGATCATCTAGATTCGATTCTTAACAGTGAAGTACATCTGATAGCTTGTCAGGCTGTGGCCAAAAGGAACTTCATCCACCTAAAACAGTTCAAACTACAGAAAGTTCATAACTGTTGAAGTGAATTGTACTTTATACTGCATTATTTTTTGTTGAGTAAATATATAGGTCGGTTACAGTTAGTGTCATGGTAAAACAGTATGAGTGAAGAAAATCCATCTCGGTTAATTTGTGTTTTCACACTATATTGCCAAAATTATTCGCTCACTGATCCAAATCTTTGATCTCACACATTTCAGTCACTTACTCAACACTCCCAGGAGCTCAGTTATTTCCAGTGTGGTACCATGATAGGGTGCCACCTAAGTCCAGTTGTGAAATTCCCTTTTTACTAAATATTTCACTGTCAGCTGTGGACAATAGCTACTGACCTCCAAACTTGATGTGGTTTTCAGATTAGGTCAAAAGCAGAGTGCACAGAGATTCATGAAATGAATTTCCATGGCCGAGCTTCATCCAAGCCTTTAATCACCAAATGCAATGGACAGGATTAGATGCAGTGGTGCCACTCAGCTCTAGAAAAGTAGAAATATTCTCTGGAGTGAAAAGTCATGCCTCTGTGTCTGGCAATCCAATGAATGAGTCTGGGTTTAGCAGTTACCAGGAAAACAACACTTGGCTGAGTGCTGAGTGTCAAGTCTAAAGATTGGTGCAGGAGGTGTCATGGTGTGGGGCTGTTTTTCAAGTTGCGGTTGGCTTCTTAGCGTCACTGAAAGGAACTCTTAATATTTCAGCACAATAGGACGTTTTGGATATGCTTCAAACTTCACCAAACCTACTCTAACATGAACTGTCACCAGTTCACAAAGCAAGGTCCACAAAGTAAAGCATGAGCGAGTTTAGGGTGGAAGAAGCTGACCGACCTGCTTCCTGATCTCAATCAGATTGAACTCCTTTGGGATGAGTGCAGACTGCTAGACATGCCTTCTCATCCAACATCAGTGTCTGACCTTACGAATGCTCTCCTGGAAGAGTTGTGAGATACAACGGCATAGCACACTCTTTGATTTAAGAATGGGATGTTTGTCAAGTTAATCAGGCAAGCAAATAATATAGTTTATTAATAAATACTAATTTCATTGAGTAAGATCTCTCCACAATAAGTGGCCTAACTGCAGGACATATCCCTGGATAAGGAATAGAGAGTTCTTATACATCCACATATATTGATCGACACAGATGTTAGAACAACAGTGGGACTGAAATATCTTTCATGCAACATCTTGTTGAACAGACATGTGATAGAGATCAAACCAGTTATTCTTGCCATTACATTTTAACCCCCCCTGCACACCAGAATAAGCTTACACTATAAAAGAAACGTTTATCCTTAGAGGGCTTTGGAGAGGTCTCCTTTGCCTGACATTAACTTTTCTTTGTTTTAATTTCACTACCCATGTCAGGCCTGATTGCTGCCCCAACCTGTCAAATCAAAAATAATTCCCTAAATTAAAGATTTCTGACAACAGGACGTTGGCTGGATGATCTCAAATAGCAACATATGATCATCTCTAAGGCTTTAGAACTTCAGTGAACCAAAGCGAGGGCTAATATCCAGAAATGGGGGATGCATGTTTGACCTACCAAAATTACTCCAAGAACACATCAACAGCTCATTCAGGAAGTCATAAAAAACCCAAAACAAAATTGAAAGTACTGCAGACCTAAACAACAAAACCTAAGGTCAGTTCTCATGAGCACTGACCTTAGGTTTGTTTCTTTTCATCAAAAAGAAACAAATGGGACATAAATTGCAGAGTTCGAAGACCGAAACTACTGCTGATGGATTCAAAACACGTTTAAGTAAATAACCCTCCAACACAGAAGTGATATTGTGTACAGCTGTACATCAGAGCATTTGCTAGAAATGATTTAGGTTAGAATTGTTTGGAGACTGAAATCCACTCTCTCGGACAGATGGAAATCCACTTTGCAAACGGCTCAGTCTGACGAACACTTAGCTGGATTTTTCAATGACAATTTTTCGAGATTCTCTAAACTGAGGTCAACCACACTGCTCTTCACCACAGGAAAGATTCTGACTGCTAGTAACTATTCCACAAAACCCTATTTCAGAAAATTTCAGCTAATCTGTTAGGTTTAAATATGACACCTGTACATTTCACAGAAATATAATCTCTATTAGATGTCACTCCTGTTAAAGCTTCAGTATGTAACTTTTATTTAAAAAAAAATGCTTTTTGCATATTTGTTAAAACTGTCACCATGTCGTGACAGCATGTTATGAGGCAGATAATCTGTGAAAAGATCAAGCTCCTCCACCTCCTTCCTGAGCTACTGAAGAAATGGATTGATCCCAACCTAAAACAACCAATCAGAGCCAGGAGGAGGGTCTTAGCGCTGTCAATCACCCTCATTTACTCGCTGCTCAATGTGCTAATGGTAAAGAAACAACTTACCGTTCCAGGAAAACCGTTCATCCATCATCGTCGGTGGCCATGCTAACGAGCCTTAGCATTCACTACAGTCTCTACGAGCTCCAGCGTGGTAGAGACCGATGGTGGGGGTGGGGGGGTGATGAGCAGCGCCACACAGATGGTGATTAACAGCACTAAGACCCACCTCCTGGCTCTGATTAATTGTTTCTAGATAGCACTGGGAGAAGGCAAAGGAGATAGATTTTTTTCACAGATTATCTGTCTCATACCACACCGTTACGACATGGTGACAGTTTCAATAAATGTTTATAAAAATATTTTTTATAAAAGTTACAAACTGCAGCTTTAAATTTAACATGAAAAATAAAAAAGGGATAGGGTTGCTACATTTCATGAACTATCATGTGGAGCTGAATTTAGTTTTTGTAATTTCATTTCGATTACCTTCCTGTAAAAGAGCCCAATAGAAAGTACATTTTGTGGCTGTTTGTCTCTCTACCCTCCGCAAGGTTTAATAACAGGAAACGCACAAATTGAATTTCATTCTGACTGTTTCATTAGGTGTCCTGGTTTCACTGGGACAATGAGCCAGCATGTGCTAAGTGGAATGCAGCCATCATTATTTATAAATACACACAGTCTTGCCTACTGTGGGACAACAAACTGACTGCAGTGTAAAAAAATGGGTAAAAAACCCTTTGTTCTGCTTTTTTGATTTTGAAATTATCTAGATTTGGATATTTTAAAAAATACTGTACATCTATTTACTGTTAAACATCACTTAATTTTGCTGTTTGCTGGGATACTGCAAGTTGTCCTACTCCAAAGATGACGATCTTTATTTTGACACAACCCATAAAAGATGGTTTTGTTGACAGGCAAGCACCTTACAATGCACAGCATTGGGTACAACCCTGAGGTTGTACTCCAAGCAGAAGGAGGCAGGCCGAGGTCAAGATCCTTGAGTATATTAGGAAGATGCCCCCTAATAAGGAATTGCTAAATGAATGTCTCATTTCAGGCTGCAGAACCTAGAGTGCAAGAAAAGGACCAGGTAACACCATCAGCAACCACCTACAGACTGAAGAAGTGTCTGATTTTAAGAAAATCTTATGACTGGCTTGAGGATACTGGACTGGAGGAGAAGGAAAATGCAGAGGCACTAATGTAGGGTAATACAGGAACAAAAAAAAAAAACTTAAGACTTATATAGCACTTTTCAGAACCCTCAAAGACATTTTACATTGAAATCAGTCATTCCTTTTCACACACACACTCACACACTGATGATGGCAAGCTACGGGGTTGAAGCCACAGCTGCCCTGGGGCAGTCTGACAGAAACGAGGCTGCTATGTCGCGCCATCAGCCCTTCTGACCACCACCAGCTTGTGCTAACAGGCTTTTAGCACAAGCAATAGAGGTCAGGACCTACCACAAGACAAGACTTGAGATGCAGGCCGTATGAAAATGCCCCTGAGTAAGTCCAATAAAACAGCTGGGTGTAAATCAGTGGTAGGAAAGCATCCATGCCCATTGTTTACAGGAACATCTGTGTCAAGTACAGCCTGGAGGCTCAAGGAGGAACTAAAGAGGCTGTGAGATTTACAGCCTCAATAATTCGAGTGTTCATTGGTGCTTCTGGGACTTTGACCCCAAAACTGGAGGAGTAGATACAGTAGATTCCAGTAATAACCTCTGAGACCTCTGTCCAGTAGAGCACAGGAATAGCTAAGATACGAAGCAGAACCCTCAAGCTCCCACGCCTCTGGTTGAGGACTGAGGTTGCACTGGAAACACCCAGTTGGATCGGGCATATAGATATTAACAAGACTGTAGCATTACATCAGAAACATCTTCCTTATCATTTGTTTATAGAAACTTTAAAGCTTATTATTAAGCCAAAAAAGTTGACAGAATCATTCATGTTTCTGTTTTGTAGCTGTTGTAGATTATATTTTTGTGGCTTGTACAAAAACAGAGAGGTCTTAAATATAACTTCCCTCCACAGCCAGCAACTATTTGATAGAAACTGGGTTTTCAGCAAAAAAGAAGCAAAAACTTCATGTAAGAGCTGTATGTGGACCAAGTAGAGATTTAATATGTGTGTGGAAATGATTTAGAAACGATACTGACAACATCTGACAGAGACGTGCTGTAACAGTGGGAGTAATGGCGCTCCAGAGAAGGAACTCTGCAGGCAGTTTCAGCTTTCACACTGTAGGATATTACAGGAGGTGTTGAAAACTGTTCATGAAGTAGGGCAACTCTGCTGGGGAAAATAAAAAGGGATGAGGAGCAAATGCGGCAGGAAGAGATGTTGTCATACATAAGGGTTAGTAGATAGAGGGAGACTAGATTTACAGGCAAGAGCTTGAATTTAAGAAGCTAAACTATTACAACTGTTTTCTACATACACAGGCTGACAGATTGATTGTTTTAAAAGACCAAAATATATCTTTATACAACACCAGACATATTGTTCTAATCAAAAGTTAACATTCATTTGACATGGGCATGAATGTCATAGCTTTTATTCATTTATTTGAATCAGCACAACTTGTGGATTCCTACATCAGCACATAGTCAAAATTTTGAGAACGTGAGCAGCAGCATTCTGAATCAGCTGCAGCTGTCTGATTGACTTTTTAGGAAAACCTGTGAAGATGCTGTTGCAGTAATCAATCCATCTAAAGAGAAAAGTATGGATGATCTAAATAAAAGCCAGTGCAATCAGCTGCAAACTTATCAAAACATGCAAGCCATCCCTATGTTAAAGCATGGTGGTGGCATCATTATGCTGTGGGGAGGTTTTTCTTCAGCAGAGACAGAAGCTCTTAAGAGCTGATGGAAAGAAGACATGTTAGAGGCTACATAAGAGTTAAGACGAGCTTGGAGGTTCACTCTCCAACAGGAAAATCCCAAACATACAGCCAGAGCGACAATGCAATAGTTTAAAAATGCATTTTAATTTGATTCAATGGCCTAGTCAAAGTCCAGAGCTAAATTGAATTGAGAATTAGTGGCAAGACTTGAGTTTAAAATGAATCTTCATGGATGCATTCAGTCCAATTTTAACTGAGCTATATAACAAAGAAGAATGGGCAAAATCCAGTAAAAAACATACCTCAAAACACTTACAGCTATTTTCCATTTTCTCTTCCAAAAAGGCACTTCTATACAAAGTTGACTCCAGAGGACTAAAGACAAATGTCACACTTTTTAGATTTTCAGATGATCTTCTCATAATTTGGATGACTTGTAATACAGACTAATATCCGCTGTTGCAGCGGTTTGGGTCCTTCTTCAAAATCTTGAAAGAAAGGATAAAGAGTTTAACTGATGCATGGAAGCCAGAGAGAATGGATGAACAGTTAGCTTGTGAAAAAGAGAGACGCTGCTAATTTTAATTGACCCTCTAAGGGTTGTGAGGGAGGAGGTTGGCTGCCAACACCATGGGCATTTTATCAAAGGGTTTTTTGGGATCTGTAACCTCCTTAGTTAGGATAACCTTACATATGCAGTTTAACTGCATAGTCCTTAATTTTGGGTTTTTGACCTGAGAATAAACATGTGATAAGCAACAAAACACATTGTCACGACATTGTAGAAGTATGGTATAGTAGTTTCAAATACTATTTAATGTCACTATCAGAAATTACATTTTTAGATGTATAGTTGTTAAACAACATACAGTAATATAATCACTAATTCATATTGTCACAGATTAACAAGCTTATTTTGCTCATTTCCTGAATGTTGTTGTTTGAAAAACCACATTTCAATGGAAGGAAAACTCCTCCTGCATTTAGTTGTTTTTAGATTAAGCATGCATGTTTCCACAACTGCAATATAGCTGGCATGTTTACAGTCGAAGGGGTTAGCGTCAAAACCACCACCTTAATGCTAACATCTATTGAAAATCCTATTCTTAGCCAACAATAAGCATCATTTCCATGATAATAGATTTACCAACCAATATGTTCAAGCTTAATGTAACACCAGCATGTATTTAAATACCCACAGGGTTATATTTCCTAATTTCTGAGGGAAGAAATAGCCGCTTTTGCTTGTTGCTGCCACTTTGTAACAACAACATGTCTATGGCAGTGCCCATAGGTCAAACTTGTTTATCAGCCACCAGTTGTGTTGTCTTTGACCAGAGTTTGAACTCAATGAACTTCTGAATTGGAGGCAGTCTGAAGCAGAAAGTTACATTACATCACGATAAAACACAATTCAATCGTTGCACAATTGATGTCCGTGTGTTGGGGAGGTCTCTGCTTGCCTATTCTCTATTACTAAACAAGATGTATAATATCATTGGTGCACTATAAGAAGTCAAATATATAAGAGAAATGGGTGCCAGTCAAATTATTTGTGGAGAATTTTTTTTTTTTTTTTTAAGTTAAAAGTTTTTCCGTAATTTTTAAACGACAGAATAAAGCCTCCTTTTGCACCAAATTCTGCTCTGCCAACTTGGTTTCATTCACACTGCCCTACCTTCTGTGATTGCTCTGCTTTGAATGTTCGTTGCTTTGATTATTTTAGTTGTTTCTGCAAGAGCTGAAATAATTTGAAGATTTTTATTTAGCCAAAAATATTTTTCATTGCATCTGACATCAAAGAAGTCATACCACTTTAACATGATTTTAGTAAATGTTTATTGGTGTGTCTGTTTTTCCCTTTAGCTGGAAGAAACACAACAAATGAGGAGCTGGAAAGCATGTTAGAGAGTGACAACCCTGCTATCTTTACCTCTGGGGTAAGCGACTCAATAGTAATTTTAAAAATATTTATTTTATTGTTTCTTACTTTTTTTTTCTTGTCTCTTTTTCTCCTCAGATAATAATGGATAATATCACCCAACAAGCAATGAATGAGATCGAGACGCGGCACAATGAGATTATCAAGCTGGAAAACAGCATCAGAGAACTTCACGACATGTTCATGGATATGGCCATGTTGGTGGAGAGCCAGGTGAAAACCCCACTCCTTCTCTCTGTCTCACTTCCTTTAGCTGTGTGGGTGTGGAGAGTCAGTCAGGTGCACATATATAAAATTAAACTGCAATTGCTGCATATTCATAGAACTGCAAAGTCATTTATGATTATTGTTATCCGGTTCTTCAAACAGAGATAAGCTTTTAAAAGTTTTTTCCTAATGTATATGCTTTAATGTGGAAGGAGCTGCAGGTTTTACTTTTCAGACAACACGTTCAATGTTAGCATAAATATAGACTTCTAATGGCATCAGAGTTGGCGTGAGGTTGTGCCTTCAGCTCCATCTGCTTTTCCATGCAGTTATCTTAGTAAATTTACTATTTTGGGACAGATCAGCTGTGTGTGATCATTCATTCATTAATTTTTAAAGTTGCTTGGATTTGCTTTGTTAAAGTTCTCAACTGTTAAAGAAATATAAAGCTTTTCAGACTTTGGCTTTTTATATCATTAATTGTTTGACATAATTTATTTGTGTCAAGTCTGTCTGGTACAAACTCAGTAATTCCGGGGATCATTCAGATACTAATCCAGAGATGTAATTCCTTAGATCCTTACACACACATCAATAATCCTCCAGTGCAGAGTTGTGTCTGCTGTCCTCAGAGAACTTCAGTGCTTCTGGTTAAACTGCAGGCCTGCTGCTGACATGTATGACTGCATGAGTGTGGGCTGACCCCCCCCCCCCCCCCACAGAGAATACCCACATCAGCAGATTCAGACTGACTTGCACAAAATGTAGGATTAAAGAAAAATAAAACACATTGACATTCATGTAGATTTCTTTTCTTGATGCCATTATTAACATTAGTAAGACATATGATATAGACAACCAAAATCAAATTTAATGGCAAGAATGCATAAGCTGAAGCAAACGCTTTTAGACTTACATGTTTTACAAGCATCTTAATGGCTGCACCTCTTTTATAAAAATGAAACAAAAACACCAAAAGGATATGATACTAAAAATTTACATGAATTTACAAAACAACGCTTTCCAGATAATGACAATCAGTATCTCATTGATGTTTGTTTACCATCTGGTTTTTGTACATTTTTTACATCCTAACCTGGAAAACAACAACTCTGATTCATCGTAACAACAAAATCACTCCTATAACATATGTACACTTTTACACTTATTGAACTGATGATTGTCTTGACCAGTGGTGGGCACATTGTTGCTAATCTGCTAACACGCTAATAGCAGAGCAAATTATTCATTTAGCATTTTTGCTAACTTTAAAAATGTTTAGCGCTCTTAGCTTCCCCTAAATTATTATTATTTTCAAGAGTTCAAGAGCTCATCAGCTGTTCAAGAGTCATCACCAAGGAGACTAAATTTTTAACTCTTTGATTTGTTATGTATGTCATTTAGACTTGATATTAAGTTTTGTTCCTAACACAGAACCTTGTGGTATTCCACAAGGCAACCTTTAGTAAATCTGAGTCAGAAATGATTATATGTATACACCAATATCTATTAATAGCGGTTTTTCCGAAATTAAACCTTCCCTCTATTACCATATCTCTCCAACGTTTTCATGGGCAACCCAGGTCTTGAACATCAAAGGGCTTTTTAAAGAAATGCAACTTAAATTTAAATCCCTTATTATATGTTGTAATTTTTCTGTCTTCTGTGAGCTGCAGTGCCACCACTAATGTAGAGCTATTAACTCTAAATGAACACTGGAAGTTAGTCAATAAACTATATTTGAAATATACATCCACACATGAAACAGAGGTAGTCTCATGAAAGTCATATAACCTCCTGTGTTAGTAAATTGCTGTAACAAGAGGGAATAACTGATATAATTCAAGGTAATTGCATGTTTGTGTATTAATATCTGAATTTTCATTTACTTTCCTTATAGTTTGAGATTATTCTCAGATGTAACTGCAAATTTACCAGTTTCAGCTTCGCTCTTTCTGTCTCTGTGTCTCTATATCCACAATCCACAACTCTGTTTTCTCCTCTCTTTGTTCACACAACCCTGTCACCACTCCAATGACTCTAAGCTCTAGAGAACACAGAAAGCACCTTTCCTTCCAATAAAACAAGGTAATTTAAGTCTTTATATTTTAATTTGTTGCAAAATCTTTTTTATTTTATATGCATGCTGTGCAGACTGACTTTAAAATGGACTTTGTAATTGTTATATGATCACAAATCTGCAATAATGATGTTTCATTGTTACTATGGGAAGGATTATAGGCCACTTTTAGACCTTGGTCTAAACCTAAATTAAATGTTTATCTCTGAATCACAGCTAAGAATAGTCAAATCACTGACATAAATCTAAACGAGCTCTATGTATATCTTTAAAGTTGAAATCAGATCTGTTGCTAACTTGGTGGGAACAGAGCTGGACATATTTTAAAGAGCAACAAAACCGTACCATGAAAATTAAACTTTGTTCTGTTGGTATGTATTGTCAACTGAACTTATCAAAGGCATTGTTAGTGTTAATTTTTTCTCGTCTCATGGATGATAAGTATCTTGCCTGTAAATATAACCTTAAAAATTAAATTTAAAAACATACATTCAGTACCAGTCAGAGACAGCCTTTAATGTACCAGATGATTGGACTATATTCACACAAAATATGGTGATTAGTGATAAATACAGCATAATGTGACTGACTGTTCACCCAGGCTGAGTGGTGGAAGAGGAGTGAAGCGTTTTGGAAAATACAAGCTGTGGGTGGTAACGGAAAACAGGGTTGGGAACCACTGATCTAAGTGATGCTATTGTTAAAGTCTGACTTCTGCTTTCACCGACACAGTCTCTCCCTTCTTATTTTTCGTGCAGGGTGAACTGCTGAACAACATTGAGCGATGTGTTCTTGGCGCTCAGGAATATGTGGAAGAAGCAAAGGAGCGCATCCCGAAATGCAAAAAGTTCAAAAAGACCAACAGACGGGTGACATAATTATCTCCTTTTCTTTCTCCCTCTCCTTTCTTTCACCTCCACTCTATCTATATCCACTCCTCCTGCTCCTGCCCACACACCTTGCTCCTTCTTTCTACTTTCTGTCTGTCTCCCACACCTCCTCTAACCTTCCTAGGGGGAAATGATAGACCGCATAGAGTACAATGTGGAGCACTCGGTAGACTATGTGGAGAGGGCAGTATCAGACACTAAGAAGGCGGTTAAATACCAGAGTAAAGCCCGGAGGGTGAGTTGTTGTGATGAGCATGCATGCGCAAGACAATGCAACTTCAGAAACATTGCATGCACCAAGTGGAGTGTGGTGTTGGTTGTTGTCTGTGTGCATGTTTACCTGTTGTTCAATGTGCATGTGAAGTGTCTGGTATGTTGTGATTGTATTGAACACAACTTGTGGCACCGACTGGAAGACAGGGTTGTGTTGACCTCTGGTGGTACCAACTCATTCAGGATGCTGTATCTCTAAAAGCATCTTTGGATTTGTGAAGTAACAAAAACATGTTTTATCAGATCCAGGGACCTGAGGTGACTAATTAGGGATGTCCAATATCACAAAATTGGCTTGATGCTTTGGAGGAATTTGGGTATCCAGTTATGCTTCTAAATCAATCAATCAACCTCGGAAATCATATTTACAGCATAAAAAAACAAAAGTGAAAGAAATTTCTAATCTCTCATTCTCCCAATGGTCCTTGCAGTTTTTTCACACTTCTTCGTTGTGATGGTCTTTGGAGTCCAACTCCACTTGTTTTATATGAATATTTACACATCAACAGTCAGAAATCCTTGTTTGACCCACTGCGGTGATAACCAGCTGTGTCGTACCCAAACAATCTGCTGTAGCAATTAAGAGAACAACAAAGTTATGTTTAAGTATTAAAAACTCTCATCAGTCTCACTAAAAATTGATTAGTCACATGCTTTATTAGTCCCCCAGGAGGGAAATTTACATTTCAGTACAACCTATCCAAGAAAAAAACAGACAACATAAGACATAAGACACGGGTGGACAGGTGTCTGAGGCCTGCAGCCGTCACTGAGAGGCGCCACCCTTTCATAAGATGAAAAAAAGACCATATTAGGTAAGTGGTGGGGGAAAAAAAATCATATTTCACACTTTTTATAAAAAAGCAACATACAGACAGCAGAAGAGCTGAGCAGGGCAGATAGATAGGGAGCGGGAGAAGAGAAAAAAGCATCCTCCTCCATCGACAGCAAGAAGAAAAAAAACTATCAATAATCTATCTAACTGGACACTTTACAGAAAGGAGTAAGATTTGTATGTTATAAAAATAGATTTATTAACACAATCACAATATCAGCAATTGAAATTAAATTGGAACATTGGAACTAGCCACTTATTTAATCAATTTTTTAACCTCTTAGTGATCACACCAATATATTTTAAGCAAATTAATGTTCAAAAATCTGCTTAGAGTCCAACCTCATCATAAGTTCTATTAATTGCGCTCTCTTGCTGTGAAATTTAGATGCAAAAATTTCAGCATATAAAGAGGAATTTTTTTACCCAACTTAATTGAAAAAACGATTATACTGGGAAAAAAGAAATGTGGCATTCTGGGGAGGAAATCCATTTAGGTCCCATCATCCTCTCTGCCCAGAACCATGCTATATCAGAAAATAAAATGTCTTACTTTGGCCTGAGTTGTGTTGCATCACTTTTCAATGAACTGGACCGAGTCTGTTGACCTATTTCTTCTCACGAGCCCTTCTCTCAGCTTCATTCACAGAGCAATCTCTGTACAACTGTTTAACCGGACCTGAAGGCCCATTTTGTGGAAGAGAGGTTGAGGTTGAATTATGTGGCTGAAGTTGTTGGATGGTTTCCCATCTTTTATCAAAAATAAAGTCAAATTATAAATGAAGCAAAAGAGGACTCATAATAAAATCTGTCCAAAGTCATTTATTTATCAGGTATTGGTGAATGTGATTTTAAAGACCTAATTAGAAACATGTACGTTTGTATAATGTTCAAAGATTTGATCTTCGTGTAACTTTGTAGAAGGTTCCCAAGCTAGTTCAACGGGACTTCATTGATTGAAGTTATACTGGAGAAACATTCATGGTTTTGCACTAGGTGCATGATTTATTTGAAAGTTATGAATCTTGGCAATAAGAATCTGTCCAACTTCCCAACTTCTCTCGAACAACGACTTATAGTCTAGAAGGAAAATTTGTTAGCAAGCCCTTAATAAGCTTAACTGAGGAAGGTGAACTTCTGACCTTGGTGGAAGCTTGAAAAATTATTTAGTTGTATAGAAAAACAAACTCCTGAAGCGGTCTGCGGTTCATTTGGAGCAGTCGTCCATCCATCAGAGGTACATTAAAAGAGATCATGCCCCTCTTTCTTCAAGAACCTAAAAGATAATAGAACAACTCTACCCCCTGCTGGTTAATATTTAAATAGCACTAATCTATCTTCCTTTCCTTTCCTTTCCTTTCCTTTCCTTTCCTTTCCTTTCCTTTCCTTTCCTTTCCTTTCTTTTCCTCCTTCCCTCCTTTGCCAATGACCCATTATTTGACACTTTACTCTCCCTGTTCCCCATGCAGAAGGTGATCCTGATAGGTGGTTGTGTCGCAGTGTGTCTCATCATCCTCATTATTTCTCTTGCTGTTGGCCTCAGTTAGGACCCTGATACACACCATTAGCTACTATAAATGTGGCTCAAGAATGTAGTGTCACCACTGTAAATGAGCACTCAAACTGTACTCTTAACTTTTAAATGTATATTTCAAACGTAGGCTAATTATTATTGTCTGACTGAGTTATTTTATATTGCTTATGTGCCTGTTGTGTTTTTTACTTTGCATGTTTTTTGAAAATTACAGAATGTTGCTTAGTATTCAAAATGATGTATTCATTCTAATTAGCGCCTGTATCTCAGAATAGTTCATGGACAACCAATCTTTTTAAAAACTTGTAGATACAAAAGTTAGAACAAGCACTCTAAAAATACTTTTTTTTCTGGGTGATAAAATCTATTAAAGCTATTTTAATTTTGAGCAAGATCACAGCGATATGACATCTTTCCACTACAAGTAAGGGAAGTATTACTGGCAACAACTTCACCAAACCTCACTTTGAAAAATCCAATTTAACCCTTTAACGGCACTATCACAATGTTGCTATCAAAACAGTTACAGAATGTTTGTCATACCACAACATTTCCAACATGTCATTTTTCCCTAAAAAGTCATTTCAAGCGAACACTATAAGGAGTGGTTGAAAAGAAAAAGCCTAAATGTTGATACACATTCACATTTGGCTCAGACACTGAGGGAAAAACAAATATTCTTGCTGCAGGGAAAACATTCAGCAGGGACTATTTCGAGAAAACTCATTTCAATTTAATTTAATGAAATAATCCGCAGACATCAGCAAACGATTTGTACTTACATTAGAAGTCAAAAACACAGCGAAATGACACCTTTTCTTATCTGAGAAACTTTATGCTTCCTAAAAACCAACACCAACAGTGACCTCAATAGTCCGGCTGCTAACTTCTCCAGCGCTATCCGTTGTCGTTGTGATATCAAGTGTGTTGTGTCCTCATCCCTCAGCCCTGCGTTTTTCCTTCCCTTGAAGCCAAGATTCAAACTGTTATAATCGTTGTACAAAAAGTGCAGTGAGACTAAGCAAGGTCTTCTCAGGAAAGTAACAGTGCTCACTCTATGCTGTTCTGTGTTGCCAATAGCAGCCAAACATCTTTTTCACATTTTCACATTTGAAATGTCTTCTTTTTGTCACAAAAGCAATCCATGTAGCTTTTAAAATAATTCAGTAATTTACTTAGGCTACATCATTGTCCATATATGGTACATATATTTGCCTTTTTAGAGAAGCTAGACTCCATAAGGTCTTTTTGTGTCAGAAATTTATTTGCTTTGAAAAACAATGGAAAGATGCATTTCAATTCATTTTTATTTCATACATTTAAAGGCTTCAGTTTTTTTGCTATAAAATATGACACCATTTACTTTTTAATGCGTTATAAGTCCACTAGTTGCTCTTTATCATTTAGCTCTTTAGTTAAATGGAGAGACATAAATTATTTGACTAAGGCTCAGATGAAAGCAAGTTGAGACATCTTGTTATTGTTTTGTCAGACACTGGTTGTTTATGAACTATATTTATTGAGATTGTGTTAAAGAACCGATATTGACCTAGTTCTACCACCAGAGGGAGCTAAAGCTGATTCTTGTGTTCCTCTGGCTTTGCCTTTAAATCTGAGGAGCGATCATGTTTGTTGGATGTGTAAAACGCCATTAAGGCAGAGAGAGCTCAATATGCTGTAACTTAAGAACAATACATGTGTTTTTAATCTAATCTCATTCATTTATCTTGAAATACTCTCTAAAAGTTAAATTCTACTTTATTGCTATGATGATGCAGTAACTTAAATTTCAGCTGAATCCCCAAACTGCAGACAAAACATTTTATGGCTTGTTAGAAACATTGCAGCACCCTTTTATTTACCTGCGTTTTCTGAAGAATTGATTATAATCTGAAATGATTATTTACATGTACTCTTAAGTTTCACTGAGTTTTCTCTACCTGTAAAGCTTAAAGCTTTCTTTAGGTTGTTGAACAAAATGCTTGGAAGCAAACATTCAAAAGGGAGCTTTTGCAAATCTTTGTAATAGTTGCACTCCAAGAATTTCCTGAAGTTGTTTTAATTTATTAAATACCACTTTTGTCTTCTAAACTGCATTTTGATCAAATGTATTAAAGCTCTGTTCATACTGTTAACATGTTTTCTTCTCTTTCCTGTTTGCTGCGGGGGATTTTTTTAATTTTTTATGTTCTTGTTTACATCTCTATAGAAGAAAATCATGATCCTTATATGCTGTGTGGTTTTGGGAATTGTCATCGCTTCCATAGTTGGAGGAACCCTGTCTTAAACCTCAGTCGCTGTCACACTCAAAACCACACACACACACACACACACACACACACACACACACACACACACACACACACACACACACACAAAGCTGCATACACACACAAATAAAAAAAAGGCAAAACAAGAAAAGAATCCTTTTCAGTTTCCTGAATGAAAAAATGCTGTCTAGAACAATGTCTCCCAACTCTGGTTCTCAGGGCAAACTGTCTTGCATGTTTTAGATGTTTCCCTGCTTCAGCACACCTAATTCAGATAAATGCAGTTCAACAGAAGCCTGATACTTGGCCATCAACTGAAATAAGGTGTGAGGAAGCAGGGAAACTTTTAAAACATGCAGAGCAATGTGCCCTGAGATTCAGGGTTGAAAAATACTGGTCTAGAACGTGTTAGCACAAGATGTGTCACATACTGTATGGCGCATTCTGCACATAGTGTACAGGGCCAGAGGTGATCTCGCATGAGTTGCTATTTTGTAAACGTGTGGTGCTGCAAACTGTTCATCTGGGTGTTGTTAAGGGTATAATGTTTCTTGAAATGGGACGTTACAAAAATGATATGTATTCTTAGACATTCCAACTTGCAAATAAGACACTACTTTGTTTGTAATATCTGTTTTGTGTTGTATAAGCAAAGTGACGGGTCACTCACCTGCAGTGTTCTCACAGACAATATTTTACGTATTCACTTATTGTTTTGTAGCTTTTTTCTTTCAATATTTTATTTTGGTTTCCTGCAAAGCCCTGCATGGTGAAACGTTGTTTTGTGTTCAGATGGAAGGGGAGACAACAAAAAGAAAACAACCCTGTGTTAATGTTTTGCTTATTGAATCTCCACACTGCCAAACTTCTTTTGTTTTACAATTTTTTATACATAGCTAAAGCAGTTCACCTGTTCATCTTTTTCCCTCTGACCTAGCTGGTGTGCCTCTCTGTATGTATGCATGTATGTTTAAGAACAGATTTTCTGTAGATTCTTGTCTGAACTTGAACTGTCAAGTCAAACTGGGGTGTTGGTGGTTAGCCAGCTGTCTTGATTTTTTGAACAGATACAAAGCTCTCTAACACTGCCAGTCATTCCACTAAGCTAAACAGAGTCTTACCTACTTAAATAAAATTTTATATCTGCTTAATTTATGTGCATTTTAAACAGTGAATTTTCTTTTCTCGGGCTACTTCTTTTATTTCTCAACAAGTCAACGACAGTGTCAGCTCAAAGTCAGTGTGACCCTCATTCGTTTTTATGAACACATCACACATGCACAAACTGCAACCGTGTTACCATGTTGCCTACTCAACGTGTTGCCTTTGTGTTGTATTGTGATAAACTGTTTTTCTTTGTTTTGACTTGTTTTTGTTTATTGTTGTTTTGTTTTCAAGTAAAGTCTATTTGGAAAATTATCTGCAGAGTTTGAGTTTTGATTTGCATGAAGAACTGGGGGAAAAAACTTGGAGGCTCTTGGCAAACAACACATCCTCCTTCCACATTCACTGGCACCTTAAATGATGACTTTTAAAGGAGAAGAAGAATACCTTTGTTCGTCCCCCAGGGGGGGAAATTACATTTCAATACAGCCCGTCCAGTAGACAGGAGTCTGAGGCTGCAGCCATCTTGGGAGGCGCTGCCCTTTAAAGGAGAATCACAGGGATGTCGAACTCAGTCATAGAAGGGGGTAAAGACACAGACTGCATCGTTATGAAGTATGTTTATATTTGGATGAGGCTGGATTAAAACTCCTTTTTTATAAAGTTTATAGTCAGAGTGGCTTAGGTTATTCTGCTCTGTCTTCAGAGTTATGCTGCTACAGGCTTAGGCTGCTGAAGGACATAAGACCTTTTTTCCTCTCTCTTACGACTGTTCATTTCTGCTTTAGCTACAGTCATTGCTGCCATTAACTTTATGTTCTTTCTCTAGTTTTTGTGGGGGGGGGTTCTTAAGTTTAGCTGTGACCTCTGACTGGAGGGAGCCAACGACCCAGCTACTGCTGCCAAAAACTTCTTTAGATGATACACATGGCCCTGTCTTTAAGTGTTTAGCCTATTCTCTTTCCAAGGCAAAGCTATTGAAGGAGCTACTGCTGCGTATAGCTATATGTCCTTTTTTATTACATGTACTTTTGTATATTCCAGAAATATTACTACTTCTGCAGAGCTTATATGTTTAAATGTGTTTCTTTCCTAAATAAAGCAGCTGCTGCGATTAACTCTTTACTCTAAACTGAGGCAGGTTCTGCTTGAGTCTTTGAGAAAAAGAGCCATATCTGTTTAACTGGAAGTTTCCTCCAGTTAAGATATGGCTCAGTCATAATAAAAACATATTATGGCTTGATGATTTAAAAGAAATATTTTAGTTATGAATCCCATTATTAAACAGAGCAACTCAATCATTTACTGTTGTTTAAAAACGTTTTCCATTCGTCTGAACAAGGAAAATGCCAGTCAGCTGATTTTTCAGCGTAGCCATTGACAAAGGCTCAGTTTCAGCAGGGGAAAGGCAATGATTTCACTGTGAGAAAATATTTTAAACAATACAGTTACGTTTAAACAAAATTACAACATTCATTCATATGATGACATGTTTCATTGCTGTCCCAATTAGATCATTATTAATGCACAGTTGTTTAAGTGGAAAAAATAAGTGCAGGTATTGCCACTAATTTCATAAAAATATGTGACAGGTAATATTTTCATATCGATTTATCGATCTAGAGATCAGCAGTTTTATTGTACAGAAATTAGAAAGAACAAGGCTAGTTCTGAATTAAATCCACGAGTCAAATTCAAAGCGCCATGGAGCCACGTTTATTAACTTTAAGTCACATGGTGTTTACATGGACATGAAAATTAACATTGAAAAAATAAAGATATAAAACAACATAAAAATAAAGAAGTGATAAGTTATTTTCAGACTTAAGCTTATTACCATTACAGTCTGTAAAGTATATTTCTTCTCAGTATAAGGTCTTCCCTCAACAAACCCATGGCACTTTAGCAATATAATCGTACCTTTTATATTAAGCTTCTATGATGAGGATTTGTGGTTTTAGTTTTTCTCAGCCTGGTGCGTTTCTCACATCACTATTACCATTTGCAGCTACTAAACAGCTGCTGCATTTCTTACAACAGTACAAATTGTAAAACCTAGTTAACCTGCAAAAGCAAGTCACTTGTTCACACTGGATAGTTATTTTCTTTAAAGCAAGCATTGATGTCCAAGTGTCGGTGTCATCAAAAGTCCTGATACCATGTTTATGTACAAGACAGTTAAATGGCTTTATCATGTTTTCATTATGATCGTTCACTCTGGAAGTGTTTTTTAATGCAAAAAAGTCAGATCTCCCTGAAAATGCTCAAAACAGCTCTATACACTATTAGCACAGCCATTTGAAAGCTACAGTTAAAGTAAGTGAGGCAAATAAGTACTAGACAATTAATAGCATGCTTCACATTTTTACCTCAAATGCTCTTTGCAATTCTAATTTGTTCACAGCTTTGTGCAAAAGCAAAGTTCAAAGTTGTTGAGAACAAACATAAGATACACCCTTTGTATAAAGCTATGCACAACTGTAAACAATATCATCAATGAAAGCTGAGGTTCACCTGAGAGAAACTGCTCAATATGGGATACATTTTCTGAAAAGAGTTATTTTTAAAAAAGCATAAAATTGACAGATTTTGAGAATTTGTTCAATATTTTGTTTGTAATGACTCAAGCCATGAAATAAGTATTAGTTTTAGAGGGAATGACTATTCAGGCTTCTTTAGTATAGTTCATTTTGACTGATATTATATGAGCAAATGATAATGTTATAAAATATCAGAGAATTGTATGGAAGCAATTGATGCATGTTGTAAGTGATTTGGAAGGACTGAGAAACTGCTACAATGATGAGCACAAAGGACTAAATGTTGTGGGGGTATAACTGACAGTTATGATCATTTTGATTTGATCAGAGAACAGAGACCACACAGTATTTGTGCTTTGGGCACCCAAATGGCTAGCCATTGTACATACACCAACACTTCCCCCTCACCATGTCCTTTGTTTAAATCTAAGATGTGCTGCTCCAGCATGGGTTCGGTGGGGGGGATATTATGTATTTTCCAGGCACATAGTGCCATTTTATAGCACAATCATGTAACTATGTTACCTTTAGTTATGAAAATGCTGTATATGTCAAAGACAACTTCAAAGAAATTTGACTTCACACCATAGTCGTATCTGATGCCTTGACATTCGCTTCTGTCAAAAGAAGCTCCTACCCTTTCCTACGCTCCGTATTCGGTACATCATCACAACAGTGCTTCTCCATGATGCCGTTTACAACCGTTCCGAGGAGCATTGGACTGAGAAGTAGTTCGTATAAGCTCAGCAGATGTGCAGTTCCACCAGGTGTTTGCTAATTGCTGCTGCCGCCAGTCTGGTGGAGCTGGGTGGCGGAGGTGCGGGGGAGGGGTGCTCTGTGGGGTGGGAGCTCGGCTGTGGGCTGCAGCTCCAAGACGGTTCATGAGCAAGCATGTAGACACCCCTGAATGGATGCCACAGGAGCCATTTGGAGATTTCTCAGATATGTGTTGAGTCAAATCAGATTATCTGTCTCATACCATTCTGTCACAACATAGTGACAGTTTCAGCAAATATGTCGAAAAATATATTTTTATAAAAGTAACATACTGCAGCTTTAAGGGGTCTGAAGCGAAAAGAAAACCCAAAATATGTGATAACAATAATCTAGACTGCACTCATAATGTGACTAGGAAATATGCAAAGGTCGCCAACAGCACACAGGAGAAGAAATTAACAGTTGTAGATCAAATGTAACCGACCAACATAATGAAGGGTTTTGGTTATTTTAATCAGTGAATCAGCATCTGAGGTAAATAAATAAGTCAGAGAAAGACAGGTAGACAAGGTATTAGACAGTGGAAAATGAATGCTTGGCCATGAAGTTGGTGATAGAGGCTCTTGGGTATTATCTCCTTGGACGTCACTTCATTCTAGAGAGTGACCACTGTGCCCTCCATAGGTTAAGGTGCAAGAGGGATGCCAACGCCCACATCACTGGATGGTACCCGTCTCTGCAGCCCCTTGACTTCACGGTCTATTACAAGCCAGGGATGTCCAATGTGGTTGCTGACCTTCTATCCAGAATAGCAGAGGACTGAAGTACTGTGCTCTTAAAAGATGAGGGAGGAAATGTAATGAAGAGGTCTTCATTACTGGGACCATTTTTATTTAAGTAACTTGCATAGCACTTGAACTTTGCACTTTATTAAAAGCACTTTAACTAGCACTTTAAGCATAGCACTTTAAGCATAGCCTTGCACATGAAAAACCATTTGCACACAAGAAGTTTTAACTATTTATTGAATATTTGAGTATTTTAGAAATTAGCATTTAGACTTTTGTTCCAAGCCCTGCACAGCTTCTCCTCATTAAGAAAGGGGCCTGTGAGGAGAAACAAATTGTTACTTTGAGCATATATGGTCTACTGTTTAACTAGTTTACTGTTTAGCTTAAGTTAAACTTAAGCTAATGTTTGTGTAGAGTCTATTGGTAAAAGTGTAAGTGCAAAGAAGTTGCTTGGAGGTGCTAGAATGCAATTACTCGCCCGTCTTTTCTGTGTCCTCTCCAGTGTGTTCAGATAAATGCTTCCCCTGGGGTCCAGACAGCATTTATAGATTTCATGAGAGGCCATGGAATAAGAGACTGGGGAATTTTTAGTCTACATGGGTTTTTGATGGTCCTTTCATGATGGAATTGGAATATAAATATATTGTATTTATTAAAATGTATTTTATGTATATAGGTGAAAGTTGTAATTTGGTAATCTCACCTGTGAGTTAATGGTTTTGTCCTTAACAGCTGAAACTATTTAAAGGGGTGGGAGTATTATGTAAAATAAACTTTTTTGAGCTTTACATCATGTTATAATGTTATTCCCTCATCAAAAACATGCCTGAAGGGTGACTTTGAGTCTTTCATGCATATTTTTAAATATGGGGACCACCACCCCGGTCTGCCAGTCCAGGGGAAATGCCCCTGATGGCCACACAATACTGTAGCATCGTGTCAACCAACACAACCCCACAACATCCAGAACCTTAAGGAACTCTGGGCGAATCTCATCCACCCCCAGGGCCCTGCCATCAAGGAGCTTTTTAATTACCTTGGTGACCTCAGCATCAGAGATCAAAGAGCTTCTGCTTCCTCCCTGGAAGACAGGCTGGTAGGATTGAGGTTTTAACACATATATATGTGCAATTGTAATATTACTGCATTGTTGTTGTTTATCCAGTGATTTAATATTATTAATGGCGACTGGGGATCAGTGGGTAGAGTTGTTGTCTTGCAATCAGAAGGTTGTAGGTTTGATCCCAGCTTCCTCCTGTCACATGTTAATGTCCCCCTGGGTAAGGCACTTAACTCTAAGTTGCCAACCAATTAGTGTATGTTTGTGAGGGTGGATGTGGCTCTAGTGTAAAGTGCTTTGAGTTGTCAGAATGACTGGAAAAGTGCCATTTAACTTCAGACCATTAATTAGTGTCTGAGTGACTCCTCAGTATTCCATTTTTGTTTTATCATAATTCATTTGTTAGGTGATTTGATCAGTTTGCTTAATATTATTTTTTCCCTTTTCTGGTTAGTAGATTAGTTGCATGTTTTGTGGTTGAGGAATAGGATTTATTGCCTTCATATGTTTGACTGTATGGTTAAACTGTTAATTAATTATTAACTGTAAATAAATGTTCATATATTGGAGATAAATTGTTTGTGCTTATTCTATGTATATGTATGGTGTTTGCTCTTCAGCATCATTAATCAAGTCAAAATGTATTTGTTTATCACATTTCAGCAGTAAGGCAGTTCAAAGTGCTTTACATCGTAAAAACATCAATCAAGTGTACAGCGAATCATTGAGTAAGTATCAATGCATATCAATGCATCAAAATCATAAAGATCATCAAGCAAATATAATTCAAAAATATAGTTTAATGTTCCACTTACTGCTGATCAAAGGCAGCTCTAAACAGGAGGGTTTTCGGCCTTGATTTAAAGGAACTCAGTGTTTCGGCTGTTTTGCAGTTTTCTGAGTGTTTGTTCCAGATTACTGGAGCATAAAAACTGAAAGCTGCTTCTAAATGTTTGGTTCTGGTTCTGGGGATGCAGAATAGACCAGAACCAGAAAACCTGAGTGGTCTGGAAGGTTGATAAATTGACAACAGATCTTTAATGTATTTAGGTGTTAAGCCATTCAGTGATTTATAAACTAAAAGAAGTACTTTTAAGTATATTCTCTGAGCTACAGAGAGCCAGGGTAAGGACTTTAGAACTGGGGTGATGTGCTCTATCTTCCTGGTCTTGGTGAGAACACAAGCAGTAGCGTTCTGGATCAGCTGTGTTGGATTTACTCCTTCACATACTGCTCTGTGACATAATCTTTTGTGTGTTTCAGCAACAAGATGTTCATAAAACAGCATTAGTAATATTATGTGTAGATTTTTTTTAATATCCCATTTGTTATCTATGTTACTAATAACATAGTTTTCCAAGATTTATATTATTTATAGATATAACAATTCAATTCAATTCAAATTCCAATTCAAATTCTTTTACTCCTCCACAAGATGGAGGCAGAGGGTAAATTGCAAAACTGTAGAATGTAAAGAGATAATTCTTCACAAGGTGATAAATTATTTTGAAAACTTACTAAATTTATAACAACACAATTCATTTCATTGCAGATATAGACAGTTATTTGAAAATATTTTGGAAAATTTATAATTAGGGATGTTTTAGGAATTGTTGGAGTTCAGTCAGCGTTGACTTGCATCGTGAAAGTGTTTTACAATTCTTATACATATATAATGCTCTTTCTTTCTATAAAATCCTCTTTCTCTCTCTCCCTCTCTCCTCATGACAACACAACAGCAATGCTGTAAAAACAGTGAATTTTGATGATAGCTTCCTCTCCTGACTGTTCATGGGATTTTGTGTGTGGCTTGTGGCTAACTACATTGCCATGGTAACTTGAAACGGCAGCACAGGTAAGAGCACATATTGATTCTAAACCACATGTTTTGATACATATATTGTGTGGCAGCACTCTTTAATCCACCACATAATATATGTTGTAATAATGAGTCCAGATTAGAGGTGGAGAACAGATGCTTCCATTCATTGCTTTGGCAGGCCGCAATTACAACCAGAAAGGCCATTAAAATTGGATCATATGTTGAAATAGGTAGTTCCCTTTTTTCTCTACCTTTTATTTAGCTTTCTAACAACTACATTACACATTATTTCTGAAACCTAAAATCATACCTGCTCTGCTCTCAGCAGTGCGGTTAATCCCTTTGAGAAGGTGACAATCCTTCTCTGGTGGTGTATCCTTGTCTGATCACATGTGCAGTAAGGATATTCCTCCTCCTGTGGGCTTTAAGTTTATAAGCGATAAAACCTGAGGCAGTTTAAGTTGCTTTAAATTTAGATTCATTAACCACATTTATGTTGATTCCCTGTCAGCAGTGTTGCAACAGTTCACTCTTACCAAGAATTAGTTCTAAACTCAGTTGTCATTTAAAATGAACTGATTCATGTTCATTTTTCACTGAACATTTTGAACTTCACATCTCTAACTTTGCTTTGGTGAGAATCCTCTACATTTAAATTACATGATACAACCAGAATACTTCATACTAGTGAACCAAGCAACGGTTGTGTAAAACATAGCAGTAGTGAATGGAAGCAGTTAAAAATCTCACCTTTCTACACATCATCAGTCCGGTTTTACTGGCAGTGGTTTAATTGGACTGTTTATGTTTAGTAAGGTTTTGTTTGGATTTGAGGAACCCATTTTCTTGTGTTTTAGCACTCTGGGTGAGCATTAAGTCATTTATCTTTCGTTCAAATATGCAATATTTACATTGTTTTTTCGTGTGTAGTTACACTGTCTTAAACTGACCAATGGAGTAGAATAAAGTTATTTGAACTGAACTGAATTACCCCATTTATGCTAATCTCATCCACTGTAACTGTACACAGGATCTTTGGAGAATAAGTGCTTACACCATTGTTTTTTTAGATGACAACTTGCAGCCACATCCATAATAATTTGACATAATCACACTGCTAAGATCTGTTGTCAACAGCATAAGTGGGTTTGTGTTATGTTAAACTACAACAGTGGGCCCTCACACTGTGCTGTTGCATATAATGTCTTCAACCCATATATGCTAATACCATTTTGTAAAGACCAGTCTCCTAAGGCTCTCAATGTGTCAAAAAATGGGTTTTAAAATAACAGTGGAAAGACTTGATGTAAATTATTTGTGTTAGTGCTGTCAAGATTTGGTTTTCTTGCATCAAACGTTTAAGAATCCAAGTAAAAAAGACTAAACACCGTTATGCCCATCTTATTAGAAGATTTTTACAGTTTCTTTTCCCAGTTTCTCAATCTCCTGATGACCATCTCTAGTAAGCTGGAAGTCTGGCTCAGCTCAGTGTGAGGCTAGATCTTTGGACCCAACAGTTTGAATAGATAACATTTTCCTTTTGTTGCTTTTTTCAATGCTTTATTAAACAGAACATTTTTATGTACATAGTTAAAAATTGATTTGTAGGATGGCCAGATATGAGAAATATGAAGACACATGATATATCTGATTGAGTTTGAATGATGTTCTGAGCAGCTTTGCTCAGGACAGAGTTTAACTTATAAAATGTATAAAGAGAAAAAAAAGGTAAAAACATAAATGGTTGTTGATGTTGAGGGCCCAAAGAGACAAGAGACAGGTTTGTAAAATAAACAGCCTTTTCTCAATAAAAGTTAATGTTATAGAAAACAGAGACCAGAGAAGACACATAAAATTTCAGGTGTAAAATTCAGGAACAACAGGTGCAAACAGGAATTTAACCTAACGATCACATAAATTACTGAAAAGACGAGAGTCGTGTTGAGGGAGTAGTGACTACAGAGGAGGAACCAGCTGGGTGATTAACTGAATGCCGAGCTAATGCAGGAATTTCAGAAATGAGGGAATTCATGAGAAACACAATGAATGCAGAGGAAAATAAATGCACATAATCTAGAGAAGAGTGCAAATCAGACACAGAGCACTATCCAAAGTTCTTATGTTTAGACCCTAAATAATAAATCTCAACTTGTGTGTACCTTGCCGCTTGTCCAATAACCGCTGGAGATAACCAACCAACCAGAGCTAAAAACAGCTTAATTCCTCAGGCAAAGGGGGCATGAGCTACTAAAGATACTACTAAAGCCTCCTGAGACTGTTGATAGATACCAACTAACCATGTTTTTAACTTATTTTCATTATTTATTGTTGTTACTATGATTGTCTTTTATGTTGTAGCACTCATCGTGGGTCAGGGAAAAACATAATTTCGATTCTTTTTTGCTCTTGTACTTATGGCAGAATTGACAATTAGTCAGATTTGATTTGGTTTAAATTCAATTTCAAACAGGAATTTGACCAAATTATCTGATTAAACGCTGAAAAGACCAGAGTCGTGTAAAGGGAGGAGTGACTTTAAGACGAGGAAGCTGTTGGGTGATTAACTGAATGCCAAATGCAGAGGGATCTAAAAAAAACAAACACATAAACTAGAAATGAGTGCAAACAGGAAACAGAAAAACACCAAACACAAGAATGAATCAAGACAGAGCAAAGAGTGATAAAGAAAATTTAGGAACAATGATAAAAATGAAAATGGGAGGAAAGAGAACACAGTGCATTAAGGAAGACAACCTTCAAAATAAAATAGGAACTAAGGTCTTTAGAGTAAAACAGTAACTACAACTTAGTTCAGACAGTTAACCAATGCACATTTATATTTAGCCTCTAAATAATGCGTCCCAGTCTGTGGAGGCAGCAAGGACAAGCAAGTATAGACAATGAATGGACAGATGGGTGGAGTCTGCCCAGGCCTAAACTACATAAACTGTTTCACAAATATTGTTACACAAATGATTTTATTATGTAATTATACAATAAAGTTCACTAAATTGAATAGAATAAATTGTAATTGGTTATTCAGAGGTTAAAAGAACAGCATTTAGTTTCAGCATGTAGATATATTTACTAATATTTTGCTGTCTGAAAAACATTAAAAAGAGAGTATTTGTTTTGGGTTAGTTTTAAAGAGATGTTTCCAAACCATTGCATCGACGTTGGTAATTTTATGAACTCTTCTGATTGGCTGCTAAGATATCTGGTCAAACCATTTTGTTAATCAGAAGAAACATCTTCATTTAGATTTCTTCCATGCTCTAGTTGACCCAGGTCTACTTGAGCACTTGGCTGTCAGATTTTATGTTAATTTGCAGTTCCTTAAGTATCTTCAAGCAGAACTGGAGTCATATCTTTGTTATAAAAAAGATGTTATTTTACATAAACATTAAGTTTTATGAACAGGTTGGGGTTTTTTTCACAAAACAAATAGCAGTGAGTTTGGTTGCTCCAATTTCCGATAGAAACTTTGGAGTCATTTTGGAATCAGACAAATAGGGATCCACTGGTGCTGACATTTCACATCCGTGTTACACAGGCTTTACCCCTGAAATACAAAAAAAGGGGATTCCACTGATATTTTAGTGAATTTTTTTTTAAGATTTATACTTTATGAGTGGAAATACATGTAATTTAGATTACATTTTGACAAATAGGCTGGAGGATTTCCTTTTAAAACTATCTTATCTCACTTTAAGGTCTGAGGTAAGCACTATTCTGCTCCAGATAACATTCAGGAAACATGATCTGTGGTCCAGAGTTATTAAAAAATATCTCCATCAAGGACACTGAAGTCAAGCTTCTGATTTCCTCAGCAAAAATAAAATGGGGCTTATTTCCGGTTTAAGTGCAAACTGTTAGGTAGATAGTTGAGTTTCAATGCTATTATATTTACAAACAGAACATGTTTGTATATTTAAAAAAAACAGAAAATTGATGGTAGCATTGTTAGCTTAGCAACAGATGGATTTACCAGCCATTGCCGTTTCAGTGGCCAGGAAAAAGGTAGAAGCGCCTGGTTAGAGTGCATCTGTCTTTTGTTGGCATTTGTCTTTTGGTTTCATCAGGAAACTCCTCGAAGCGCTGCATGACCTGCAGGATTGAAACAGACACAAAAATGTCTCCTTCCTGTTTCCTCAGGATTTGAACTGTTTAACATCTGCCATTTGAAGTATACAGAAAAACAATTACTTTTCTGAAAAGTTCATCAATGTCATCCTCGTGGGAGCAGGTGTTGAAGACCTCAGCAATGTACTGTATCAGGAAGGAACCCAAATCCTCTCGTCTGTATGAGACAGTATCTGTAGGAAACCGCAGCTTTCTTACATGCTATTACTGAGTTCTGATTTTAATCTAAAAAAAAACCTGTACATATAGTTAATTTAAAACAGAAACTGACCAGGAGTGCTTGACAGGAGGGAAATGAAGTCCTTTTCTTTGTGAACATATCGAATAGAGTCATCAACAATGTTGCCTACAGGAGCGGGTGGTCGGAACGATGGCTCATCAGACACCACCTTGGATTCTGCACTGTCGCTAACAATCACAGATCCACCTAAAGCTGTAACAAATGAGTTATAATTAAACCTCTATCTGAGCCAAACTTTAGCTTCAAATCCAGGGTAAATTATAGTTACCTCCTCTGCAGGCCTGGATGATAATGATCTTTGGTTTGTCCATCAGTGCAGAGCATTTTTGTGGACCAAGATATTTGTAGATTTTGTCAACGGGGAATTCATCTGGTTTATCTTCTTTGTGATCGACTCCAAGGACAAATCCTCGTTTTCCGTGAGACATGATCACCACAAACACACTGTCTGTGTCTTTGAGTTTGGGGTGTGTGGTAAATTCACGCAGAGCCTTTTCAATCTCCTGTTGGAAAATGAGACAAACATCAGTCAGTGTTTCATGAAATCAAGAAACTATAAATGAGACAACTTAAGTAAAATCCTTATTTTACAGATATGTAAAATAAAATGATTTTTACTAATTTTTACATATTTTATATATAGAAAATGCTTTTCCTCCTTTTAACTTTCTGTTACAAAAGACACATTTTAATCATGAAAGTGAGAGTTGTACCTTAAAACGTGAACACATACAGTGATTTCCTTGTTTCCTCACTGACAGCCACAGCTGAATTAATGATAGTATTCCTTCATCTAACATCAAGTTGACACAAGAACTATACAAGACTTTTTTGCCTTAAGGCATTGCAGCATTTAAAGAATCTGTGTTTTGATTGTGCAGCCATGCAGAGCCTTAAAAGTTCAGTATTTCACATAGACAGTCTTTTAAACATACCTAAAACAATGCTTTGATTGAATAAGAGGTACAAATTGCTTAAGTTACAACAATATTCAATTAATTACATTTTTGTAAACATTTTAGCAGCAGAAATGCTATTGCTGCATATCGCAAGGTTCGGTGTTGTTTGATTTTAATAATGTATCATTGTCAAATGTTGCTGCTGTAGAGGTTATCACAGTATAACCTTTCTGAATAGGAAAGAAATCAATGTTTGCAACAATACATTTTAAGAAGTACATTGAAATATTTGTTATGCATTTTAAAATCTATGTTCAAGTCCACATGTGTAAAACATGTGGGCTTGAACATAGATTTTCCAAATTAGGGAATAAACCAATTATAATATCACCTTGTAAAAACAGTGGCTTTGCCTAAAGTCCCTGTCCTTACTTTTTTAATATTTTGGATGAAAAGAAAGAAAAAGTTTTAAATACCTTTGCTGTAAGGTCATTGTGTTTCACCACTTCGTATTGCAGAGATCTGAGCAGATCCTCCATGTTCTCCTCATCTTTCTCAGCTCCCTTTCTCGTTAAACTATCGTCGGTAAAATTTCTATTAGTGATCAAAAGGGCCACACGGCTTTTTAGAGAAGTTTCAGACACTTTGTAAATCTGAAAAGGCAAGAATAATGCAAGAAAACAGGATTAAATATATCTTTGCAAACAATGATCAAGTGTTTTACTTTTAATTGTAAAACTGACAGGCTGTCATTGAAAATACAATCTGTGAAAGGGATGTAGTACAACCAGTGTAACTACAGTTATTCAAGTCAAGTAAGAGAATATTTTGATTTTAATTTTAGAACTTTACGTCTGGATCATTCATTTTATTCCTCCTCAAGGAGTCAGACACAGGGATGAGTGTTTTTGACCAGGTTTTCTGTTTCTGAGGAGCTGCAACTGAGAAAAAAAAACACATTTGTGTTACTATGCTGTCAAATGATTATTTTTATTCTTTATAACAGCACAGAATCTGCAACAGTATAATGCTTTCACTGCAGTCTCACCTGGTGGCGGACCAGAGGACAGCTCAAGTTCAGCATAAAGTGCAGGATCTCTGTTTTCAATGTGCTCGATCAGCATCCTGCTGGCTTTGTCCCCCTTCCTTCTCACAGTGTCGATGAGGCAGCGAGCCATGTCTGCTTTGGCAGTGTTGTCCTCAAGCACAGATTCCACTTCTCCATCATTCAACAAACGATCCTCCAAAAGATCATCCAGGAGCTGCTTGATTATAGGTTTTGACACCTTTCCTACAAACTTGGTGCGGACTCTGGCAAGCTCCTTATCTGCAACAAAATCCAGTTCTGAAGATACTGACAAGGACATTAAAAACAGTTGGTAAATAAATCATAAATCCTGCCATAAAGCCTTACCTGCCATTGCTCAGAACTGAGAAACTGAGTGCCCAATCCTGTAAAAGTTAAGAATGAGTGTGTGTGTCAAGGAATTCAGTCTGTTTATAAAGCCAGAGCAAGATGTTTGAATAGCACATAGTTCCTTGGAAGCTCTTTATACCAGGAACATGTTCTGACTGGTTGCTATAGTGGTGAATCCTGAGGACTAAAACGAACCCAGTTACATAATCTGGTTAAATAATATTCCCAATTTATGAAGAAACTTCTGAAGCTAATTGTTGGGAAAATGAGTTTGTTAAAAAGAACAACCAAGACAGAAATTACAAGAGTTACAGAGTCTCTTTTTAGATTTTTTTACTTACTTGCCAGCACGGAGAAAATGCAATAAGTTACACGGTTTGTAGGTCAGAAAAGTCTCTGGCAAAGTACGTACCTTGGACAAATACATGCAGTCCTGCCAAAAGCACCTCACGTCACAGTCAGTCCTCACCTCATAAACAGGAAATATATATATGTGTGTGTGTGTGTGGGGGGGTCATAATGAGTAAAGTTTCACTTCTTCCATCAAACGTCATGCTCATAAGGGGATATGAACAATAAATAAGTAAATGATAAATCAAAAGCAATGCAATCAATGAATCCAATTGACGATTAGTAGATAACATAAAATGATGATAATGACCAAACATTTTTTCAACACTAATCCTTAACCTTTTTAAAGATATTTGTAGAGCTACATGCTTTCTAGTCTTTCTGGTCTTTCTTTTGATCTCATGCATATCCGCTGAAGCTATGTTTTTTTTCCTATTAATGTATTCATGCAGATCAGTTGTCATCATACTTGGCAATGAAAACTGAGCTATCCGGTATTTTGTTTGCATTTCTCCCAGGCTTTGTATTTACAAAGCTGACAGTATCTACATAAGGTATTCATACTCCTTCAACTTCTTGTTTATAAAAATAAACTTGTTTGTAAATTAAACTTTGATGCATTTTATTGGGATTTTATGAGACAGACCAACACAAAGCAGTGCATTATTGTCAAGTGGAAGGAAAGGGATCGTTTTTCTTTCTTCAAAATGTTTTACAAATAAAAATGTAGAAAGTCCACCATAACCTACTTGCTCACCACTTACCTCAGCCATCTTGGAGTCCTGAGCACCTCTCCTTCAGTAAGCGAGTAAGGTAAACAACCATCTATAGGATACAAACTCGCTTGTCCTCTTCTCTTGTTAAAACTTTGGGACTTTTGTGTTTAAATTTTCACTTTAATCTAGGATTTGTCAGTATTTGCTTTTCATGTTCAGTTAATTCATTAGGTATACAGTTTCTTGTAGTTTTGTTCTGTACTCTAGTGTGTATGTATTTTTATTCAGCTCTTCGTTCCAGTCTTTAGTTATCATTCTCTGTATATCTTAATTCTTGTTTGTTTTTTTTTCTGTGTTCTCTTGTCACCTTTTTGGCCTGAATCTTGATCATTTTTCATGTTTCTGTAAGGACTCACTGGGAGGACCCGGAAATTCAACCACACACAGAAGTACGTAAAGGAAAAACAAGTTTATTTAGTATCAGGAACTGGTAGCAGCTCAGGAAGAATCAATGAAGGTCTCCACAAGGGAATCCAACGCAGCACCAGGGGCTAGACGATAATCAGGCAGAGGTTATACACGGAGAGGCAGAGAGAGCAAACTTAACTTGAGGGTCAGGCAATACTCGGTGGTCGTGAAGCGGAGCTTGAGTCAGGGTCCAGAAATCCAGAACCAAAGGAATCCGTAACGCGCTTGGCAGGAGGGGAAGATCCGTGGACGGAAATGGGTCGAAGAAACACAAGAAGGCAAGGCATGAAATGCTGGATTTCTACTGGCTCGTGGCTGTTGATAATCTGGCAGGGAGGCAGGGGCTGAGAGGAGTTAAGTAGAGCAGAGCCCAGGTGGCACAGATCAGCAATCAGGTGACACAGATGAGTTGAATGAAAACTAATTACAGCATGGGCAGGACCAAACATGAATCATAACAGTTGGGTTGTGTCTCTGGTTTTGTTTACTTCTCTGATTTCAGTTTCCCTGGTTCTCTGTGTATTCTATCAGCCATTTCTCCCATCTCGTCAGTTCAACTTCAGTTACTTGCTTTGTCTCACAGCTGCACCCAGTTTCTAATCACCTGGTCCTTGTTCAGTAATCATCTCTCTTGCCTAATTATTTATCAGTCAGTCAGATCATCCTGTTATGCCACCAGCCTGTTTCATCATAGTCCTGTCGTGCTCTATTATTTTAGGTTCATCCCTGGACTTTAGTTTTTGTACGTTTTTTTTCTTATCATTTTTAAGTAAACTGTTTCTTTTAACCTGGCTGCCTCCTCCCTGGTTTTTGGGTCCTGCACTTCACCCATTTTATGAGACTTGGAGTTTCTTCTTTCAGTAACAAGGATACGGTATTCACATTTTCATCAATAAACTTCATTTTACCTTTTACAGCTGGTAAATGCACCTGTCTGGTGAACGAGGTTTTCATTATGATGTTTTTTGTTGGGTTTTTTTACTGTTGTCCAATGAGGCCTTCACAGAACAGCTGGATTTAAACCAAGATTAAATTACACACAGGTGGACTAAATATACTCTTGGGGAACTTTTTAGGGCAATTGGTTGCACAGCAATGTATTTAGGGGTATTGGAGTAAAAGATGCTGAACACTAATGCATACCTTGCTTTTCTGATTTTTATTTGTTTTTAAAAATGTTATTCCTTGCACTTCACTATTGTTCGCTACTTTAAATCACATTAAATTACATTGAGTTGTAACCTGTCAAAATGTGACAAGCTTCAAAGGGTGTAAATAGTTTTGTGAGGCAGGTTGCAATTTATCACTTCTGACTGTAACTTTATTACTGTTATATCCAAAATCTTCATCAGTTCAAAAGCAATGATGGGGAAAAAGACTGTCATTGGAAAACAGAGTCTCCTCAGTCAGAGGCTTCTTCAGACTGGTTGTAAAACAGACCACTACAGGAGCTCTTTCCTGCCCACAGCCATCACTATCTGTAATAACTCCTTAATTAAATGAGTTACATCTACATTTAATTTTCCTTTGGGATAAATAAAGTATTTTTGAATTGAATGAAGATCTTTCAAATATGGGGCTCTATGTATTTAGTGTTAAAAAAAAGATTACAACCAGACAGACCATTAAAATCGCATCAAAATCCAAGAGGTTTCTTTTCCTTTTTTTCCTCCACCTTTTATTTAACTTTCTATTAACAGTGTCTGCACAGCAGCCTGAGATTTAGAAAACTTCTAAATAAAGTGTTCAATGTTTGTTTCCCAGTTTTATTCCTCCTTTACCAAAGTTTTCAGCACTGTTATCCATCTTCTGTGATAATTTGGGCTGTTCTAACATGTGCACTTAGATGTTCATATTTGCTCTGCAGCCAGCAAGTTCCCATCACTTACTTCCCACATCAGACATGTTTACGCAGGTAAATTGTACAATGACAACTGTGGTTTGTGGCTATCCATGCACTCTTTGTAATGCACTAAATGTAATTTAGAAAAGAGACGAAGATACTTTTTTGTGGAGTTCCTAGTGTTGTTTTAGTTTTTTGCTTTTATATTTGAAAAATTATAGTGAATGGTTTAAGTTCTTAAAAGTTTTACTAAAGTTCTCAGATTATTTTGGGAGCAGACTTTAGTCAGTCAAAATAAAAAATATATTTTCTGACCTTGAAAGTTGTTCTTGTCTGTTGACGTTGATGGCGCGCCATTAGTCTGATTCCTTCTTTTTCTCTCCTGTGAAAGTACAAGGATGGGATCAATTAATCTTTCCTTAGTTTACATATAATACAGGTGAAGCATCATCTGTACAAAAGGAAATTTACACTGACTACAGGAATAAACTGTAGTAATAACATCAACAGCACAGTGTGTAGAGAGTAAGCCATATCAAATTTATACCTGCACATAACACAGAGGACCTGTTCTGGTCAAACAACGCCACATCATTGGGAAAGAAGGCCCAATAATGTCTCTATTTTTTGCAAAAACTGAAAAGAGCAAAAACTCCAGTCCCAATCTTGGGCTCCTCTGCCTTGGCACCATTAAATCTGTCCTGACCAACTACATCACAGTGTGGCTTGGTAGCTGGACCGTCAGAAACCAGGAACCTCTCCAGTGTACATGAGGGCAGCAGAAAAGATCACTTGTGCCCCACTCCCTTCCCCCACAATCATCTACAACATTAGATTGCCCCAAAACTCCACAAAAATTGCTGGTGACCCCACACACCCCATGCATGGCCTCTTCATCCTCCTTTCATCAGGGAAGAGGTACCAAAGTAAAATGGTAAATGGTAGGTGCTTGTATAGTGCTCAAACCAGCAACCCACCGGTTACAGGACAAACTCCTTCCACCGTTGCCCCACAGTTGTGCCAGTACCACCAGACTAAGACACAGCTTCATTCCTTAAAGGGAACGTTATCCACTGTATAAGGATGCTTCTAAAGCCTCCTGAGACTGTTGATAGATACCAACAACCATGTTTTTAACTTGTTTTTATAATTTATTGTTGTTACTGTGATTGTCTTTTATATTCTAGCACTTACCGTAGGTCAGGGGGAAACACAATTTCAATTCTTTTGTGTTCTTGTACATATGGCGTAATTGACAATAAGTCAGATTTGATTAGATTTGGTTTGATTTGAAACAGGAATTTGACAAAATGATCTGTTTAAATGCTGAAAAGACAAGAGTTGTGTTGAGGGAGGAGTGACTACAAAAGACGAACCAATTGGGTAATTAACTGAAAGCTGAGCTAATGCAGAAATTTAAGAGATGAAGGAACTCATGAGAAACACAATGGATGCAGAGGAAAATAAATGTACATAATCTAGAAAAGAGTGCAAATCAGACACAGAGCACTACCCAAAGTTCTTATGTTTGGGCCCCAAATAATAAGTCTACACCTGTGTGTACCTTGCCTCTTGTCCAATAACCGCTGGAAATAGGCTCCATGCCCCCACCCCAACCAACAAGAGCTAAAAACACTTTACTTTTTACATCTCATTGTGTTTTTTTTTATGCAGACAATGAAAATCTCCTTATTTAAATTCTCTACATGTTTATTATTGAGATAAGTTTTGTTCCCGTGCTTTTGTGACACCATGTTTTTGTAGAGTAGCTGCATCGACTTTTGTAATGTTACAAAATCTCATCTAATTGGCTCCTAAGATATCTGGTCATACCACTTCATTAAACAAAAGGAATAGCCTCCTTTCATCAGGGAGGAGTTACCAAAGTATCCGTGCCAGCATCACCAGACTAAGACTTCATTCTGCAGGCAAATGGGGGATTTGTCTGAGCATTTGCTCAGGCATTTGCCTGAAAATGCCAGGCAAATGCAAAAAAAAAAAGCAAAAAAAAGAGAGAGAGACAAAATGAAATTTTAAAAAAAATCTATTTAAATAAAAATTCTTCCACAGTTTTACAGGATCAAATTGTAGAACAGGAACCAGCCATGTCCCATTAACAAAATAGTATAATAGTATAAAGATTCTACTAAAGCCTCCTGAGACTGTTGATAGATACCAACTAACCATGTTTTTAACTTATTTTTATTATTTATTGTTGTTACTATGATTGTCTTTTATGTTGTAGCACTCATCATGGGTCAGGGAGAAACATAATTTCGATTCTTTTTTTGCTCTTGTACTTATGGCAGAATTGACAATCAGTCAGATTTCATTTGGTTTAAATTCAATTTCAAACAGGAATTTGACCAAATTATCTGATTAAACGCTGAAAAGACCAGAGTCGTGTAAAGGGAGGAGTGACTTTAAGACGAGGAACCTGTTGGGTGATTAACTGAATGCCAAATGCAGAGGGATCTAAAAAAAACCAAACACATAAACTAGAAATGAGTGCAAACAGGAAACAGAAAAACACCAAACACAAGAATGAATCAAGACAGAGCAAAGAGTGATAAAGAAAATTTAGGAACAATGATAAAAATGAAAATGGGAGGAAAGAGAACACAGTGCATTAAGGAAGACAACCTTCAAAATAAAATAGGAACTAAGGTCTTTAGAGTAAAACAGTAACTACAACTTAGTTCAGACAGTTAACCAATGCACATTTATATTTAGCCTCTAAATAATGCGTCCCAGTCTGTGGAGGCAGCAAGGACAAGCAAGTATAGACAATGAATGGACAGATGGGTGGAGTCTGCCCAGGCCTAAACTACATAAACTGTTTCACAAATATTGTTACACAAATGATTTTATTATGTAATTATACAATAAAGTTCACTAAACTGAATAGAATAAATTGTAATTGGTTATTCAGAGGTTAAAAGAACAGCATTTAGTTTCAGCATGTAGATATATTTACTAATATTTTGCTGTCGTAAAAATATAAAAAAGAAAAAGAAATAATAAAAGAGTATTTAGGGCTTTTTTTCTCTTTTTTTTAAAGTAGTTTAAAGTAACGGTACACTGGTAATGATGATCACCAGTGTGATTTAATGGTTGAAAAGTCACCTGATCTGCCTTTCAGTAATGGTGCCCTCTATTGGTTTCTTGAATGTACTGCTTTTTGTTTGTTTTGTACAGGCAGGAAAAATGTGTATAGTGACTTTTGGAAAGCTAGAAGAGCAAAAAACGCTTTACTTTTGTCACCTCAATGTGTTTGTTATGCGTGAACAATGGGAATCTCCCATCTCTTGTGGTTGCTTAAGAATCTTTAAGCAGAATGGGAGTAGATCTTTATCAGGCTCTGCTTCCGTGAAACCAACTTACAGAAGTCTATTAGGTGGACACCCTGTTTGCTTTTCGGATCAGATTTATAATTTTTATACTGTTATAGTTAGGGTGGCTTAGATTATCCTGACCCATCTCTATAGTCATGCTGCTAAAGGTTTATGAGGGCCTTTCTTACAAAGTGTTGTTCTGCTGGAGGTTCCTTCCTCTTACAAGGCAGTCATTCCTCACCACTGTTGCATCAGTACACACATGGACTCGCACAGAACCGGCAAAACCAGAAAAGGTGTCTTTTTAGTGTCCTTTTTAAATAGATGGATTAATGATCAAGCTTAGCTGAATATTTTGTAATATTTTTAAAGATGTGAGGCTGTAAGCTCATCATTCAGGTGATTTCAAGGATGTTCTGGTTTTTAAAGGTGTCATCATTAGTAAGTGTAAAACTATGCTTTCTAGTTTTCAAATATGGCACTAATTTGTTTGCAATATCTATTTTGTGTCATACAGTACCAAAACAGAAGTGTTTCGAGACACTATTTTGGACATTACATATTGGATCTTTTGCAGTTTTTTATGGCCGTTTTTGCTTACTCTGTGGAGAGCAATAAGAAGAAGAAACCTGCAATGTTTTGATGTTTTGCTTGTTAACACACTGGCAAACTTGTTTTCTTCTCCACAATTTTTGTTAATGACTAAAGCATTTTTACTGTACTTATGTCTGTGGCTTAACCAGTTTGGCAGCATGTGTGGCTCTTCAGATAGTCTATTTTGTGTTAGTTTATTTTTATTGACAGAGTTATACTTCAAACTGCAGCTATGTTGTCTTGCTGCTTATTCAGCTTTATTACACTGGTTCCCTTTTTCTATTTTTCAAGGCCTTTGTTTAATTTTCTACCCTCCAATCAGACAACAGAAAGGCTGGTGGAGACAAGAAAAACAAAATCAGTAATTAGATTCAAAGAGACCAAAATGGTCATATCATATCCTTTGATTTAGCCTTGAGTATTTGATGAAGTCAATCCAAGACACAAGCTGCTGCATAGGCCCTACCAGGCCAAGATAAACTATCTTGCCAAAACTGAGCCTCCAGGCATCCATGCCTTGGGTGACATCACAAATGGAAAAAGTTAAATTAAGGATTCTTAGTACATCCAAAAAGATAATACACCGGGCATACAGTCACATTAACAACGGCTGAGTGGATCAGATACCTAGAGAGATGAAAAAATGGCCAATTAGAAAATTGCCCATCTCATCATTTTGTTTTTCATATTTTAAACATGAAAAGAAATTCAAACCAAGTCTAATTTTTTACTGACCCATTGTCGAAAAGAGTCAATTGAATTTAATATTTATTTTAAAATGTAACTCATTAAAAACTTGTTTTATTTTTTAATGCTAGTTTTTCAATTTAATTACCAAAATATGAACAAATATGAACTCTTCTTCAGATAAATTTTTATGAACTTATGAGACAGATTTTTATACAACAGAAGTAGTTAATTGCTGTTTAACTCTGCAGTATTAATGCACTTGGAGACCTATGGCAGAATAAGAACATGCTTTGAGGAGATGTATGTTGCAGAAATATAAATAACACTGGGAAATGGAGACAGACCATGTTTTTTCTTCAAATGTTTATTCTTTATTTTAACAGTAAAATAAAAGTCTAATATGAATGAAACTAAATCCAATTTAAGTAAATATACTCTGTTTAGTAAAATAATCCAATCACTCATAGTCTAAAAAAATAATCAAGAGAATAAGATTAAAATCCCCGTATATTGGTATGTGTACGTAGAATTTTATATAAAGATACATGTTAGGAGTGTTTTAATGGCATAATTCCATTACAAACAGTGGTTTTTCAAACAGCAAAGAATGCACAGTATTGTTAGTTTAGCGACAGACGGATTTACCAAACATTGCTTGTCTCAGTGGCCAGGAAAAAGGTAGAAGCGCTTTGTTAGAGTGCATCTGTCTTTTGTTGGCATTTGTCTTTTGGTTTCATCAGGAAACTCTTCAAAGCGCTGCATGACCTGCAGAGTTCAGTGAAAATGAAGATAATGACTCATTGCTGTATGTGTTTTGTCTTTTCCGGTGTTTAAATAATCTATCTCTTTGCCATTAAACTTGTACCTTTCTGAAAAGTTCATCAATGTCGTCTTCGTGGGAGCAGGTGTTGAAGACCTCAGTGATGTATTGGATCAGGAAGGAGCCCAAATCCTCTCGTCTGTATGAGACAGTATCTGCAAGAAATCAGTTTTCTTCCATAAGTTTGAGAAAGTTCTAGAATATAACGGATTTAAATGACAAACCGACCAGGAGTGCTGGACAGGAGGGAGATGAAGTCCTTTTCTTTGTGAACGTATCGGATAGCATCATCAACAATGTTGCCTACATTAGCAGGCGGTTGCTGTGACACATCATCAGAGACCACCTGACCTGAAGCACTGTCACTAACTATCACAGATCCACCCCTCTCTGTAACAAACAGGGACAAAAATTAAAGCCTGGATTAGGTCCAAACTGTAACTCCAAACCCAGGACAGGTATAATGGCTACCTCCTCTGCAGGCCTGGATGATAATGATCTTCGGTTTGTTCATTAAAGCAGGGCATTCCTGTGAACCCAGGTGTTTGTAGATGTTGTCAACGGGGAATTCATCTGGTTTTTCCTCGCTGTGGTTGACACCAAGGACAAATTCTCGTTTTCCATGAGACATGATCACCACAAACACACTGTCTGTATCTTTCAGCTTTGGATGCTCTGAGAAGGTACACAGAACCTCATTCATCCTCTGTAAGAAATTAAGATGGAGAATCCTCAGTCACTGCATAATGAGAAGAATGTGCAAGATGTCAGTGTTTAAACAGATCTCCTGATCAAACCTCTTCTGTCAGTTGGCTATATACAAAAAATACTCTGTGCAAAAAAGTTCTGAAATACATATTTTCATTATTCAAAACAAAATCCTGTCCCACCACCCAATTACTGCAGATGATCAGGGTTTATGCACAGCAATAACTTTCAGTTATGAAAGGCATATTTCAATCTTAAAAGCTGATTCTGTGACTTAGAAACAAAGTTTATGCACTGATTTTCTTGCTTCCTGCAGACCTGTGCTAGACGGCAACAGGGTTGTCATGCCATCAGAAGTACAGTGTATTGCAAAAATATTATTAATACTTTAAATTTTTTACATTACACAAACTTTTAGGGTATTTTTTTTTTTTTTAGAATTTTATGTGATAGATCAATACAAAGTATTTTTTTCAAAATAAAAGTCTTGAAAGTTTGGTAAGCATTCACATAGAGATTATAGAAGAAATAAAAATGAATGTAAACAGAGCATTACTTTGTGAATATAGACTAAAAAAAAATGCATTTATGTCACCAAATATGAAATATTCAAATGTTTTTTCTCTAATTTAAAGTCAGGAATCTCACAAATAGCCAGACTACAAATAAATCATAATGGCTTTGGCAGCAGGATCTAACTTTATTCCTGATTATTAACTATTAAGTGGCGAAAATATGCTTTCAGTACCTTTGCAGTGAGGTCATTGTATTTCACCAGCTCGTATCCCAGGGATTTCAGCAGTTTCTCCATGTTCTCCTCGTCTTTCTCAGCTCCCTTTCTAGTTAATCTTGTATTAGCAAAATTTCTATTGGTGATTAAAAGGGCCACACGACTTCTAAGGGACTCATATGACACGGTGTAAATCTGAAAAATCAAATAAGATACAAGAAAACATTATAAAATACCATATTTTCACAACAATTAATATGTATTTGCATTTTATACTATACAATTAGCAACTACAAATTTAAAATGCCCTCTGTGAAGTAAAAAAACAGTATAACCCGTGTAACCATAGGTGTTGAATAAGTCAGGAGAGGCAATATAAGAGTTGAGTTTATGTTACATCGTTAGATTTCCGTTTCTCGTTCCAGAAGGAGTCGGTCGTGGTGACGAGGGTGTTTGACCAGCCATGCTGTTTCTGGGGAGCTGGAACTGAGAAAACAGCATCTCTGTTATCACAACGGGCAAATTATGTTTTTATCCATTTTACAACACAGACTCTGTAATGTAGAAATGATTTTACTTTGCTCTCACCTGGTGTTGGTTTACAGGTGATGCCAAGTTCAGAGTAAAGTGTAGGATCTCTGTTTTCAAGATGTTCAATCATCTTCCTGCTGGCTTTGTCCCCTTTCTTCCTCACCATGTCGATGAGGCAACGAGCCATGTCTGCTTTCCCAGTGTTGTCCTCAAGCACAGAATCCGTCTCCCCATCGTTCAACAAACGATCTTCCAGAAGGTCGTCCAGGAGCTGTTTGATTAGCGCTTTTGAGACTTTTTCCACAAATCTCCCTCTCACTCTGGCAAGCTCCTTGTCTGCAAAGAAAAATTGGATCTGGAAAATACTGACAAGGGCATGAATTCATATGAAATGTGATTAATTAAGCCTTACCAGCCATCACACTGAGGGTAAATGTCCTGTCTTGTGTGTGCATAAAAAGGAAATGGACATTCTTTTAAAGTCCTCTGGAAGCTTGAGTTCCAAGTAACTGGGTGGAAGCTTGTTCAACAAGAATAACCTTGTCAGATCTGTCACTAAGGCTGTTGTCACGCACTCAGATCTGAAATGATGCTGATTATGCTAATAATCATTTACTTATGGGAATTTAGAGGAACAGGTCATGTACTGTTTTTAACTGTTTTCCTAACACATTTGTCGAACCTTGTAGTTGAGCTGAAGTGCATGTTGGGTTTTACATCACCAGTAACTATGTGCACATCTGCTAAAGATGATGCTTTTCCTAAGAATACCAGCCTAACTCTAACCTGAAAATAGAAGTGTTTTCTTTTTGTTTCTCTTACTTGGAAGTTCTCAGAGCAAGCATTTGACTTTTAACTCTTACAAGACAGGTTGTAATTTGTCAGACAGGATCCAACAAAAGGTAATGATGGCGAGAAGAGTTCATATGTAAAACAAAGACAAAAACAACTTATTAGCGTTAATGTAAAAATAACCGTGTGTTTATGGTACATTTGAACAAGTCTTTTTTTTTTCCAGGCCGGAATAATTATGCAACACTTAACATTGATAAATGTTAAAAACAAAACTTAAGGGCATGGATTTCAATTGATTGCAGTTTTGATTTGATTGATTGCGCTCTAAAACACTGACTTTGGTGTCCTTTGACTTGATAACTAATTTGCTGATATTGTTAGAGTGAGCCTCCAGTTGAACACCCATTTGTGCCCAAGCTATACCTTCCTGGCTGTTGTCTCGAGATGTTGCTTCAGTATTTCCACATAACACTTTTTATTCATGATTTTATGAATTTCACTAGTTCCTTCGGCAGTAAAATAATCCCCACAACATGATGCTACCACTTCTGTTCTTCACAGTTTGGATGCTGTTCTCAGGTTTGAAAGCTTCCTTCTTTTCTCTCCAAACCATTTACATTATAATTCAATGTTTCTTTCATCAGATAATAAGACATGTTTTCAAATATTATGTTTCCTTCCTCTTCATTAGGCATCACTTTGTGTTGATCCATTGAATACTATAGTACAAACAGTCAGAGCAGATGTAAGAGATGGAAAAATGAAAAATAATCCAACACTTTGGGAAAAAAGGGGTTTTATTAAAATAAAATGACATGAACAGGACAGAGAGTACAGGGCTATAAAAAATAAAATAAATTATTAATTCAATCTATAAATCAGCATTCACATATATTTTTGTAATGACATTTTTTTTTTTTACAAAATGATGTTTTTATCTATTGTTTGCACTAATTTTTTTTTTTTTCAGATGTTTGCTGTTGCTGTAAACACTGCAGCACTTTTACATTTGCTTCTGGCTACATAATCAAATACAAAACCTCTCAATAAACCTTTTTCTTAAACATGGTTCCACTAAGGTGCCTTTATTAGCCTGTACTTGTTACAGAAAACAAAAGCCCATATTAAAAAAAAATGTAAATGCAGATATGAAAAAATCTCCAGCTGTTTCTTGTATAGAACACAAAAACTGAAGAGCTGAACTTTGGACCACAGGATGACTTTGCTTCATGGCACTTGTTGAATTCATAGCTGCTTTATTTAACAGCGTCATCCTCCATATCATCCACCATATCTGAAAACAGTCACAAAAATATATATTAATATAACTGACATAGCTTTCGTATTTTACTGCCTTACAACATGAAATTCAAATAATGTTACATTATGGATATTGTACAGAACCTATAAAATGTTTAGGTAAGCTGGATGTGTTTACTATATCTGTTTGGAGCCAACGATGCTGGGACTCAGCAAAACAATGCAGTGTGACTCCCTTCAGCTATCAGGGATCATAATGTTACGATAGAACGATATAGTCTGCATATTTAATAATAATAATAATAATAACATGATGCAAATAAGCATGTGAGAAAAATGTACAGTAATATTATCATAAACTTAATACGCACAAAAAGTAAGTAAATATTGTTTTTGGTTGATTACTTCTTTATTGTAAAAGTTCTTGGCAATAAATTGAGCCTGTTCGTGTCCTTTTAAATTGTGCCACATTTATAAGAAAGAAGCTGTTCACCTTATTTTGCTATTGACACGTTTTTTTGGTTATTGGAAGAAACGAGGCATATTGGCAATTTAACCATTCATTCATTAAAAACAGGAGCCTCAACAGTCGTCATGGTGATCACCAGCTTGGTCATACACTGCTGTGGGACAGCATCTTATTCTATAACCAGCATTTATTGCAAGTCAGCCAGTGTGGTTGTGCTGGTCACTCTTGCAGGCCCAAGCAGATCACACAGGTGTTCAATAGGGCAGAGGTCAGGACACTGGATCGCCAATAGTTGCAAAATCTCATCTCGATTTTCTCTGTTTTCAGAGCTGCAAATGCATTTTCTGAACAAATGTGGAACCTCTTAAAGGGAAATAGGCTTGCCAACACAATAAAGTTTGCTGTCAAGCAGCTTTGTTACATGAAAAAATTGACATAACAAATGTTCTTATTTTTTGTACCAAAATATGTACAGTTCATATAATACTAGTAATAATAAATGCTACTTTTCTAATTTCTTCCAGATCTTTGAAAAGCCAAACTTTGTTGTAATCTATAAACCTAATCTTGATTTACTGCTCTGTAGGCTTTAACAGTCTTTAAAACATTGTCTTTGGCAGCTCTTTTACTCATTTCAGCCTGATACTTGGCCATTTTCAGAGGAGTGTTTTTGTTTGTTTTCAGCCAATTAAATTTGACCTATGGATCAATCAGGAATACAAGGCTCATTAACTCAAGGAATTAACTATTTAAATTGGATCTTTGTTAACCTATTAAAAATGAACAATTTGTTACCATTTATTTAGTTGAATCAATGCATAAGATAACACAGTTTGAAAGAAATAAACAGCATTGATTTAAACCTGGCATACAGTAGATGATCACCTGAAAATGACCCATCTAAGCTCCTGCACCAGGTCTTTGTGGGTTTCAGTCGATTCTTTTTTTCTCAGAGGAAGTTAAATCTGCTGTAGATAGTTTGTAGCCATTAAACTTCTTTTATCCTTCACTTTTCACGTATTTTTGAGAACTCATTGCTCAGTATGCTGTGCTGGTCATTTGCTAGACTATAGGAATGGAGGAAAAGTAGCTAATATTTTCAGAAAAACGTTGAAAGACCTGAAGAAAGCCTGGAGAACTACTGATCGAGATTACTTTAAAAGGTAGCAGAGAAGTCTGGATCTTCAGAAGAAAAATGATAAACAAATTATGAATAGATAATCTTATTCTAATAGCCATAGTGTATGCATGCCAAGTTTAACCTTTCAGTATCTCATGAACTTTGTGAGGCAAGTCCTCCATGTTCTTCAAACTCTTCTGCAGGTGGTACGCTGTAGCTTCTCCTGGTTTCATTTTTCTCTTCCACTTCAACAGCATTTTCTGCTTCCGCATGATTACATTTTTCTCTGCCTCCTCAAGGTCATCCAGATCCTTGGATTTTAATCCTAAGTAGATGGCCACCTGCTTCCACTCCACCCCAAGCTGCTGGGCGACCAGCAGAAGCTGCTTCTCTGACAAGTCCTGGCTCCGAGTCTGCCCTGATTTCACTTCATCTGAAGAAACAGACAAAAAAAGAAAAGGTACTTAATTGTGGATGAGTATGGTTGAAGTTGTCAAACAAGTGGTCAATAGACAAGCAAATCACCTGACTTGTCCTGCTGTCGAGCTCGTTTACAAGCTGTTTCTTCTTCTTCTTCTTTTTTTATTCTGCCAGCTATTTGAAAGAGATCCACATGATGTAAGTCACACTGCAGAGGCTGAAAACATGAAGGAAAATGTGTACCTTACTGTAACCCATAGATGAAGCTTACAGTGCTCTGTCTTCTTTGGCTTTTTTTCTGAGTTGTCCACACAGTCTCCTGAAAGGAAAAAAAAATAGCAGCAGATGGACATTTAGCAGATAATAATGAAAGTCAAACTACCAACACGGATAAAACCCCTATTTTTTAGTTTTACTGGATGATTGGCAGTGAAAACAAAAATTCTGGGAAAAAATACAGAAGTAGGTTTAAATGTTTACAGGTCTAAACGAAAAAATTGATGTAAAACAGCGGAGGTGTTGATGAGGCTTTCTACCCAGGGTGGCATATCCTGCATGGATTAGTGCCATAAGACAGAAAACCAGAAAATAGAAAGCTACCTGTTATTTGCACCCAGAATGTTCAGTGGTTTGGGGATGAAAACATTACATGTTTAAACTTGTCAGAACTCAACCGAGTTATTATCCTCTGAAAACAGAGTAGGATATTTTTATGGACACTTAAAAATATATATTTTTAATGTTTTCTGAACATTATGGAGATCTGAGATTGAGATGTTTAGCTCTTTATGATCCTAATAAATATAATACTGTTTTTGTTCTAACTTTCTCTTTCTTTCTTTCTTTCTTTCTTTCTTTCTTTCTCTCTCTCTCCCAGGGAGGACACCATTAATGCAAGAACCACTGATCAAATTACATTAAGAAGAATAATTTTGCCTGACGTTGATTACTCTGTCAAATCATATGATCATACATTTTTAGTCTGTCAGCTTTCAGGAATTTGAACTTTTAATTTACAGTATTTACAATTAATCATTAAATCCAGATTAGAGAGTGAGCCTCCATCTAGAGAAGCATATATTTATAATAAACCGTTAACAACTGAGTACGCCAGCGCAACGTTGAACAGAGCCAAATCAAAATATTCTCCATATGCATTATATTATGAAGAAGATTTCGAGTTTAAACATTCCATAGCAAGTTTGTACCAGATGAAATGAAATATGTTTTTTAACTTTATTATTTTTCTAATATTAACTCATTAGTTTAGATTTAATAATAAGAATAATTCTTAAATAGACCCATAATATCTAATTTATAAAAAGTCACTGTTCATTGAACAAAATGCAGGTAATGTTAAGGCTGCAAACAAACAGGTGTGGCCCTGGCAATTTGGCTAAAAGAAAAAAAATAGTTTTTTCTTAGGTCACATGCTTTTTTAAATGCACTCAAATTAAAGGTTGGACATTTCTTAACAAAAATCTGTTGAGATTATGCTCCTGGAATAAAAGAATACATTTTTGTAAGACATCTTTAACATGCAGGGGTGCCCATCAATGTACACCTTTAAGACACTTACCTGAATGAGAAGGTTGAGCGCTGGACAAACCCAGCTGTTGGAAAAGCATTGGGTCTTTACTTTGCAGATAAGCAATCATCTTCTGGCAGGCTTTGTGCCCTTTTCGTATCACCGCGTCAATGAGAGAGCGTGCCTTATTGGCTCGAGTATGGTTCTCCTCCCGTATTGAATCCATCTCCTCATAACCAAACACGTGATCGCTTAAAAATTTATCTAAGAGTTGATTAATCATTTCTTTGGACACTCGTTGCACAAATTCATCTCTTACTCTGTCAAGTTCCTCATCTGGAATTGGAAAGAAATATTGGTTCATAACACAGTTATAATTGTTTTAATTAAGAAGAAAAACAACAGGTGTAGGGAGTAGGGAAAACAGTTTATCTGTTTTAAAGTTTTAAAAACATAGAATGTTTCTCGTTGGCCCAACTTCTTTCTCTTCCCTTCTTCCTGCCATGCTGATGCAATGCAGTATTTTGCTCATGTATAATAGCGTAAGGGTCAATAATTAATGCTTAGATTTCTGTTTAACTTGTTAGAAGAGGTTGAAAGGTAGTTATGCAGTTTGTTAATTGCTAATTTATGTTTTCACCTTTGATGTTGACAAATTCAGACATTTAATCAACTAGGTTTAGATTTTTAAAGTCAGAGTTCTAACTTGTTGAATCTGCTCTGATTAATCTTCTCATTTACTCTCAGCTCACTCAGCCTTGCTCTTGATTGGTTTGCTCCATGACATGTGAGCAAGAACCAGGAAGTATGTGAAAACAAACTGTAACGAAGTGTGGGAAAGAGTAAAGAGCTGTTTATCGGAGTTATCCGTCTCCATCCTGCTGTTTCTTCTAAATGAGAGCGATCTTAGCACCATCTGTAAAACCCACACGTTACGACAGCAGCATTTTCCTTCCTTAAGAACTAATCCAGGGTATTCTCACTCTATTAATTCATCTGTATGATTCTATTGATTTTAATTCTGTACATCCTGATCTCCTTTTGCTTCTGTATGATTTAATAACTAACGCCGCTACTTTTAGGGATGTCAGTTCAAATTTGGAGATTTTCAGCGTTCTTGTGAGAAACTGCCTGAAAAAAAAATCCCAGTTTTGTTTATGTTGTGTGCCTACGGAGTCCCCTAGGGGACATGGGGGATTTTTTTTTTTTTTTTTTTTTTTTTCTTTCCTTTGCGTTCCCTCGCAATAGGTTTTGCATTCTCTTGTAATAATGTACTAGTCAGTTCATGCGGCATCTTAAATACTGAAAGTCTTTCTGCTACAATATAAGGTTTTTGTAAGGCTTTTACGTGCACGTTGATATCTCATTTGTGAGATATCCGGAGTTTTATATCTTCCTCTTTAGGATATAAATGCATCACAAACTTATGTCCAAAATGCAAACGCAAACAGGTCAAACATGAGCTTTCCATCCCTTCTATGACATAAACAGACCAGCACGTACCAGCACGGCTCTCCACCGACGGCTGCTTCATTTCGCCGCCGTGCCGCTAACAGCTCCGGACCTCGGTTGTATCTGGTTGACGTCACAGGACTCATTAAATGTGGAATCATTTAATCCTTTAATAACCCAAATAAGAAAAACAATGGAAAAATTGTTTGTATTTCCTACATATTTGGGTCAACAGTGATCACAGTCAATTATGTTTTGAAATACACCCCACAGTTTTCCAAATTTAAACTCTACCAAATGGTTGAGATGCGTCTTAATAGTGAAAGTACAGAAGGTACACAACAGACTGGCTGGTGGGTGGAGACAGAGGGACAAACAGACAGATAACCCTGGCAGTATGGAGTTAAATTGGGGCTGTAAAGTTTGTTGAAAAAAAAATTTTTTTTTAAATTGAAACAAAAAAAAATTGAAACTGAAAAAAAGTTTTGAACCTGAAAAAAAGTTCAAAACTACTTTTCAGATTAAAGTTTTTTTTTTGTTTGTTTGTTTTTTTTTTTTTTCAGTTTTATTTTTTCAGCTTCAAACTTCCGGCCCTGTTTTAGTGTGGGGGCGGAGCCTCAGAAAACGGGAGGTGTGGAATCAGGACTAACAGCTCAACACAGGCTGAACAACAAATTTCCAGCTGTTGTATTCAGGGGTGTAGGAACTGAAAATATCTTTAAAACATCATTGGCATTCTATGTGTATGTGATTGATTTTGAAAAATAATATGCTTCACTGATATAACCTGCTTATGTCAACACACCACACAAATATCAAAGGAAAATATATTTTATTGACAAATTTGTGCAGTATTTTTGGTCCATGTTTAACATTTTCCGTGTTCTCAAAGTAAATGACAGGCTGGTCAGCTGAATGTGGTTTAGTCCACAGTAAACAAATCTGTAAATTAGATCCAGCATGAAATTCTTTTTGAGAATGTTATCCAACACTGAACACTGTATTCTCACTAATAAATAATATAGCCGTAGAAGAGATTGGTCAGTATGAGATTCTCTCTGTATGTAATGAACAAAACACCACAGTTTCGCTAGATCACGGTATTTCCTCTCATTTAGATTTTCATACATTGACTTAAGCAAAAACATAAATTAACACTACGATTATTGCGTAACATTAACTGTTTTGGTCATTCTGTTCTTTATAGAGTAACAGAAGGAGAAGTTCATATTGGCTCGTTAACTGGCTAGCTAGTTGCTCGGGTAACTAGCCTGCAGCCAGCTGCAGGCTAGTTGCTCGGGTAACTAGCCTGCAGCTGGCTGCTTAACAGACATGCCACTTTGCATCACTTCACTGCATTGTTTGCTAACTAGAATCAGTTTAAATGTATGTACTTAACTTTGAATCTGTCTGTATGACTGGACTGAATTAACTCTTTTTGTAAAGTACATGCCTTGAGATTCTTGACACCATAGGCTGCCGAGCTCATTGTTTTCCATGCAGAATTTCAAATATCTGGATTATTTTCTCAGTCAAACAATAATTGGATGGACTTCATGCCACTTATAATCTACACGGTTTTGTTCTGGTCAAATATCAGTGCAAATATATTTATTCAGTGCTTTGTTACTCATCATCTCAAGAACAAAAAATATTAAAAGTACTGCTTCAAATACACAAAAACTTGTGATATTAATGATTGCTGTCCAGCAGGCCTTGAAAGAGGTAGAATTTCTTGATCAGTGTGCATCTGTCAACAGTTGGCATCTGTAGTTTCTCGTGGCTCTTAAATTGTTCAACATGCTGCATGACCTGTGGAGTTGAAACAGTGTCAACAATTAGCTAAAGTTTCGTGAATAAATCAGCAACATCATTATAACTGATTATTTGTTGTGTTGAAAGTGTATTTGATATTTCTTCCCTCTGGAAAGTATTTAAAAAAGACAGTTTAATTTGACTATTGTCCAAGTCTAAATAAGGACGGTACAAAACAGAGTATGGAAAAATATTTTTATTTCCATATTTGTATGTATGTTTGGAACAAGACTCTGTATGTCTGTATGTCTGTATGTCAAGACTCTGTATGTCCCATTGTCTAAAAGCTCCATCCTTCCATCCATCTTTTGCATATTTTATATTTGACGTCAAACGTTTATATAATCATCAGGAAATATGTGGGGATTATTGGTGTTTATACTTTAAAAATGTCAAGAAAGTGCACTGAGAACTCTTCAGAAATCATAGCTTTTTCGTACCTTAGTGAAAAGCTCATAAATGTGTTCCTGATATGATTCTGGGCTGAAGACCTCCACAATGTACTGGATGAGGAGAGACCCACGATCTGGTTGTCTGTACGACACAGTGTCTGAAGGAAGATGAGCAGGCATGAAAAAGTAATGAAGTTACAACCATTACAACAAGTTTATCTAAAGTTTCACTTTAAACTCACCAGGCGTGCAGGAGAGAAGAGAAATGAAATTTTTCTCTGGATGCACAAACTGACACTTGTCTGCTTCGAAGTCCTCAGTTTGTGGAACATAATCCACCATGTTTGGACTGTCACTGATCAGAACACTTCCTCGTTGTTCTGAAACATAAAAAAGGTACACAGGTAAGACAAGACCCTTAAATTAACTCACAGTGAGATTTGATGTATCTGTAGCAGCAGATCTGAATCACCTCCTCTGCAGGCCTGTATGATGATGACCTTTGGTTTGTCTATTAGCGCTGGACAGTTCTTGGAGCCCAAGTGTTTGAAAATGTTGTTGATTTGAAATTCATCTGAGTTGTCCTCTTTCCAGTCAACCCCAAGAATTTTCCCCAGCTTCCCATGGGACATGATAACCACAAACACGCTGTCTGTGTATTTGAGTTTGGGGTGTTTAATGAACTCAGTTAAAGCCTCATCAATCGCCTAAAAGAAGATGGAAAAATCATGTCATCAGGTATTAAATTTCTTCATCAGACAGACGAGAACCTGATTTATTTCATCTCCCATCTAGAATAAAGTACCTTTCCAGTGAGGTCCGTGTATTTCACCACTTCATATCCCAGACTTGAGAGCAGTTTCTCCATGTTCTCCTCATCTTTCTCTGCTCCCCTTCTGTTCATTTTCTTCTCAGAAAAATTGATATTAGTGATCAGCAGGGCTACGCGGTTCCTAAAGGAAGTTTCGGTCACAGGGTAAACCTGAGAGTCAAATGAGAAAGAGGCAAAAGACACAAAAAATTAACTGCTGTTAAAAAAAAACAAAAAAAACAAAAAACAAAAAAAAAAACAGCTGAACTGGAACCTGATATCGTAAGTCAAGGTGAGGTTGTTTATTATCATTTCATGCTTACATTAAGCAAAATTAGTTTCTCAGAGTCAACAGTACAATGAGAAAAATATTAATAATAAATCAACCACACAGTAAAATAAATAATCATTTCATTATATATATATATATCTATATATATCTATATATATCTATATATATATATATATATATATATATATATATATATATATATATATATATATATATATATATATATAAATGTACATAAATTTGGTAAAACATCCAATATAACAACAATTTTTAACACACCTCACCTTTGGTCTTTTTGTATTTATATTTTTTCTTTATTTATCAAAAGAAACATTTCATTCATGATAATGAATTACTGACCTTTGGATCGTCCTTTTTGGACTTCCAGAACTCTTCCACGCTGGAGACTGGTGAAGCTAATCCCTTCTGATCCACTGGGCCTGATGGAGCTTAATGTTAAACAGAAATTTGTTGTTTTGAAATAGGCATTTACATTCCATTTATTAGAGCACATTTATGACTGAATTATCTCTTTGCATATACAGTGTCATTAACACTTATTGGCATCCCTGGTAAACAGTTGTAAAAAGCCCTTTTTAAACTAAACCATCTTTTATTGCAGTAGCATAATCTCACAAACCCCCCCACCCCCAGAAAATCTGACTTTTAATGTGAATACATTTAATTCATGGGAAAAATGTTTACAATGAAGAAAAAATATTTCATTTAAATTTAATTTAATGGTGTAAGTCCTATTGCTACCCCTGCTGTGTCATAATGCACTCTGACAAGGCTCCTATGACCTTCAGAAGAAAAACAAGCCCACAGCATCACAGACCCTCCATTGTACATAACAGTGGACATGAGGTTCTTTTCTACATTTTGAGCCTATCTTTTATGCTGAACCCACATGAAGTGGTTGTTAAAGCTAACGTTATCTAAACAAAGCTCACAGTTGTAATTCAAGTATTTAGCAAACTCCACATATAAACATTGTGATGGTAGAACATCAATTTTTTTTCTAGCAAATCTCCCAGTCCCAACTCAACCATCCTGCTTATTGTGCATGTTGGCAAGTTAAACTGTGGTCTACATACATACATACACACACACACACACACACACACACACACACACACACACACATACATATGTTTAAAATGTTTGTATGTGTCTTACCTGACTGAGCAGGCTGGACATTGATCAGATCCAACTCACAGTACAGTGTTTGGTCAACATTTTTCAGATGATCAATCATTTTGCTGCTGGCTTTGCCTCCTTTTCTCTTCACTATGTCGATGAGACTGCGTGCCTTATCTGCTCTAGTATCATTCTCTTCAAGTACTGCATCCTTCTCCCCATCATTCAACACACCATCACCCAAAAGCAGATCCAGGAGTTGTTTAATTACTTCTTTGGACACCTTTTCCACAAAGCAAGATCTCACTCTTTCAAGATCCTTATCTGGAATTCCAAAGATATAGAAACAAAAAATGCAAACTGTTGAAATAATTTCAGTAAAGTCAACAAAAAATATGTAAAAGTCAAGAGATACAGTGCAAAACTATTCATACCTCTTGAAAGTTACTAGAAACATCAATATTTTAATGTCAGGGACAGAGCTAAGTGTATTACATATTTGTGATGCAGAAGGAGACTGATATAGGGCTTTATAAATAAAACTCTAAAAGTGTAAGAGTGTTATGCATTTGTGCTTCACAGTTCTGTTGGTGTATTACATAAAACTAAGAATAGAATACATTAAAGCAAGGGTGTCCAAACTATTTGTCATGTGGGCCAAAATCAAATTTCTCGCATGCCAAAAAAAAAAAAAAAAAAAAAAAAAAAAAAAAAAAATCAAGCAAATAAAATGGTCTGATTTTTTGTTTGTTTTGTTTTTGTTGGTAAAGGATGTTATTCATCGTAGATCAAAAATTAGAAAACAATTTTGCACATTTGCTGTGTTAAAAGAAAGACATCTAGTTTTCAAATTCTTTCGGGCTCGATTGAACAAATTTATTCTCAGGATCTGGGTCACTTTCTTTCAAAACGCTTGCTATAATTAGCTGATTTAGGTGCAACAAAGTCGGCTTTTCATTAAAAGTCTGTAGATAAACATGGTTCTACTTATTATAAAAGCCTGGTTATAAAAAGACGAATACTCTGTGTTGTGCTCAACTTTTTCCAATGTAAGAAAATTATGTTGGTAATAATTTTACCAGTTAAATTTAAATCTACCAGTACAATTTAAAATTAAAACAAAAAGTCTCCATTTGCATCAGCCACTTGTGCTGGATGGGACAAAGTTGTATTATTCATGAACTGCAGTTGGGGGCCAGAAAACAAACAAACAAACAAACAAACAAAAAAAATCAGTCCAAGGTCCATACCATATATGTCCATATATGGTAATATATGTCCAAGGTCCATACCTGTGCCACACCTTGGACACCCCTGCATTAAAGTTTGTATTTGTAATGCAACAAATATGAAAAAGTTCTGAATACTTTTTGCAATGCCTCGTATGTGTATGCTTTAATACACATACATACTTTAGTACTTTAAACCTTTTTAACTGTAATCATTTTCAACTCTTGATGGGCTGAACTTGGCTGCACCGCTGTATTCTGGTCTGTTTAGTTTCACAGACTGTCTGTTAGCGGTATTGTTAACAAACATACTTCTGCTGCTTCATAAATTATCCCAGATCGCTTGAATTAACAAATGTAAAACTTCAAAAATACATGCATTTTGTTTATTTCTGTGCCTAAAAACTAGTGACAGCGTGGGTTGGGGTGGGGAGGGACACAGGATCGTCGCCCTCAAAGAAACTATAAAACGTGGCATGTGAATAGCAAAGATATAGCCCAATGCTTTTTCTCCGATTGCCTAAAAGCATCAACTGTACAGATCTGAAACGACAACTAACTTCTGTGCTCATCATAGTCTTAACACCGATAGTTTTTGTGAGCAGGTCGCCGTTTGTGATCGCCTGCGTAATGTCGCCAAAATACAACATAATTTCAGTCATGTCTGTAAAACTTAAAATAATTTCTCACCTGCCATTGTTCTGTTTTTGTTTCACCGAAACTTCCTGACTTATTCTTACTCGAAAACTTCGAGGCTAACTGTGCGTAATGCGCACTGGATAACTTCCTGGTGGATACGGCGTCAGTAATGCATCTGTAACTAACTAGTGTTACCGCTTTAGTATGAACAACAGGATGCTTATCGGTTTTGCAAAGATAATTTACTGAACATATTGTTTTATGATACTTTTACTTGACTTATGTGTGTTTATTATTTCATCAAACCGAAAAAAATAAAATAAATAAAATAATGTGTGACCGGGTGGAAACAACATTTTTAATTTGAATTTCACCGGTTAAAGCGCTGCTGTTGAAACAATAAATATACATTATATTTATGTTAGTTTTTTTTTTTTTTCCAGTTCCTTATCAGTTTGGCTGATAAAGAGTGCCCTTCGTTTATTCATTCCAAAGCTGTCTGCAGTCTTGAACATTATGTCCTGGTTACTGGATACCATAAGTTGAGGTTGGGACTCATACGGGGTGGAGTTTAGCCGGACAACGGCTTATACATCGGCATAGTTTCTGGAGCAATGGCAGGTAAAAAGACAGATTTTGTGGTTGTTGCAAAGATTCCGCTCCAATTTCTAACATTGACTGAACACTTGCGATCCTCAAGTTTCGTGTTGGTCCTGACCTGACGCGTGGTGGATTTCTGCCATTTCTTATCGCGGTCATTGTAAGGTTTTATTTGCAGTGAAATAACTGGGGGAAACCACCCTGATCTGAGAAGCAAAAACCGTGGAGAAAAGTCAAGTTCAATACAGAGCATCTGAAACTGTAGACGAAAGCCGTCAGAAAACATTCATTGAAGGACAACTTCAACCATATCAAATTACCAAAACCAATAATGTGTTTTTCAAAGTCGCTCGTCGTCTTCCTTCTTCCTTCTCATTAGGATGTTTTCAGTTTCACTTTTAATAACTTCTAGTCAAATCCATATTTTTCTTATGTTAAGTTCCGCCGCACGCTTTTAACTTGTTCATATGTAACAACAAAACGTTTTATTAGAGGTTTAAAGGAAAATGTGCACATAGATTTGAATGTTTCCAGAGGATCACATTCTAAACAGATGACAGTGGTGGTTCTTGCATTAATGGAGCCCTGGATGAGCTCCATCCTGCTCCCTACTTCTGCACTACATAGATCCAGCCACAAAATCTTCCCCATTAAGTATATTCTGCAAACAATAACATTGAAATACTGAATGTTAGTCTTGATCTTTATTATAAAGACCAAAACGTTAAATATATACAGTTGCAGTGTTAGCAAAATAGCTTTCTGCTCAGGGCAGGGTTCTGTAGAGGGGCGCTACAAGACAAAAATCTGAGGTATGATAGAAATATCTGTCAGGTGAACCCTTAGTGACTTTTCTATTACAATTTTCTATATTCAGTGGGAAAGGGTGCCTTCTTGTGCTGTGCAGCTTGTAAGAGAATATGTCTGTACACCAATGACACTGAAGTTGATTTCTAGTTTGTATGTCATCATCCCTTGCTTAATCAGTGGACTATTTATATCCATCCATCCATCTATCTATACTTAATCATATCTAATCATCTGGGCATCATTTATGCAAGAACCATCAATAGACAATTTCTGGTATTAGTGTAACTTTCATATACATTAATATCAGCATCCACAGCATGAACCATGTAAGAGATTTTATCAGCATGACTTGCTGATACATTTTCCTGCAAGGTTCATCTTGGTAGATTAAAGCTGCAGTATGTAACTTTTACTATTGCCATCTAAAGAAATGCACCGCTCCCAACCAGAAACAACCAATCAGAGTCAGGAGGAGGGTCTTAGTGCTGTTAATCAACCTCGTGTATGTGCTGCCAAATGTGCTAATGGTAGAGAAACAACTCACCGTTCCAGGAAAACTGTTTATCCACCGTCATCTGTGGCCATGCTAACTAGCCTAAGCATTCGTGGCAGGCTATATTGTTATGATCCAGCGTAACAGAGGGCAAGGGGGGTTGTTTGAGTGGTGCTACATGAGGGTGATTGACAGCGCTAAGACCCTCCTTCTGGCTCTGATTGGTTGTTTCTGACTGCAAGGTGTATTTCTGCAGTTAGTACTGGAAGCTTGATTTTTTTCACAGATTATCTGTCTTATACTGTCACCACATCATGATAATTTTAAATTTTCATAAAAGTTACATACTGAAGCTTTAAGGGACAAAAGGATGTATTTATTTTTATTTAATCAGCAAGTCACCATTGAAATTAAAAAAAAAAAAAAAAAATCACTTTTTCAAGGGAGACCTGGCAATAATTGGCATAAATATAAAACAAAACAGTTACAAACATTACATATTAATAATGTCCACAAAGACTACTCAAAAAAAACTGTGACAACCTGGAAAACAGTTTTGTAAATTTATCTTCTTTCTTTTAGCAGATAAACTTAAGGAGATCAGGTCCAGGTTTGTGGACAAGTCTTCTAAAGAACTAATAAGTCAGCTCCTGGATGACCTCCTCGGGGATAACATCTTAAATGATGGGGAGAAAGACGCGATACTGGAGGAGAACAAGACTCGCGCAGACAAGGCTCGCGCTCTCATTGATTTAGTGTATAAGAAAGGAAACACAGCCAGTTCTAAGATGATGGCTCACTTCCGGCAGAGAGACCTTACACTCTTCCAAGAGGTCAGTCTGTCTTCCTAACCAGGTACACCCCACCAGGAATGTCTGTTCTCCATGAATCTTAGTGAATTATCTTCACAAAAAGAACCACATGCAGGTGGAAATAAAAAAATCCGATCCATATTCTAAAGCCAGTAATAATATCCTCTGGCTTTTCCAGCTGCTGTGACTTTAGAGGGAAGATGATGTGCATTCATTCCAGAAGCTGATGCCCTGCAGACTGAAGAAAGCAACAATCAAAAGTATTTATCATGAATTGTCATGCACTGTTTTAAACCTGTATAAACACAATAAAATTCCTTTGCCTTAATGTTTTTTTTTTTTTTTTATGAGAACTGACTTTTTTCTGCTGAGTTGCAGAGCAGACTAACATAATGAAGGAAATACACTCACTGTTTTGTAAAAGCATGTCATTATAACATGATGTGACAGTTTTTTTTCTCTAACTGAACTGTGTGAATATTAAAGCCTGTCAGACAGTAGACACACGATTCAACAGGGAAAAAAAATAAATTTTAGCTCATATTATAGTACAAGTCTCAAACTCTCATTTGTCTGTCAGTCACAAGCAAATGTTCCTGTGAAAAAAAAACTCCAGATTCATTCTTGTACTCAATATGAGAAAAAAAAGGGTTTTCTCAAATTAACACAGATGGTAGGGTTTTCTAGAGGTGAACAGTAAATGGTAAATGACCTGTACTTGAATAGTGCTTTATCTGGTCCAGAGGACCTGAAAGCACTTTGCACTGCATTCATTCAGTCATTCATCTACCCATTCACACACTAAATGTGTGACATTCACTTACAGTACATACTAATTGGGGCTCTGTGGCTATAATTTCCAATAATTTACCTCTGAAAATATTTATGCTTTATGCCTTATTATATATTTTTGTATAAAAAGTTTAGTTAAAAGTTAAACCTCCAGCAAAATGCTTTTTTAAAACAAAATAACCCCATTTAATCTTCAAATAAGATCTAGTGATGGTGTTTGCAGAATTGAGATCCAGCTTGTTTAAGAGCAATACAAGGTCACCCCAGAGACTATTTAAAATTAAGTAAGCAGAAACCACAAAACCTAACCTGGAATGTGAAATGAAAGAGCCTTTTTATAGCACAAGGATTTCAAACAATAAAACAAGCAGAACCACAGTTTAATATGTAGGCATGATGCAATCTTGGAATGTTGAATAACTACCCTATGTAACCCAGAGGGACAATTTATGGGAGAAGATGTGTTTGCAATAGCAGAAGCAAAACCCAGTGGACATTCACTTGGAAAATGGGGCAGCTGGGACAGGGTGTGTACTGGCAGTATAGAGAGCAATATAATAAAACAACAACAACAACAACAAAAAAAAACCCCAAAAAAAAGACAAAAAAAAGAGACAAATATATGACTCAATACCAGTCTGAAAATAATTAGATTTCTAGCATATAAAATATTGCCTGAAATAAAATAAGTCAAATTAATAATAAAATGTAATGACCCAAGTCCATTGTTTTTTTAATTTAATCTAATTTATTTTAAGCCACGCTTTTATATATCCAGAAAAGATGTATCCACTCTTTACTTTGAGACTAATAATTGCTACTGCTGTAATCTAATGGCAGATCATTTCCAAATTGACCATCTATCCTTACTATTTTTGTTGTTGTCATTAGTATATGAAAGAAAAAGATGCAAATCATTTTTTTAATATAGTAAAATAACTTGCTGTTTGAAACAGAGGTTTATAAGTTTTGTTGTTTACATGCAGAAATTACTTTCTGTCAATTCAAAAAGCTTACGCTAGGTTGGGGGGTGAGGGGGGGACAAACGTTTTAATACAGTTTTTTAAATACTCAGAGAAGAAGAATCTGTCAGAAGGGAAGGTATATTGAAGGCAGCAAAACTAGCAATTCCTGTAAGTAAAGGTGAGCTGAAAAAGAGAGAGGTACCATGGTGAACACAAGAGTGTCCTGAAGCAATAGGGAAAAGAAATCGAGCTTTTAGAATACTGAAGAGAACATATAATTTTAAAACTTTGAGTATGAAAGCATGGAAGCTGAGAACGGTCGTACTCGCATGATTATTTTCCTGATGGTTAACTGGATATAACAAGTTATTTATGTCATTATAACGACATAACGAATACTGTTTTCTCAAGATAAGAAGATAATTATGTCATTCGAAAGAGTAAGCAATTTTTTGTTTCAAAGCAAATTTTGTTTCCTTGGAATCCTGTTTGGTTCAAAACTTCTATGGGGTGACCATGTAAGGTATACTGAGAGAAAATGTAAAAAAAGTTGTGAACATGATTATGTCTTTAACAGGCTCAGATGGGGGGACAGATTAAATCGGCCTAAAAAAGATATACATTGCTCTGACTGGATCAGTGATGGATTAAAGATGCAGTATGTAGGCAGACTGTAAAAACGACTATTAATAAGTTAGAGGTAGTTCCGAATCAAGATCTATGATTATGCTGTGGAGCCATGAAGACCTCTCCATCAGAGCTGCCTTTACATTTAAGGCATAAGCAAGTTATAACGAATTATTGGGTAAGCCTGTAAGAGTAGATTAATAAGTAATAACTGTGTAGATTTAATTTAGATGTGTATACATTGGAAATGTTAGCTATTCTGATGTTGTTACAGTGGGTACTGTAAGTACATATGTTCCAACTCATTGTCATCATTAATGTCTATTTTGGCTTTCTCATCTGAAAATGACCTATAATTGGTGAATGAAATTATATTTAGATTTATACAGTCTCATGTAATAGATAGGTTTATGTGGGTATCTGCTCATAAAGGTATAGAGGGGAATGATGTGACAGATTGTCTAGCTAAACATTCTCTAAAACAAAACAGAAATATGGAAATTGCATTAAGTAAATCTGAAATAAAATCTGTTGTTAAGCACCAAGTTAAACCTGACTGGCAGCGGATTTGGGAGGAGGGGACTAAAGGCCGTCACTTGTTTCAAATACAGCAGAAAGTAAGGAGAATGGAAATAATTGGAGGAAGTCGAAAAGAACAAGCAGTTATGACAAGGTTACTGTTGGGACATAAAACTTTACATTTGGTAGGTAAATATCCAACAGGTAGATGTGAGTGTGGCATGAACACGGAAACAGTAGAACATACTTCAATGTGAGGAATATAGGGTGAGTGGAGAAAAATTAAAACAAGAATTAAGGAAACATGGTGTGGAGACATTAAGAATGAACAGGGTATTGGTTAAACATGAAAACATAAATAAAGCATTTATTAAATCTGTAAAGGAAAACTGATTATATTGAAGAATATAGTTTAATTAGATAAGACAGACAGTCTGGCAGACACTCCACCGCAGTAGATGGCGATAATGCCTCTTAACGTTTGATACCATCCGCCAAAAGAAATCCAAGAAGAAGAAGGATCTGTCAGCTAAGGCTCCCAAGACGAAGCTAGCCGTTTAGCTAATGTAAATATATCCACCACCAACAGGCTGGAGACAGCGGCGATAACGTTACCAGATAACCTTTGAGTCTACTAAGAGTGTATGCTTACAAATAATTCATACAAGCAATATGTAAATAACATATTTATGTATGTGACAGTAGCTTAGCTCAAGTAACAGTGGCTAATGATTGGCTAACAGTCAATTAGCTTATACTTTTTTTTCGATTTTGTGAACGAGAAACTGTTTTCAGTTTAAACAACCATCTTTAACAGAATGATAATATGTCAGAAATTGTTTATAGCATGTGTCACCATCTGACAACAAATTTTTAGATAGTTTTAAGTGTTTTCAGATGTGCGAGCTAATGCTAATTTAGCTGATAGCTGTACATTCCTTTGGACCAGATGTATCACTGAAAACAAGTCCTGCTGAAATGTGTTTGTCATCTTAGACTTTAGCGAACTGAACGGCTGAGGTGCTCAAAGAATCAAATTTCTTCCAATTTAAGCTTCCGTTGACTAAGTAATAAATTACTGTAAATAGTTTTATAACCGAAGTTGTAGTGAATGTACTTTCAGATGAACTTTCTGGGTGTGTTACATTTTTCTCTTTTTCTGCTTCCCCAGCTGTCACTAAGGTATGATGAGCCAGAGGCGTGGCATCCATGTGGACCAATCTGAGCTTCTGTGCAAGAAAGGATGTGGTTTTTATGGCAACACAGCCTGGCAGGGCCTGTGCTCAAAGTGTTGGCGAGAGGAAAATCAACGAGAAAAGCAAAGGCAAATTCAAGAGGACTGGGCTCTTGCTGAGAGGTTTGCATTCACTTTGTGTCTTTTCTGTAAACAATAAAGTCAGCGTTAAAAACTTGTACCAATGTTTACTTACCTCATGAAAACCTCATGGCTTTTGTCCTGATGTCCATCTAGCAAGTTTTTCAGTTCTGTTGTTGTCTTCCCAGGCTACAGAGAGAGGAAGAGGAAGCTTATGCAAGCAGACATCAGAGGGTACAATCACAACCTACAATCACTCCCTTCAACAAGTTTGAAGAAAGAAAGACGAAGGAGAAGTCCAGCAAAGTCAACACAGTCACAAAGTTTTTCACTCCATCAACAAAAACTCCACCAAAAAAAGGTAATCTCTCTTGCATATCCACACCAGTTGGTTCTGACTTTTTATGTTTGGTGCAGGACCCACCTCCTACTGTATGTAAGAAAACACTTTGCCCCACCCACAAGCCCCGTTAGTGCCTTCAAACACAAATAATCATTACACAAACATATGCTCAACATTTGAAATCTTTAATTCCCCTAATATTTTTCCCCAAAGCCCTCACAATCGCCCCATGTTTGAATATGTCTATCAAATGATAAGATGCCTGTCGCTGGTCTTTTTCCTTTTGTACAAGTGCATTTAACTCTCTTACAGGATCTTAATGTGCAGTGTGTAGTGCTACATGGCACATTAACCTGATACTGGATGTTTGGCCAGTTTCTGTGCTGCTAGCTCTTTGAGAAATCTTTTTAAATTCTTGAATGCTTTTACTTAGAAACAATTAACACAAATTCTGCTGAATTTCACTTCTCTTTAAAACAGGAAATGTAGAAATTCATAACTCTTAGTTACTTTCATTTATTTTGTTTTGTAAACAGAGCACAAATAGTTATCCAACAGATCCTTAATGCTAAATTTAGCTCTTGTGACATTTTACCACCTTATATTTGCTTATAAATTGTAGATTTGTTCAGTTTACCCACATCGCTGGATATGTATGATTGATAAAAACCTATTGACAGTTGTAAGACTGCAGCACAGCAAATACAAATTTATAAAATGATTGTTTGTTGTTGTCCTTTCTCAGATGCCGGTCCTGTTGACACTCAGTCAACTCCAAGCCCCAGCTCCTCAGCCAGTCGACAGTCCACTCCAGACAGTGACCGTGCAACGCGAGAGTTTATTGATTTTCTGAAGCCTATGAAGTCTGGCAGGGAAATCTTTAAGCAGTGTCGGGCTTTCACTGAGACCATGGTGTATAAGCGGGTGAGCTTTCATCTGTCCACACAGAGGAGGAAACTTTTAATTTACTGAATAGTTTTCTTAAACTATTTCATTACCATCTGGCAACATTCATTGAGATATCAGACATTTTAGCATCCTAGTTCTTCGAACATATCAGCTGTTTGTTGATATAAGTATTAGGCAAAAGTATTCATACCTCTTGAATTTGTCCACATTTTGTCATTTTACAGCCACAAACTTCAGTGTGTTTTGTTTTTTATTTTGTTTGTTTGAATAGTTGAGTGCAAATTAAAGGGGTGATGACATCACTGTATAAACTATTTAATATAGTTGATATTGCTGCATATGTCAATTCTCCGAAGATTTTCATTTTAAAAAATATCATCACCTTTTTGTAGGGGGTTGTTTTGGGAGGCCAGATTTCCCTCCTCGGTAAAAGGGTTGGGTACGGTGATGATATGTGGCTTTACCTAGTTTACTTCACTCTGATTGGCTACAACCATATTTGGGAAACTCCAGTAAAATGCACTGAACATCGTCTCAAATTGAGGTAGTAATTGCGTGCTACTTCCTCATAAATGAACTTCAGCCACTCTTCTCTGATTCTCTCATCTTCTGGGAGTAAAATGGAAACCTCCATCTGTTTTTCAAGCACCTTCTTACATAAAAGCTCCTCTTTTTAGCAGCCATCCCCTTCTCAAGTGGAGTAGCCAGACATGCTAGCATGACTTAGCCCTTAAATCAGCCAATGTATCAGCTGGGGGAGGAGGGAAAGGGAAGTGGAGGGGGAAGGCTGTTTGCTTGATGGTGTGCTCTGATTGGAGAATATGAATTACGTAGAACGATAAAGTGTTCTCTGATTCGTCCATTTTTGAGCAAAGAAACAAAGCTGACCGCCTATGAGCAGGGCTTTGATACCAACTCTTGACATTCCCACGGCCTCATCACGGCTCAACAGATCATATTATACCCCCAAAACCACAGAAAAATTAAATTTGTTGTCATGACTGCTTTAATACATAATTTTAAACTGAAAAGAAAGGTTACCTGGGTTTCAGAATTTTTTTCGAATAAAAGTCAAGAATATGGCGTGCATTTTGGTGAGTGGACTGTACAGAGCTGTAGGAGATGTTCAGGATTGGAATATTGATGTAAAACTGAACTCTGCTTTAAGCTTCTCCACAAATTTCTTCCTTGTTCCTTGTTCTTCATGATGTGGTTTGTTCTGTAACAACAGACCAGCTATTTTTGTATTGAGAGTAAATTATACACCAATGTGCTTGATTTACTAACTAGGCCACTTCTACAAGAATCAGTTGCTCTGGATTTATTTTGGGGTCTCAGAGTAAAAGAGATGAACAAAAATACCCGCCACACTTTTCAAGTTTTAATTGAACAATCTTTCCAGTTCCTCTTCACAATCCTGCACTACTTTGTGTTGATTTATAGCTCAAAAACCCCAACAAAACCTTATGTAGTTTGTGTTTATAACTTCATGAAATGAGAAAAACTTTAAGACGTATAAAACGCTTTTCAAGTTACTGTAAATTGTAACACATGCAGATGTTTTCTATTGGAAATCGGACATTTTATCAAAATTCAAAGTATAGTTCTAAAATCTTGGAATGTCTTCCTCTGAGATGTTTACCCTGATGTTATTGCCTCCAGGAAAAACAAAGAGTTAATTTCCATATGTTTTTGTTTTATGATAAAGAAAGATGAAGTTGTTTAAAAATGTTTGCAGAATTTATTGTTTTAACATCCTTCCTAAATTATTAAGATGACATTGACAATACAAACTTGTCATCACTGTGAAACCTGATTGTGTCTTAGATAAAATGTATATTTTTCTGTCCCTGTCCAGGACATGGGAGCTGATGAGCTGTCAGAGTGTGTGCAAGACTTCTACCAGAACCTCTCAGAGCGCCTTCAGAACCAATTCAAAGGTGCTTTATTGCTCAAATATTTTGTTAACAGTGACCTCAAATAATGAAAATCATAGATTAAGGACAACGCCTGTGAAAAGTATTTCTCTGTTTGGGGTGTTACAGGTTCGTCAGAGCTTGTGGAGAGGGTTATGGATGAAGTAGAGAAGTACATGATGACCCGACTTTACACTGAGGTTTTCTGTCCTGAAACCACTGATGACGAGAAGAAAGACTTAGCTATTCAGAAGAGAATCAGGTTTGCAAACATAAACTCTGACTGTTAGAATTGTTAATTAAAAAAAGAGTAGAAATGTCACATTATCCTGTTTGTGTTTGGTTCCAGAGATTTGCACTGGGTCACCATAGCAATGCTGTGTGTGCCAGTTGAAGAAGAGATCCCTGAGGTCTCAGACAGTGTTGTCAAAGCTATTACAGGTGAGTCTCACACTGGGTTATTTTGCCTGATTGCTCGGTTTAGATCATTCCTCTTCTAACATTTCTGCCTAATTTCAGATATTATTGAAATGGACTCAAAGCAAGTACCCAAAGACAAGCTGGCGTGCATTACTCGGTGCAGCAAGCACATCTTCAACGCCATCAAAGTGAGCAAGAAGGAGGCCGCATCAGCCGACGACTTCCTCCCAACTCTCATCTACATCGTGCTGAAAGCAAACCCTCCACGGCTGCAGTCCAACATCCAGTACATCACCCGTTTCTGCAACCCCAGCAGGCTCATGACCGGAGAGGATGGATACTACTTCACTAATCTGGTGAGGAAATGAGAACTTTCTCTGGCTTATGTGTGGATATATGTGTTCTGTTTAGCAGCACTACAACATACAACCTATCCTTTATGCTTGAGCCCAGTCTTGAAAGGGGTTGTAATCTCCTGACATCCTCCATAAAGAGAGAATCAAAGTTGGAGGTGCAGATACATCGCACATGAATGTTCTCATGTCTTTTTATCTTGATATTCTTGTGCAGTTCTGGCCAAACATTAACAAGAAAATACATCTAATTTTGCTTTTTTACTGATTTCTTTATCATTCCACCAGGGTTTTACTTTCAGTAATACAATTAAATGTTACACTTGAGTAAACAAAAGTGGGCAGCAGAAGCTGTGGCTCCATCTTACCTCGGCATGTTCCATGTTGTTTTCGGTTCCTGCTTGTTATTGCAGTTTCAGCAGTGATAAACATCTCACCAAATGTTTATTCCAATTAGTCCTGCTGCTTCTGCTGTATTTAAATATAACAATAAATCATCCAGAGATCAGAATCAGAGACAAATGTTTTTCACTATTCAGCACTCACTGCCTCTATTATCAGCCACCAGCTTGTACTCTGAGTGGGAGTAATGTTGTAATTTTCTGTTGAATTCAGTGTTTGATGTTTTACAGTAAATATAAATCTGCCTATCAGATCTTAAGGAAAATTGGAAATGGGTATCAGCTGTGAAAAACATGATCAGTGCATCTCTGAATCTGTGGTCTGCAGAGTATTATTCAGATTGTCTTCCTTTTTTTATAAAATCAAAAATGTTCCAATTAGGGCTAGATGATGTTAGGAGAAATAGATATTAGGAATATTAGCTAAATATTGCAAATAAGCAACATTTCACTCGATTTTGTTTGAGTCTTTATTGTCTAAAGCTGTGTAACCTCATCCTGGTTCCCCATAGTACTAAACATCAACAGTGTAAGACGTGTGTAGGACTTATTTCATTTTAAAAGTTGACCCAGTAAAGGTTGAGTTTTAAACAGTCGCACCATTTTACAGAACTACACAAAAGGGCGACTAGAAGAACGTTTGTTGTTGCATCTCTTGTGGCTTTTTTTCCACTTATTGCTTCACTGGACTGTTGTTCATTTCACTACTTTTACATTTACAGGATTCCTAGAGTCTTGAAAAGTTTGGTAAAATGTGGAATTACATTATAGTATTTTGCAGCTTTGGATGAGTAAAGAAAAAGTATTAAAAAAAACTTTTTCAACTTTATTGCATGTAATATTGTCTACATGATAAATATCTAAATTTCTATAAAGGCTTGGCGCCAGTTTGAGTGTGTTTTTGTTTTTTTTAAGATGCACGAAAACACCGTAATGTCAGCGTTTTTCTGCCCAGATTACATGAATTTCTGTTAAACATTCAACTGTCATGTTTTTTCAGTTTCTGAGTAAAAAGAACAGATGCAGGTACGCTTCTTAAAGTTTCATGGATAGAAAATCGTCTTCAGAGTAAATTTATTTAGACATAAGGTGACACAAGTGGCATAGAAGTGTTTCCATTCACTTGTTGGTCCATCCATCCATTCATCTGTGTCCATCTGTCCATCCTTGCATCCATTAGTCCACCCATCTGTAAGTCTGTCTGTCCATCCATCCTTCCGTCAATTCCATCCCATCCATTTGTATGTCCATCCAGTCTGTTCTTCTATTCATTCATCTGTCCATCCACAAATGTATCTATTGTTCTGTTCATCCATTCATCCATCCAGCTTGCTAGCTCTCTATCAGTTCAGCCTTGCATCCATCAGTCTGTCTCTGTGTCCATCCATCCCTCAGTGCATCCACCCATTCGTTCATTCTTGCCTCCATCAGCTCATCCATCCATCCATTCAGCTCGCTGTCTGTCCATCCAACCTTTGCGGTGTGTGGTTTTTGCAGATTACTTATTTAAAGCTGCAGTATGTAACTTTTATAAAATATATTTTTTTTACATATTTGTTAAAACTGTCACGTTGTGACAGTATGTTATGAGACAGATAATCTGTGAAAAGATCGATCTCCTCCACCTCCTCCCTGAGCCTCCCAACCAAAACTAACCAATCAGAGCCAGGAGTGTCTTAGCGCTGTCAATCACCCTCATTTACTCGCAAAATGTGCTAATGGTGAAGAAACAACTTACCGTTACAGGGAAACCGTTTATCCGCTGTCATCGGTGGTCACGCTAACTAGCCTTAGCATTCACTACAGTCTCTGTTAGCTGCAGTGTAGCGGGTAATTCACAGCGCTAAGACCCGCCTCCTGGTTCTGATTGTTTTTTTCTAGACACTACTGGGAGCACTGGGAGGAGGCAGAGGAGCTCGATTTCTTTCTCAGCTTATCTCTCATACCATTCTGTCACAACATAGTGACAGTTTCAACAGAGATGCAAAAAATATATATATTTATTTTTTTCTAAAAGTTAAATACTGCAGCTTTAAAGCCTGACAGCACTAAGAAAATCTGTGATCAATTCTTAGTGATTATTGGTGTTTTATTTGTGACTTTTACTCATTTTATGAAAATGGACCAAAAACTTGTCTTTAGAAAAAAATCTGTAAATTTGACTCTGGAAAAGCATGACTTTTAAAAATCCTTCTCTATGTTTTTATCTCTGGTTTAAAAACCATTTTGTGTTCTTTATGTTTAACCCCAGATTTCAAACAACAAGTCAATAATGTGTTTATTTGTGGTCTTTTTTTCATTAGTGTATAGTAGTCCTGGTGATCCTTACAGTGTGGTCCCTAAAGGTTTAAACTATGAGTAAATGAAAAGCATCCAGCAGGGGGAGCTGTTGACCCACATAGCACAATTTCTGCCTTGTTGTTGCTAACTCACCATAACTTATACATTATTTAAATAAATCTAAGTCTAAAGAGCGTTGGTGTTGGGTAGATGATATAATTGTTATTAACAACACTCTGTGCCTCCTCTCCACAGTGCTGTGCAGTGGCCTTCATAGAGAAACTGGATGGCCAGTCTCTGAACATGAGCTCTGAGGAGTTTGAGCTCTACATGTCGGGCCAGACGTCTCCCAACTGGCCACAGCCCACTGTGGCCTCCTCATCCACAGGTAGTGCAGCTCTCACCCAAGTCCACAACAATTTGGACCTGCTAACCGGGCTCGGCGAGAGGCAGGAGCAGGTCATGGAGAATGCTCGGCAGTTGGAGAACGACCTGATCGACTGGACGGATGAAGTGGAGCAGAAAGTGCAGAGCGCGCTGGAGAGCTTTCCGCTCGAGACACAAAACACCACGGCGAACTCGGCGAGCGGGACAGCATCTGCAGCGTTGTCTGCAATCGACTCTGAAAATGTTGAGAATGAGCTGCTGCCGCCGCCGCTGCAGCCTCAGGTGTTTGCTGGCTGATAGGAAAACGCCTGTTGTGCAGAAACTCACCTGGAGCTTTTACTCCATCTTCCCCTGTGTTCTCCTTATAGTCCATCAGCACATGCAGCGTCTGTTGGATCTGGAGTGTTCATCCATCCGTCTGTTTCCTTAGATGCTATAAAAACATGCTGAACAGTAACCTGTTAGGATTTTAGTAAGCGCTCTTATTTATATCCGTGAGGGGAGTTAAACGAGAAGATGGATTCACTGTAAAGGTGCAATGATCTTCTCATTTACCTCATCATAAAAAAGGCAAATAAAAGGTCAAATTTAATCATAGCTCCACATGAGATGGAGCAACGGAGCGCGTCTGGGCAGAACTCCCCGATCATCTGATGTCGCTCCTTTTGTTTCAAAGGAGGAAAACACTCCGCTATAAGCTCTTCCAAAACTTCTCGTCGTCCACTACCTGCAGTACCTCAGTATGTTTTATAGTTGTTACATTTGTGTAGTAGCGATAAATGGTGTGTTTGAGTCCTAAACCTTCAGCCAAGATGGGAGATGTCCAGTAAACATCTGATCAAACATCAGAAAAGTAAATTACAATCCAAAAAGAAAGACATGTAAAAATCTGAACGATTGAACTCCTCCTTTACTAATGTTGGTCTTTAAGTCATGCTTGTGTTTTACGCTGAATTTAGCTTGTATTTCCCAGAAAGAGAGAGAGAGAGGGTGTGTGTGTAAGCAGTGACTGAGCATGTGGACAAGCGTGCATGTGTGCTGCATGCCCATTACCTACAGTTTGAATAATCGGTAAATTCTCCTCGAGTACATCCAAATACTGTCTAGTCTGGTTTTCATGAGCTGTCATCAGCTGGATGTTCAGATTTTATTTTTCTATAAAGTGTCAGAATATTGATTCTTCCTTGATGACTTTAAACCTGTAATATTTACAGTAGTGAAAGAGCATGGATGCAATGTAATGCGATGAATGATCTGGTTTTCAAGAGGCTGATGTTTCTGCTAAAAGAACAGTCTTAGATTAACCAATTTATTTATTATCGTTTGCTCCATCAAAGCTTTTAACTTTTTATTTTTTGACCAAAACAAAACAAATCTCTTGCTGTTTTTCCTGCAAAAACATGACATAAGAATCACTCCTAAAGCTTTAGTTGCTTCTTTTTAGTTATTTTGCTGAAATCCTCTTTTAGTTTGGTTTTAAAGCTCCTCGTTCAGAGTCAGATTTCAGCTTTTATCAGAGGAGATATCATACAGATGTTAAAGACTTTTGATAATTTCCATTTTTCTGTGTTTCGGCTGACTTATGGTTTAAAAGAAATGCAGTAGGCACATATTTTACATTTGCTTATGAGCTTGGATTTTATTTTTCTTTCATATTTGAAGATTTGAATGTATTGTGATGATATTTGCATCTGAAGAGCTGTGGGCACCTGCTGTTCGAAAACCAGGTCTTATAGTGCATCGCTATGGCTTGAACAACCTTTTAATTTTGCACTGAAGTCTGAAGTTATTGAACAAGTGTTTTAAACCATTTGTTTGATGATAGGTTTGTTAAAGTTACAGGTTGGAGAGATTAACTCAAAACTGCCTTTAATTTAAAACGTAATTTATTGGGACAGTTTTGTTCTACCTACATCTGTGGGAGTGCAATGATGGTGGTTAATAAAATGGAAACTCAGTATTTGCATGTGTGGTGTTGTTTTTCATGACTAACATTATCGCACTGAGCTGTCACTGTTCCTCAGATTTGAAGTAAAATAAGATTTCTTGTGGGGCTAAAATGATTAATCATGATTAATCAATTTGAAATAATTGTCAACTAATTTAGTAATCGATTAATCGTTAACTGGACAGACTGAAAAAAAGGCTATTTGATGAAAGAACAACATACTCAGAGCAGTAATGAAGCCAAAATTGTACAAAAAGTATATACGTTTTACATTTAAGATTTAAAAAAAAAACTGTTCTACCCAGAACTCCTTGAGTAGTTTAGCTTCACGTGGTTCAAATTCTGTAAAAAAAAAAAAAAAAAAAAAAAAAAAAAAAATATATTAATCACCTTTTGCTAAACGATTATTAATCGGTTAATCCAAAAAATAATCGCGAGATCAGCCCTCCACTGTATTGATGTTAAGTTGAGCAGAAAGGGCCGAGCTTTGAAGCATTTTTTAGTTGCAGATGCATCATTTACTACAAATGATCAAGTGTTCACCAAAGGAATGTTATGTTATTGCATTTTAGGCCTAAAAAATGTTTTTCTTATTTAAAAAAGGAATTGAATTGTTTGTCTATTTGCATCTTTTAATGTATTTCTGATATTGTATTAAAAAAGGCTTAAGTGCTTAAATGAAAACTCTGCAGAATGTACCTTTTTTTTTTTTAATACGATTAATCGTCAGAATAATCGATAGATGAATCAATTACAAAAATAATCGCTAGTTGCAGCCCTTATTTCTTGGATTTTCTTAATCTAACAGTGTAAATTGGTCCTGTCTGCACATTGAACTAAGATCAAACTGATAAAATAGTAATAATTTCCAATCCAAATTAAAACATCTTAAATTTTCTGATCTACAGTAGACAAAGAGCTATTTTTTTTTTAAAGAGTATAGAAACTTTCTCTAAAATACAGTGTACAGCTGTGTTTTTCTAAATTTTGTCCTAAAATGTAGAGTTGTTGCATTGTTTTGCATCTTGAGCTAATATTAATTTGACCAGTAGAGAGCACTCTGTATAGAGAATGGAACTTTCAGCCCTAGATGGTCAAGTAGATATGGCAAAAAGAGAACCCCAAAAGTGGTAAAAGTTTCCATTGTCCTGGCACCATAGCACCAGATTTTACACCTTTCATCACAATACACGTGTACAATACAAAACAGGGGCATAAGTGACAGGACATTGCAGAAGTGACAGGACCTGATATTTATCAAAATGTGCTAATCCTATTTAGACCCATGTAAATTATGATTATTAGATTTGACAGCAAAATTGGCAAGTTAAGAAACTGCTACAGCAGGTCAAATGGTTGCCTGCCCATCTTGGAATGACAGTTCAGTGCTCTACATGGTCTTGCATACCTCCAGAGTAATTAGAAAATAGTGAGAACTCCTCCACTGTGTCAACCACTTCAAGCCTTTGGGATGCTGAGTTGAGTGAATCCCCATCAGTGAGTACCGTAGCATAGAGTGAAATTAGAAAATGTTAATATCAAGCCTTTGCTTGGACAATTGGGTTGCATTTTGGCAAATTTTGTAGCTGTCTCTTAAAGTCGGCACGCCAATGCCTTCAAATTTTTTCCAAAAAATGAGGAGCATTGTGGTTCAGCTGGAGATCAGACTCTGTTTGTTACAGTAGCAGATGCGTAAAAAAAAAAAAAAAAAACGCCAATTTATTCTGGATCTTTATTTACATAAAACCGTCCATCTTCATACACCATTGAATTTCCAAGGAAGATGTGCAACATTGTGACGGGGTTTTTACAAACAGAATAGTGTTTTAGCTGCATAATTTGTATTACTGTTTGTAAACCTGTTTTTAAAAAGTATTCTTAACTCTACTTTCATACTGGTAAAATTGGAGTTTTTATTATTACTGGTTTTAGCTTATGAATGGGTGTTGGCACATTTCATCTAAGCTTCTGAGTTCTGAGAAAAAGTTTGGGTGTTTTCGGTTCCCTTTTCCACTATATTGCTGAATTTCCATGATTGAGTTACACCCCAGAAGAGATGCAGAAAATCCAGTTGAAGTAAGGTTAAACTGGATTTCTTGTTGACCTGGTCAAATTTTTCCTGATCAGTTCAACTTCTTCTTTAGCATTAATTTTCAAAACAAGCTGCCGCTATTTCAAATAAAATCACAAATTACTTCTTTGGAATTTGTGATTCCTGCCATAATTTCAGTGACTTATCTGGCAAACTTTAATGTTTAGTATTTCCAAAGCTAATGTAAATAAAGCATTTCTATATTAAACAGAATAAAAAACAGAACTGATGGGGCAGCATTTTTAGGGAGAGAGGATATCCTATGTGAAGACCGTTTCACTTCTCTTTTTATGAGAATAAAGCTTCCTGCCTTAACTGCTGCTAACACACAAACTGAGCACAATGGAAGCAGTAATTTCCATCCTTGGTAGGTTTTCTTTATTTTGATTACATTAATCTTATTTAACATATTTGTGAACATGATGCTATCTGCTCTCATTAATCCTTAATAATTCTCTGTTTCAGTTCTTTCATTGTTACCACAGCTCGTTGTGCCTGATGGTAGGTACAACTACATTATTAAGAAAAATACTGAAGTTGCTCAGATTCTACTTTATGATTTAATGATAAGCAACTCAGAGTTCATTTTCATATTTTTTTCCCCTGATATTTATCCAGATATGTGTTTTTTTTCTCTCTCTTCAGTTCCCACTACGACCTCATATAGGGCCATCGTTGAGATAGTTTCTGGAAATTCCAGGATCTTCAGCGGGGAACATCTGCACCTGAGATGCAACATCCCTGATATTTACAAGGCCTCCTGGAATTACATGTGGTTCAGGGGGCCTGTCCAGCTTCCACAGTATGGGGAGATATTCCATCTGTGGAATGCCAATGTTAAAGAAAGCGGTAAATATTCCTGCCAAGGAAAGAAGGAGACACAGGTGGGAAGCATAAAAACACAAAGAAGTCTGCCTAAGGAGATCCATGTTGATGGTAAGATCTTGTTTTCATCGAGGAAACAAACGTCTTTGCTTTTTGGTTTTTCTTCCTCTTTCCCATATTTCTGAAACTGTCAAATAACAAATTCTTCCTGACCAGGTCAACTTCTTCTTTAGCATTAATTTTCAAAACAAACTGCCATTATTTCAAATAAAATCACAAATTACTTCTTTGGAATGTTTTTCAGGAGGGTTTGCCATCCTGCAAACACCACAACACCCTATCCTCGTTGGAGACACCTTGGATTTGAAATGCCGTCTCCGAGGGAACGCTCCCATCCATCAGACAATCTTGTACAAAGATGGGATTAAAGTGATGGTGCAGAGCGGGAGCAGTTTATATTTCCACCTCACCAACGTGACCCTGGAGGATGAAGGCGCGTACTCATGCAGGGCATCCTGGGATCTGAGTAGACGTACACACTCTGTGATATCAGTTCCCACTCTTGTGAATATTTTAGGTGAGTTAATGATGAATGGAGTGGAGAAAAGATCACGTTTATGTTTAGAAAAATGCAGACCAGTACCTCAAACGTATATTCCAGTTACGTAACAGATCAAAACCATAAAGAGTGAAATATAAAATAATTCAAGGGAATTTCCTGACCAAGATCAAGGCTGTTGCAAGATGATCTGAACTAAGTTCATCTATTGTCGTCTTTTAAAGCGGTGTTTATCGATAGTAATTCAGGTTTTCTAAAGGTGTTTTCCTCCTAAAGCGTCGGCTGCTTTTTGACCTATTTTCTGCACAGAACCTGACTTTTTATAGAAGTTTTTTGTTCTGAATTTTTTGAGCAGCTTAACTTAGACTTATGAAACATTCAAGACATAAAAAATAGTTTCTAAACTTAAAAGATGAACCAGTGTTGTATCTACAAATAACAGAAAATAATCAGATTTGATTTTTGTTAGAAACAAGGCTAGCAAAAAATATCCTTACCTTTTGAGAATGTTCACATTTTGCCATGTCACAACCACAAGCTTCAATTTAGCAATAAATTAGGATTTAACGTGAACTGCCATTTCACATTCAGACACAGGACTCTACGCCCACTGTTCTCTGCAATATAGGATTGCTTTGAGAGTGTCTGTGAGCATCAAATTTCAAGTTTTGTCACAGATTTTCGCTTGGATATAGGTCTGGATCTTGACTGGGCCACTCTCATTCATAAATCTGGTTCATTAATTCAGTCGACACCATTCCACAGTAGCTCTGGCTGGATGTTTTGGGTGTTTTGGAGCTGGAACCTGAACATCCATCCAAGTCTCAAGTCTTCTAATCAACTCTGAGCAGATTGCTTGTCCCCATACCTTGATGCTGCCACCACCATGTTTCACAGGAATCTTGTGCTCATCTTGATGTGTCTTTTGCCTGAATGCCAGAATGTTTAATTTTGGTGCCATTTGACCAGAAACTCTTCTTCCATGCGATTGTTGTACCACCTTCATGACTTGAGGCAAATTTTAAGCAATACTGCTTAAGGCTGTGTTTCAACAATGGCTTTTTTGACCCTCCTTTATAAAGGCCAAAATTGTAAATACGACTACCTGTTTTCCAGATTCTTGTAGCTGAGCTGTGGATGTCTGCAGCTCCTCCAGCGTTACTATGGCCTTCTTGGCTGCTTCTCTGATTATTGCTCTCCTTACCCGGCCTCATTTCAGATGAACGGCCATGTTTTCTCCACTGATTTGTCTGCTGTGTTTCCTGGTCTTCATGATTTTGTTTATTTTCTAATGTTCTCTAACAAACTTCTGACACCTGGATTTATAATGAGATTAAAATAAATCCTAGTAGAGTCCATTTATTAATTGGATAACTGTATTTTATTTAGGAGTATCAGATTAAAGGGAGTAAATGCAAACAGATGTTTTTGTAAAAAATGTTCAGGAATATTTTTTCTCATAATTAAGAGTTATACTCTGTTTTATGTTAGTTTATCACATAAAATCCCACAAAAATCCATCAAAGCTTGAGGTTGTAATGGAACATATTGTAAAAAAAGTTCAAATAGTATGAATATTTTTACAAGATGCTGTACTTTGTTAACATCAGCCTGCCAGAAAGAGGTGGTTTGCTTCGCTAAATCAATGAAAACATCAATAAAACACAATTCAGCTGGCATTAAACAGTATCTTTGCACAGACAAGATGATTTTGATTCAGGTTTAAGTTAGAAAATTTTCATACAATAGACCTACTAAAGGATAATTCATCTGTCAGGTTTTGTGTCATTACGTTTGGTAAAAGACATTATTGAAGACACGTTTTTAGGTCTGAAATTTTACAGACACAAAAGTTTGAACGAAAATGAGTGAAAAGGCAACCAGAGTTCAAAGAAAAAACCTTAAAAAGCCAGAAGATCGACAGATCAAGCCCTCCTTATAATATGGCAGGAGAATCTGGTTCATTGGGAGTGAGCAAAGCAGCAAGTGAGGATTAGTTCAGACTTTTGCAGATTACTTTTTCCACAGTTTGTCTAAACTTTTTGACCATCAGAAATCATTACTCTACCATGTAAGTAACTTTTTTTCTTCGTTTAATCTATTTCAGAGATTCTAACCGAGCCAGTGTTGCAGATCGATAGAGATAACCCCCAGCTCGAAAAGAATAAAATGAACCTCATCTGCCACCTCCAGTACAACGCCCGTGCCCCCGCCCCCCCAGTAAGTTACTATTTCTACAAGAACAACAACCTGCTGGGACCAGCAACCTCACTAAACCACATCCACGTCAGAGAGGCTCCAGGATGGTACCGCTGCAGAGCCAAGGTGCCAAAGCTGGACATCATGAGGTGGAGTGAGCCCCAAAGCTTTGGAGAGGTCACAGGTGCTTCAGAGTAAATCTGCTCTGTTGATTAATACACTTCAAGTTGTGGAAAGCACATCGAAGTCATGCAGGACTTCTAAGGCCACCTTGTCTTTGACCCAACAGAACTACAATTGATGCCTCCACGTCCTCATCACAGAAACCAGAGGATATCTTCTCCCTATCCACCCCCACACAACACCCTGGCTCCTGCAACTGATCCAGCAACACCAAAATACTTTACTGCAACACCATCTTTTGATCAGCATACAGAGTTTCCCGAACAGTCCTCAGCGCATTCTGAGTCACCAGTCTCAACCAGTCTGCCGCCTCCAGACCAGTTTCCAGGCCAAACTCACGCCCCAGGAGGTTGAAGTTTCATTTTAGACATATCTGGAAGTTCTTCACATTTCAACTCCTTTTAACCCGTTATTATTTTACCTACCAAAGCAATAATCTGAGGCTTAGCTTTCTAACGATCATTAATACCATCCTACTGTTCTGCTAATATAGTTATGTGTAAAAGTGTTAACAGTTTTTCACATCAGCTTCATCAAGATACATGAAACTAACAGAATGAATTCAGTAAGAAAAATATATCGCTGTTTTAACCCAATAAAGCTTTCTATGAACTGTTGATTATTGTTTGTTTTTTCTACAATCCTACAGCACATTAAAAACATTTTAAATATCGTAAGAACCTGTGAGACTAACTTGCCAGTAGACATTACTAAAATCATCTGCACTAGAAAAAGATACATCAGATAACAGAAGTTTAAAATAATAACTCTCATTCCTGCTGGGACAGTCGAGGATGTTACAGAATCTTGCCAAAAATTATTTACACCCCTTCACTTTTTATTCAGTTTCTGTTACAGACGTATTCTGAAATTGATTAAAGTGTAGCTTCCTATATAAAATAGCTCAAAATAACAAGGTGGAAACATGTTTTCAGAATTTTTTGTAAGTTAAGAAACTTTTGTGAACATTTAAACATAAGTGCAGAAGTATTTCCACCTTTTACTATTTCACTCAAAATTAAGCTGAGATGCACCTGATTTCCATCGATTATCCTTGAGATGCTTCTCCAACTTGAATTGAGTCCATCTGTGGCAAATTCAGTTAATTGAACACAATGTGACACAACGTCTCACAGTTTACAATGACTGTCGGAGGAGAAACCAAGCAAACAAATAGTCTGTGGATCTCAGAGACCAAATTGTGTCAAAACATGGATTTTAAGATGTGGGGATGGTGCAGGGGTAAAGCGTGCACGGAGGCCTCAGTCCTTGACATGGCCGTCACTTGTTTGAGTCCTGGCTTGTTGGACCTTTGCCTTGTGTCTTCCCCCTCTTTCACAACCCACTTTCCTATTGACTCACTGTCAAATAAAGGCCACTAGAACAAAAAAAGAATCCTTAAAAAAAAAAACCATTTATTTTAAATGTCCCAAAAAGCCCTCTAACCTTCATTATTTGGACATGGGAGAAGGTTGGAAACAGATCCCTCCCTGGATCTGGCTGCCCAACCCAACTCAATCATCAGAAAAGAAGAGCCTTGGTCAAAAAGGTAATCATAAATCCCAAGGTCCTACAGGCGGAACCCCAATTTCTCTTGCAGAGATGGAACCATCCAGAAGATTGACCACTGCTAATTCTCAGGCTTTCATGGTAGAGTGGCCAGATGGACATGACAGCTGCTGAATTTTGTAGAAATACACCTTGGAGATTTACAGACCAAAGAAACTAAATTCTCTCGTCTGATGAACATTTGGTCAAAACTTCAAGCATCACCTGGGGAAAACACTGGTCACCTAGTTAAGGCTGGCCCTACTGTGAAGCATGGTGGTGGCAGCATCATTTTGTGGGATTTTTTGCAGCAGAAACTGGCCAACTAGTTTTTTGGGTGCGAGGACAACGGTCAAGTATAGAAACATCCTCCAAAAAAACCTGAGTCCAGGGTGCCCTAAGACCAAGTCAACAATTCATATTTCAAGACCACGATGACTCAAAACACACCGCTAAGAAAAGAAAGAAGTGGCTTCAGGAGCAGTCTATTCCTGAAGCCATAGCAGAATGTGGAGCATCTAAATTAAATTTAATTGTATATTTCCGGAAAGACCAAAAAACCTCTGCCTGAAGCCCTGCCCATCCAGCCTGACTGAGCTTGAGTGAATCTGCAGAGATGATGGAAGAAAACAGCCCAAAACAGGTGAGCCAAGCTTGTAGAGACCAACCCAAGAACCCTTGAGGCTGTGATTTCTCTCAAAGGTGCTTCAACAAAGTGTTAACACATAGGTGTGAATAACTATCTATTTATTAAATGTAAATATTTACATGTTTTTTTTTAATTTACAAAAATGCTTGAAAGATTTATTTATTTTTTTCATTTCAGAATTATGGACGGTTTTGTGCAGATTTTTTTAAAGCTAAAACTGTACTCAGATCGGTTTTAGAATAAATCTATAACGCAACTAAATGTGGAAAATTTGAAGGGGTGTGAATACTTTCTTATGGCACTGTGCATGTCAGGTAAACATAAAAAAACACAGCAAAAACATGTAAAGAAGATGACAGTGTTGCATCAGCAACAAAGGGTGGATTTTGATGATTGTGTATGAAAGGCAAAGCTGTTGGTGTGTTAGCATTTACCTGAGGAAAAATAAAGTAAAAGCTACAGGAAGAAATAAATTGTCGGACCTGTCATGTAGGATTTAAAAAATATATTAAACATCATAAAAATCTTTCATGGTATGGTGCCTTGCAAAGGTATTCCTACCACATTTCTTCCTCTTGGAGCCACAGATTTTTATGGATTTTATGTGAACAGTCAACTGAAAGTTGTGCACAGCTGTGAAATGAAAGCTGCTCTGCTGCCAAATAAGATCAAAACTGAGCTTTTTGGCAAAGTACTAGAGAATACTACGTGTGGCAGAAAACTAACACTGCACACATCCCCATGAATGCAGCAATTAGAGGGCAGATGGATGGAGATAATTACAGGATAATTCTCCAAACTTTAATTCTCTAGATGTCCAAAGCAGGTTGAGACATAACAGAAAAGAGTTTCAGCTGTAGTTGCAGAAAGAGTTGACTCATGAGGGCTTCAGCCATATGTATAGCCAAACGTTGTTTTTCTTTCCTTCCATTTCACAATTATGAAGTACTTTATGTTGGTCTAAAAGGCCCATGAACGTATTTTGAAGTATGTTGTTGTAACAAAGTGTGAAAACGTTGAAGAGGTTCTTGAATACTCCTGCAAAGCTCTGTATTTATTTTCCCATGACCAGTATATCCTGCTATAGGTGTACTGGACATAGTTTCATGAATGCAAACAGACATTTCTTGAACTAAACAAGTCATTTATCTTGAAATGAAATTTTCTTGATCATTTAAAATTTTTCTGTTAGGCCATCTTTATGAAAAGGTTTGGTGGTGCTAGTGGCCTTTATTCACAGTAATCTGACAGAGAGAAAGGGGAAAGACATGCAGCCCCCATATATAGTGTGTGTGGGGGGGGGGTGTTCTCTACTGGGACACCTTTTCTAATCTTTTTTACTATTTCTACATCATTTTGGTAATTTTCTAAAGCTATCTGCATTCTTATGTAGCTGTTTTGAGTTTAGGCCAGTTTGAGCTGCTGTTCCATCTAATTTGAAGTTTTTTGTTTTAGGCAACAAAAAGTATTTTATTGCAGCAGCAACATCTTGTTGAAAAACAGTCATCTTTGATTTGAGTACATTTATTTAGAGGGTAAAATTCCAGTATTAAAAATTGTTTTAAATTAGTTGTAATTCTTAAAATTCCTATAATGTAAAAATAGTTGTCGCGTTGTTTGTATCTCCAATTCACTTTTTTGAAGTGATCAAAGCTGAGAAACTTTTAATTAATAAGCCATGATTTCCTGTTTCTCTGGGGAATAAATTTGGCATGACAAAAAGGCCCATTTCTCCTCACCATTCATCACATAACTGGATAAGAAGGATCCACATTTATCTGCCCACCATGCACAAGGAGAAGGATGATAGTGGAGGTAAAAATCTGCCAAGCTCAACGTTAGAAAACTGCAGCATATAGCGGCATCTTTGGGTCTCCAACCCCATAATCTCCACAAACACAAAACACCAACTAAAAACTAACCTGTTGTTTAGAAGACGTGACATGAAAAAGCCTTTTCTGACCTACAATCAACATAAACAAAACATGAGGAGTTCACTAGCTGCTGCTAGGACTTTAAGTGGAGGCTTTGGTGAAATCAGATTAAAATTTTGTTTTTTAACAGCAAGCACTCCAGATGGGTTCTGGTGTAAGTAGGAAAGTTCCTCATACCCAATGATGCTGTGGGGCTGTTTCTCTAACAAAGGCTCTGCGAACCTTGTGAGAGTAAATGACATGGTGGAGTCTTAGAGATACCAGGATATTTTGAAACAAAAATCTGTTGATCTGAAAACTAAACATCATGTCATCACTGGGTATTTATTAAAAAACCAGACACAAAAATGAATTTTGGGGTGAGCTGATAATAAAAAAGCATTTGAGAGAGGACCGGGACTCTGGATGACTGAGAGAGGTTGTGGAAAGAGGAAGGGTCAAATTTCCCTCTGCCTTACGCTCCAGCCATAAGAAGTATCCCAGGAAAAGCCTATGGTGCTGTCATATTTACAAAATGAAGTTGTACAACGTATTGACAGTAGGGGTGGCAAAAATTGTTTGCTCCCAGTAATTTTATTAAAGGGGCAGTATTATGTATTTTCCAGGCACATAGAATCATTTTATAGCTCAATCAAGTAACTATGTTACCTTCAATTGTTACAAAAATGCTGTATATATCAAATATGACTTAAAAGAAATTTGACTTCTAAATTTAACACCTTGAAATTGGGTCTCTGTCTCTTTAAGAAAGTCCTGCTCTTTCTGAAACTTTGTCTTCTGGCTAGTCTGAAGGAGCTGAGAGGGGAAGTCGTGGGGGAGGGGTGCTCTGTGCAGCAAAAGCTCCGAAGCTTAGAAACTGCAGCTCTGAGGAGGAGCTGCATCTCAAAGGCGGAGCTGGGTCCATCCAGGCGTTTTGCACAGCTGAACAGCTGCCACAGGAGATTAAAGGATTTCTCAAACATACATGAAAGAATAAAGGCAACACTTCAGGTATGTTTTTGATGAGGGAATAACACTATAACATGATGTAAAGCTCAAAAAAATCGATTTTACATAATACTGCCCCTTTAAGGGCTGGACCAGTGGTACTGACATATTTGTCTCTTGAGGTCATGAGTGGTTGGTCTGTTTAGAAATCTCTTAATGAGAGAATTTAAACAAAAAGTTTGGTGATAATAACAATTTTACAGACAAGTAATTCACAGTTATAGCATAGCACCCTCAGTATTTGGTGTTTTGCACAGTTCAGCAGAAGAGAGAGATTGTCAGTATAGCAAACAAAAAAGGCTTCAGGCTTAGTCTGAGTACAGCAAGAACCCAGAGAAGATGCTGTCGTCCTCACTGCTGGCATAAACCCCATTCCAGTCTCTGAATGTTTCCATCCAGACCTGATCTCCAGCTGCCAGTCTTAACACCACCAAAGTGGATGCCTGGTCGATGTCTTGGCCGTATAGGGAGTCCCGTGTCCTGACTTTCCGTGACCCATTCACCACAAGTGTGGCTCGCAGAGGCTGATTACGTACAGTGATGTGGAAGCAGAAGACATAAACCCCGGGGTGGACACATGTGAAGCTGTTGGAACTCATGTTGAAATGGTTTTCTTCATTGTAGAATATCTTGTCAAAGCGGATTGGGAAGCCAGAGGGAGGAAAGGATTTCTTTGGAGAGATGCCGACACTGAAGGCAGAGCGTTTCTGAGACATTCCTGAACCTTTTGCTCCTTTCAATCCACGAAAGCCCCGCTCACCTCTCATGCCAGGATAGCCTCTATCCCCTTTTGGCCCAGGCATCCCTCGTATCCCTTGCGGGCCTTGAGGCCCTGACACCCCTGGTTCTCCTGGAGGTCCAGGGTGTCCCGGATCCCCTCTAATGCCAACAGGCCCAGGGGTACCATGCTTGCCATGTAATCCTGGAATTCCCATTGCACCTTGAATGCCTGGAGCACCAGGTTCCCCTCTCTCACCTTTAGGACCTCTCTCTCCAAATATGCCACAGTCCCCTTTATCCCCCTTTTCTCCTTTAGGACCCTGCCCCATAGCTGTTCCTGGAGGTCCAACAGGCCCTTGTGGTCCTGGTTCTCCTTTCTCACCAGCAGTTCCATTCTGGCCAGAGTCTCCTTTTTCTCCTTGTTCACCTTTGGCACCTTGAAATCCTACTTCACCCTTTTCTCCTTTGAAACCAGCCTCACCTAGAAAGTTGCAAAGCATTGTTAGAATAAATCCAACACACCAGTATTAGAGAATTAAACAACCACCTAAATAACTTTGTACCTTTTTGTGCTGGTTTTCCTGGAATACCTGGTGGCCCTGATGTTCCAGTGTGTCCTCTCTCACCCTTATCCCCTGAAATGTTCATATTGAAGGTTTATTATTTTGAATAATAAACAAACGGAGTAAGACATTTAGCATCAGGTGTTTCTGATACCAAAGTTTTGTGAACTCTCTTTAGCCACGCCTTGCACATAAAGATCAAAACTTTAAAATAAAGTAATTTACCACTGGTGTTCCTCAAGGATCTATCCTTGGCCCCCTTTTACTAATCATATGTATCCTTCGTTTTGGACATAGCTTCTGAAAATTCCATGTCAACTATTATTTTTACGCAAAAGACATCTAGCTTTACCCTCTCTAAACCCAGCTCTTACCACCTTCCTTGTTCTATAACTGTTTGTATGAGATGCTCTTCATCCAGTCGAACTGTGCTTGAGCTATTTTGCAGAGAAGGATGGGTAAAACTTTCAGTCTCTGTCTGTATAAAGCTGGTAGAGACAAAATACCCCAAAACACATGCTCAGCTTGGAGACTGCAGCTCCGAAGAGGAGCTTTGTTGGAAATAGGTGCCTCTTTGTGTGAGCAAACATTTAGGCAACCCTGAACGGTTGCCACGGTAAATTAAAGGATTTCTCAAACATGCATGAAAGAATCAAAGCAAGACAGCAGGTGTGTTTTTGATGAAGGACTAACATTATAACATGATATAAAGCTTAAAAAAGCAATTTTGCATAATACCGCCCCTTTAAGAATTATAAGCCACATGACCAGATTGTATGTACCTTTCTCTCCTTTAAAGCCCATTGGACCACTCATGCCAGGCGGTCCAGGGATACCCTGTGGTCCTGCAGGTCCTATATCACCAGGTGGTCCTAGATAAGTAAAAATAATTACCTGAAGCTACACACACAGTGGTTATTAATGTAATGTAATACCATTTACAACACCGTTTAGTTTGATACCTGCTGAGCCTCTTTCTCCCTTTGACCCCCTGGGGCCCCTCTCAGGTGGACAGCATTCACAGAAGTTGAAGTAACACTCGTTGTAGTCCAGCGTGTAATTGTCAGGACCAACACCTGGGGGCTCAGTGTTTTCGTTGTGGTGCTGTGGAAGGTTGTGGTTCAAGTAGGTAGTCCTCACTGCGGTGGGCTGTGGCGGAGGCTGCGGCTGAGGCTGCACGGGGTTTGGGGTCACCACTATCTTGAGAGTCTTGGGCACATTGGTAGTGATGGGGTTGTGTGCCGTGACTTGTGGAACGGGCTTCTTTGTATACAGGTACTTTGGTTTTGCTGTAGTTTTGGCCTTATTGCAGAATACCACGGTGATTGAAACCACAACTACAACCACAAGAGTCCACTGGCAGGAGATAATCCTCATTGTTGACTGGGATCTGAGAATGTATTAGAAAAAACAACACAAAGCTCTCAAGAAAGACCTCACATCTGTTGTGCCACATATACACAGTCCTCAGCATTGGTAGAGATAAAATATATTCAGCTTTTATTGCATTAGGTTAATATCAAACTTTTTTTTTTCAGATCTGACCTTTAATTTCTGTACATTTATTTTGTGAGGAAAAGTTCTCATGAGAAATAAGCATTCAAAATCACCAGTGTGACAACCCCAGGAATTCATATAAAATAAACAACACTAAATTATTTTTATGTTTCATGAGCTATTTTTTCAAGTTAGTGAGAGTGTCCAGGATTATTAGTGAGTAATCTATGATCTTGTTTTCCTCCAGATTATGAGTATGATATGGCACAGGCCACTGTTGATCATTGCAAAGACATACCATTCAAGTAAGGGAGCAGTTTTGATCTTCATATGTCAGATAATGTCTAATAACAAAATAGTTACTGGGTCCAATCTTTGAAGCAAAGTAACTTCAAAGCATGATGCTGCCAATACCATCTTTCAATGTAGGCATGGCATTTTTTCAGTCATGTAATGTGCTTTTTATGTGCCAAACATAGCTCATAGATCAGTGACCCCAGAGTTCAAGGCTGGTCCTATTCCTTAATTCCAGACATATGGAGAAAACAGGAACATATTTCCACTGGTAAGGACATAACCAGTATCTGTTGGAAATTCCTGCAGTTTCTTCAACGTTACTCCCTGCCTCTTTGCAGACTCCTTGATCAGGTTTGGGTCTTTTCTTTTTATCAGTATTGTAAAAATGTCCAATTTTTTATATCCATGTTGTCTCATATTTTCTCCAGTTATTGATAACTATTTTTACTGTGCCTTGGTGTACATACAGTATATAATGCTGTGGATTTGTTGTTATGTTCCTCCTGACTGATACCTTTGTATAAAGAGATCCTTTTGATCTTTTGCAACCACTGTGCAAACTTTTGGTTGAAAATGACCAAACATCAGGAAAATCCTACAAGGTCAGCTTGACTTTACTTCAGGTTATTCGGATTCACCAGAATTGATGGTGGATGTGAACTCAAGAAGACTAAACTCTGAAGCCGAATCAAAAGTTGCTTCGACAAAATTTTAGTTGAAGGATGTGCACATTTATGCAACCTGGTTATGACGGCATTATAAGAAAGAAATTACTCCATTAAATATGTTTGCTATTGAGTTGAATTGTACACAATTTCTGTCACATTGTGTATGAAAAAAGTCTTGAAATGATTTTTACATCACTAAAACTTGCAATGTGAAAAAGACTCAAGGCTCAAGGGATTACCAACAGTAAGATAACTAAAGCAGATGATCAACTACAGCACGATGCGTCTCTCAGATCTTGTCAGGTCTTTTTTGGGGATTTTCTGTCCTTTTTTCCGCAGACATCACTTTCAGATCTGCTTTGAAGCCTCACATTTCATGCGAAGGTGGAAGAACTGAACAGAAAAGGGGTAAAACCACAGCCAAGGACCAAAGAAAAACTTTGAAAGCCCTTCAAGATCCCTGCAAGACAACTGGTCAAGGCTTGCATATAATTAGCAAAAACTCGCTTAGGCCTTATCCTGTTAGATTCATTTACTTAAAAATTTAATTTTTTGCGTATTCTTTGAAATCTTTACAACTGATCTCAATAAACCTTTTAGAAAAAATATTCAGCAGAGGTAGTTGGACTTACCCAATTATGTATGATTAGTAAAGTCATTTATCCTCTCTGGTGATGTTTCATCTGTAGCATCAGGAGCTCCAGGTCCTTCTGTTATCTCTGCCAGGCTTAGGTGAAAGAACATCTCATCAATGTGGGGGGGGGGGTGTAAAGCAAAAAGGGGGAGGTCTGCAATACCACTATGGTGGGCTGAGACCCAAAAAGAACCACTGTGCTGTGGTCCATTCTCTGTGTACCTGTTGTGTAGAAAGGTGCTTTTGTGACACGGAATACAGCGCCCGCCTGGTGCACTCCCTCCCGGTGATCTGGGCAAGGAGCAGAGGCCGTCGGGGCAATGGGTCACCCGATACGTGAGGCATTCCTTCAATCCAGGCTCTTAAGGTGGGACAAAGCCAAGCAAAGAGACAGAGAGGCTGATGGCTTTTTTTCAGACGTAGATTTAGACATGGGGACGTCCACAAATTTTAATGCATTCTCAGTGTTAATCCTAATCTTGCAAGCTAATATTCTCAACAAAGTATGCAACAATTACAAACTGGCACATAGCACAGGGAGCTCATTATTTTCAATTTACCAATGGTTGGTTGAAATCCAGAGGAAAGCTTTAGCCCAAAGAGCTCTCATAATCACTGAGGTGCTGCTAAACCTGAGCTGTTTGTCAAACGAACCCACTTATCCTTTTAAATCAATGCAGTTGCAGTGCTCGCCTAATCACTGTGGCGGACTTCTTTTCTTCCTACACAAGAACTCTCAAGGCTGCTGGCAGCGACATCTGGTAGCTGCGACTGTGAGGCCGGACAATAACTCATTCTTATGGAGTAACCAGATCGCCTCAGGTTTTTGTAGAAAAGTGATTTTCTGGTGGCTGTCGAGCTGAAACTCTTGACTTACCAGTGACAAAGAATGTTTGAAAAGTGGTCATGCCTCGGTTGCTGGAGACCCCTTGTCCTTGGGGAGATCTGTGACCAGCTAACAGTGAGAAGGGAGACGGGAAATGAAATTTTGGGAAATAGAGAGGGTTGGTGGTATCTGAAAAAAAGAGGATTGTTTGTTTAAAGCATTATTCATCCTACACACTTCGCATCTCCAAGCTGCTTATGTAAACCATCCTTTATAGTTCTTAATAGACAAACTAAAGCAAAATTAGAAATGCAGAAAGCTTGAGAGAGAGACAGGAGTTCTTTTGGTTTCCTCCTTGCCTTCAGCTCAAGAGCAGCTTCTCTCAGCTGTACTCAAACCAGTGGTCAGTTTACAGCAGCCTGCAAATGACAGAGGGCCCAGCCCCCATTCACCTGTACACTGACATCACTCTGGCAACAGTCTGGCTTTCAGCCTGGTAGTGACCACGAACCCCGAGGTTTACCTTCCACACATTCAGCTGTCTCCTACAAGTAGATTGAGACGGTCCTTGCTGGCCCAATAACCTCTTATCTCATGCCAGTGGCATATGGGCGCCTGGATCGTGCATAAATGTTTTCACAACCTTGTTGAGATGCTGTCAGTGCAGTCCCTTGAGAATGTTATTTTCCCCTCAGATTTGCTTTATTTTTACACTTAAGTGTTTCTGATCACCAAGTAAATTTCAATATCAGACAAAAACATCCTCAGTAAAGGTAGAATGCACTTTTCGAAATTTTTAAAGGAATAAACTATCTAAATGAAACTGTCACCTAAATAGAACCCGTCTGACAACACAAAGTAGGCTAAAAGATCTTAAATAGCAACAAAATAAATCTATTGCTTTTTTAAACTCATGAACAGATGGAAAACAAACTCACTCACATGTATCAGACTAGAACAGAGGTCTCCACACTGCAAAAACACAAAATCTTACCAAGTATTTTTGGTCTAGTTTATTGTGCAAATATCTTGAACACAGCTGAAATAAGACACAACTAACTTACAAGTAACTCTTCAATACAATATTGCAGCCTGTTTTAAATCAATAATTCCTTAATATTGATGAAAAAGTTCTAGTTATAACTGAAATAATCTGTCAGTGGGACAAAACATTAGTTAGTTTTCATGTGTGTTATTTTGGATTTTGTTTGTTTTAAACAAATAAACTTAAAAGAAAAATACCTTATTGGGTTACATAATCTTTGACAAATGGATAAAATATCCTTATTCTTTTTCAAAAACATATGATGATAGCTCTCAGATAATTAAATAACTCTTCCTTTTCATCAGTATTTTAAAACATGGGAGACTGATTAATTTGTTTTAATGAAACTGATTGACTTCAGGTTTTTTTTAAAACATCTTATCAAAGCTTCTCAAATCTGTGCACACACCCTGAAGGGATCAGGTCAGGAAGGAGTTAAGTTACCAGTGCAGCCGAGCAGAGAGCGGACCAAAGAAGACTTAACTGGATGGAGGTGTATTAACTTACATTAACCCTCTGCATGTAAAGGAGATCCTCAAGCTGCTGTGAATGTGTAGGGAGAAAGTTAGAGAGGGTTTTAGACATGTTTAATGACCAAAGAAGCAAACTACAACTATGTAATGATCATCACTTATATCTTGCACATCATTGCAATTTAGGACATATTTTTGTTCTCTGGTGAGATTCATGATTTATCACTGAGGACAATTACCAGCTAAAGACCTGAAGGGAACAAGTTTACTGTTCGGTCTCAATGTTTTCTTCCTAAAGCACTTTATTTTGGATGTGCAAATACTAGATTTAGATTTTTCCCACTATGAAAACCAAATATATTACATATAGATATATGTTGTTAGTTCAGATCTATTCATATACAGTGGAACTCCATTTTCTTTTCATCCTATGGTGTCATTTAGTGTCGTTAATGTATTACATCTGAGATATTTACTACTGCAGAAACATTTATTAACAAAAAAATATTGAAATCGAAGGTAAGGTAAGTCAGCTTTTTTGGGGGGTATTCATAAGATCCTGAACTTGATACAGTAGAGATATTAAAGATGATGTTTTAAGTCTGTGTAAAAATTATTATGTCATCCTAATACATGTGAACATTTAGATCTGAATTAAAATATAAACAGGACTGGTCAGAGAACAGAACCTTGTGGGAGCCATTTACAGCTCCCAGTGTGAGACGATTTGATCCCATCAACTCAAACACATCTTCAGCTTTTCTACCCATTAAATTAAAAAAAAAAATGCCTCCACTGTCCCACTACTAATCTTAAGGAATAAGCCTATTAATTTCCCCCCTTCAGTGGTAAGCTATAGTCTACCTAACAGACTGTACCTTAGAAGGATCAGAAAGGTCTGGTATCAATTTCTCTGTCCCTCCCTGGTGAGTTTCAGAGTAAATTTCTTGGTAATCAGTCAAACATTCCTTCCCAGCTGCTTACTCATGCTGAGAAATTTCCTGGTTTTTTTTCATTATTGCTTAAGGCTTTATTCCTCTAAACATTAGCAGAACAAAACCCCTTTAAATTACTCTCAACTTAACTCAAAGTGAGAGTAGTTTCTGTGGAAATTTCAGCAACTTTCTCATTTCAAAAGAGCAAAATCATAAATGGACACTTAAAAACTACTATTTCTTTTCATGCCCACTTGGTGGCAGACTTTCTTTTATCTTCGCAGGTTTAAATGAATTTATGGCTTGCAATGAATCTGGTTTGTGCCCAAAAAGGCATTTCATGCATTGCTGAAGATAAATGCACAAAAGTGAATATATCCAGAAATTCAAACTGATATTAGTTTTACAAATATGTAAGGATCACAAACTGGTCGATCTTTATTGAGCCTCATTGTTATTCAACAGCGCTAACTAAAAATGTTTTTTTCATCTTAATTGAAAGTCTATTGACTCAGTCCCACCCAGTCTATGGTCTGACATCTTGTGGATTTTATCAGCCTCTCCCATAGTTATATTCAACTGGTTCATGGATCAGATACTGCAGGGAGGGAGGTGTGTCATGCAGTGGATTTCTCGTCTCTCTTTGATCCATAAAAATGTCAATAATTGCACAACATTTCTTAATGTCACGACACAATACCTGTTTGAACGAACAAAAAAAGAAAGGAAATGTTTGACTGCATGAAAGAATGCTTATTGTCAAAGCACAGAAAACCTGTTGTATATATATGACTATAATATTCTTAAGGTTTAATAGACCATGTGGGTATAATGTAATCAATGTTTGCTTACTGGGTTGACTAGAACTGGTCCAAATACCTTCATAATTTGCAGTTTAAATAATAATAATAATAAACATTACACACAGGAAGTATCTCCTCATTGTAGTTTGGTGAATAAAAAACACTTTTGTTTTACTTTATGTGCATAATATTTAAGGATATCCATTGTCAAAAGCCTGTGTTTGCCCAAGCTCCATCCTAAAACGCTGTAACAACAGACACAGACAAACACACCCAGCAGTACAAACAATGCTCACTCAAAGCAAGCCCATTAAATATCTGTAACACTGAGTAATAACAGGGCACTGCCCCTTTTTATTTCTTTGATAGTACATACTTCTTCTCAAGGGACTCGAGATGAAAAATTTCCAAGCTATGTTTACCCAGTAAAGCATAAAATTTAGTCATGTGGTTAATTAGTGACATTCCTTAGGAATATGAAACAATGCAAAGTGACTCAAGTTAAAGGCTGTTTCTACTGAGCTGTGAAAACAGTTATTGGTCAAGTGAGAAAAGTTTGCTTGAGCTTTCTAAAAAATTTTACTGCAATTGCAAAAGATTTGTTTAGAGAAGTTCACCACAGAGCTAAACTGATATTTTCATTGTTTGTAAATATTTAATACAGATTTCATAGTGTTAGTTATATGATACAGCCATCGGTTAAGATTTTCTATTCATACTAATAAATGACAAAAACAAGAGTCCATTTTCTGTGATGAAATGGTGATCTATCCAAGGTGTACCCTACATTATCACCTAATGACTGCTGGAAATTGGCACCAGCCACCCTAGTTGTTATTAAAATACAAGCATATCTGAGATTCTTGGGGGGGGGGCAGTACAGTACAGTCCCATTGAAAGCACTTAGCCTAGTTAAAAGCTTGGAAACCACGGCTGTATATGAGCAGACCACTACACACCATCCTGTCATCTTCATACATTTGAACATTTAAATCTAAGCATGATGCATCCGGATTATTCCAGTTTTAAAAAGTTGGGCCCTAGAACAGACCTGGGAACCTCTTTGGAGATGTCAAAAGATTTGATCTAATCAATGCAAACATTTTTCTTGTCGATAAATATGACACAAAAATGTCTTCAAATTCTCATGACTCATCTTAAGCATTAAGTCTGTTATTTTTCCGTACCAATGATGAACTTTAACCTACCCAACAGACTCCACCTAAAACCTAAAAAGTTTGGAAGCCACTGTTTTGAATAGACAAGCTACTGCTAAGAAAGTAATTCTCTCTGTGTGCAGCAATAATTTTCTGGTAGTAAAAACCAAACGTTACAAACACTGGCACCTTATATCAATATTTAAACACTAACTGGGGTATTGTTGCAAGGTGAGTCTTGGTTGTTGCGACAGAGCCAAGAAAAATACACAAAGATGTGTGTTTTTCTTTGTGTCAGGTGTGCTGTGTGTGAACATTACTAAAGGATGTCTCCCTCACACCTCAGCACCTTCTCTCATTGTTTGGGTGAACAACACAAACGGGCCACATGTAAGCACAACAGAAACAGTACACCAACCGTCTTCTTGAGTGTTTTTGGAGTCTGAAGGCAGCTTTGTTTACGTCTCTTCTTCATAGAGTCAACCTCTAACCCATTTGTTCATGGGACATAAACTAACACGGTCAGTGTCAACAAAGCTGCTCCTCAAAGACCATGGAGCGGAAACAAAAGTTACGCCACACAAATGATACAGAATAGGAGAAAGCGCTGTCTTTTTACGATGAAGAAAGGTAAAACCAACTAAAACATAGGAGAGGAAAGTAAGAAGGAGGACAGAGGCTGAGAGTGGCATTTTGGATAGGGTGTGTGGGGTTGACAACTGAGGGTGTTGCACCTATCGCCTTCCACCATCCTGGAAAAATACAAGGTGAAGGTGTTTAGTTACAACTCATAAACATAGCAACCCTGTCAGTCCCTGTAGTCCAACTTAGCTGCAGGTAAGCCTCTACTCAAGCCACCATCCAAGAGCTCATGCTGCATAAATGTCCAATACAAGTAAAGTGCCTTGCAAAAGTATTCACCACTCTTGGATTTTTAATTTTTTTAATTTTGTCCTATTACAACCACAAAATATTTTATTGGGATTTTTTTCTACATAAAAATTCAGCTTTCAGCCACATTTATTCTAATATCCCCAGTAAAATCCAGTCTAGGCAGCAGGCTTCAGAAGTCACTTAATTAACAGAGTCTACCTGTGCGTAATTTGATCACAGAATAAATATAGCTGTTCTGTATCCAGACAGGTCAAGATAAAGTTACAAAGGAGTTTAAAATACAGTTAGAACAGCATTAGTAGCCAAGCGGCCCATGGTAACTGTGGAGCAGCTGCAGAGATCCTAAGGTTCAGGTGGTAGAATCGAAGACAACTATTAGTTGAGTTCTCCACAAACCTAACCTTTATGGGAGGATGGCAGTAAGATGTAACCTGGAAGAAAACCTGTTACAGGCTGCAAAAGACTTGGGACTGGGGCAGAGGTTCACCTTCTAACCAGGCGACAGTCAGAGCTACGACGGACTGGTTTAGATCAGGGGTGTCTAAACTGTGGCCTGGGGGCCATTTGTGGCACTTGAACTTATTTTTTCCTGGGCCCCAACTGCAGTTCAAGAATAATACCTATTTGTTTATCAAACTTTTTTTTTTTTTTTTTTTTAGTCAGGGTAAAATTATTACAGACTTCATTTTCTTAACAATGGAAAATGTTACGTACAACACAAAGTATTCGCCTTTTTACAACCGAGCTTTTATAATAAATAGAATCTTGTTTATCCAGAAATTCTTTCTGAAAAGCTGACTTTGCTGCACCCAGTCAGCTTTTATTTAATTTATTAAACTTGGCTAAAAATAGCAAGCGTTTTGAAAGAAAGTGACACAAATGCTGTTTTAATAACAGAATAAATTTATAAAATGGAGCCTAAAAGAATTGTGAAAGCTAGATCTTCTTTCTTTTAACAAAGCAAATATGCAAAATCCATTTCGCACTTTGGATGTACAATGAATAAAATCCCTTAGGTAAAAAAAAAAAAAAAAAAAAAAAAATTTGACTGCTTTATTTGCTCAATTTGAGTTTTTTAAAAAAATTTCTTGGCCCTCAAATACTTTTGACTCAACGATTTTGGCCATGTAACAGAAAGTTTGGACACCCCTGGTTTAGATCAAAGTGATTCATGTGGTGGAATCCAGCCAAATCCCAGACTTAAATCTAATTCAAAATTTTTAATAAGATTTGAAAAAAATATGTTCTCTTAAGCAGGCTGCACGGTGGCGCGTTTGGTTCAAATCCCAGTCTAGGGTGTTTCTTCATGGAGTTTGCATGTTCTCCCTGTGCAGGCATGGGTTCTCTCCAGGTACTCCGGCTTCCTCCCACAGTCCAAAAACATGACTGTTAAGTTAACTGATCTCTCTAAATTGCCCTTAGGTGTGAGGATGTGCATGCATGGTCATTCATCCTGTTTGACTCTGTATTTCCCTGCGATGGACTGGTGAGTATACCCCACTTCTTGCCCAATGACAGCTGGAGACAGCCACCAACTCCCTGCAAGGATAAGTGGTTTATACAATAGATGGATGGATGTTCCTTACAGCTCTCCATCCGATATGACTGAGCCTGAAGCATTTTGCAAAGAAGAATGAACATTTCAGTCTCTATATGTGCAAAGTGTTGCCTCAGAGGGACTGAGATGCACTCCATATTACTATTATTATTATTATTATTATTATTATTATTATTATTATTATTATTATTATTATGAAAATGTTCAGAAAATCAAATTTTGTTGTTTCACCACAATTATGTACCAGTTAGTGTTGGATTATTGCATAAATTCCCTTTAAAACATATAGAATTTTGTAGTTGCAATGTGACAAAATGTAAAAAAGTTATAGGGTATCTGTGCTTTTCTTGACACTATTCAAAAAATGCTTTTGAGAAGTATTCATTTGTCTCTGCCAGTGTTGAATACTTTATACTGGGTCGAACAAAGACTGTGGCCTCAGGACACCAGAGCTTTGTGGGTATGGGCAGCTCACCAGGTGTGTGATTCCCCACTGTAAACACAGCTTCTGAGTGCAGCTTGGAAGAACTGGTTTGATGGCTCGTCCTCTTATTGTCTGAATTCATCTCATGTGGTAAAGTATTTTAGGTCGGGTTTTGTTCCGCTTCTTCTGTTTCAAAGCAGCGAAACTGCTGACCTGAGGCCACATCTAACATGAATATATACTTCAAACTATTACCAGCAGCTGTGGCAAAAAAGCAAACAAGAGAAAAGACAAAGAGTGACCGCATAAGTATCATCCAGTGCCTTTATTTTTGTGATTACTACAGTGATGTGTAGCTATCATGTAGAAATACAACATTCAGTTTGGTAAACTGTGAAAAAAAGCATCTTAGAGGCCTCTTCATTCTTGTTGGAAATGTGTCATAATAATGAAAATGTTTATCAAAAGTTAAGGAAACATAATACAAACTGGGAATAATACAAAAGCACTTTAAGGCAAAGATAAAGGAACAAATAATGCACTAATCATGGCGTACAAGAGACATCAACATAAATAACTGAACAATAAAGTTTGGTAACTGACATTGTAACCAGCCAAGCATTTACCAATGAATATAAATACATATGTAAATAAAATGAGCATGTTGTCAGTGAGCCCTTGATCCAAAGCACAAATAATTAAAGACAGTCTTAAACTCAGAAATATGCACAATGCTAATCATAACTACTAAATGCAGTACAACTCAGTCTTTATCTCTATAGATCAACTATAGCTGAGGAAGACTTTTTCCTTTCAATTAATTTTCCTGCTGCATGACATGGCAAACACGTGCAAAGCAAAGCAAAGCAAAGCAAAGCAAAGCTATGCCATAAACAAAGCCAAGCCTGGACATAAAAGAGCGTTATATCAATATTTATTCCTATTCAGTGCTCAGCACACCTTCCTGACATGCCAATACATTAAAAATAAAACAGAGATAAACAGGGCTTGGCTCATTTAATCGTTCTTATTCCTTTATTGCCTCCTTTGATTGGTACATACCTAAACAGGCAGGACAAACTGTGTAGCAATGTCCTGATAGGTTTAAAACCATTGCATAGCTTAAGCTTTCTCCTCTAAGATCATTTACACAATGTTTGCATTTACTGTTGCACTGCATACTTTCAGTTTGCTTTTCAGTGCATAAAGAAAACTAAAAAAGGTTTCCTTTTTTCTCAACCGTTACCAAAAACACATCAAATTTCGGTGCATGTCAACACAGCTGTGATAAGCTCTGTACTCTCTTTTAATCAGAAATCAATGTATCTTCTGGTGAACCATGTCGACACACAGATGGCAGATGTGCACACACATTTGATGCTGGTTAGAACAGTTGCCATGTGTTGTTATGGGACTCAACTCTTTATGTAATAGACCTGCGAGTGTTTACTCTGAAGTGTGCAGAGATGTACATCGCTGTCAGTTTGTTTCACTAGAGAGGGAGAAAAATCACAGCAGATGTTTTATTTACATATTTATCAACTGCAAGTCTCTGTTGTCAGCTTTGGAAATTGTGGGGCCTAATTTGGATAAACTGGGTTCTAATGACAGCGCTGTCCATGTTTTTACTGGTACTGTCTGGTAAAGATGTATAAATACCTTTAAAATAAATTGGCTTTATTGCAATAACATCATCTCATTTAAAAAAATGCTACTGTTCTCTTACATAGCTTTATATATTTGTTTTTATCTCCCTTCTCAAAGAAAGATTCATCACAGTTCCAGCTGTCTGAAACTTTTTTTGTTGCTCTGACTGAAGATATGGGCAAGCAAAGGCGAGAAGCTTTTTCCTGTAGTCATTTTCTAATATATGAAGATCAGCACACATCTGGATTACTTGATTGGCAAGACATCTATGTCACATCGTATTAACACAAATTTCCGACGAAGAGCCAAATGCTTCCTTGGTGCCAGAAAATACAGCAAAAAAAGGATGAGATATAGAGTCCTGGAGTTTTTTTTGTTTGTTTGTTTGGGGGTTTTTTTTAGTTTTCTAATCTTTCCCATTTTGAATAGCGGATGAGAAATAGACCTCTTTGTCTTAACAGAAATTCTTAAACACTGATCAGCTTAAGAGAGTAAAGTATAAATTACAAAACTGCTTCATTTACACCTATTTTCTGGGGACTCATGAAGGAAGGCAAATGTTGAAAATGTGATTCTGTAAATCGTGTTTCTAAGTTGGATTTGAGAGTTGGATGCTCTCAAATCAAAAGTTGGATTTAAGCTACTGTAATAAAATATGAATTTAATCTAAGGCTTTTTATATGACTTTATCTGAGGTGGTATACATTGCATTTGCCATTTTAAATGGAACCAGATTAAAAGAAAGAAATAAAAAGTTTACAAAAAAGTTTTATAACTTTTACTGCTTCGGTTCTGAATCACACTTCCTTCCATGGTGTCCAGCTCTCATCAAACTAAAATTCAGAACCACTGGAATACCTTCATGAAGTTTGTAGCTTGAAGCCAGAAGAAGGAAAGAGGCTAGTGGTGTTTTCTTGTCCGACAAGCATGCAAATCCACCTGTCATGTATGACCCCATCATGCAAAACCTGGAGGTGGTAGGCACTCACACAGAACAAATGGCCAGGAGAAGGAAAACCAAACATTTTACAAGCGTAGGAAATTAAAGCACTGTTGTTTAATACCATGTGGTAAGGCCAGAGGGTGTGGGATCCAAAAGAAGTGAGTAAGGCTTCCAGATCATTCCAGCAAGATCTTCATGTTTTCAGTCTTGATGAAGTGTCCACTTTGTGGTTCAGGTGAAGAAAGAAAGGTTTAATTTCACATAGAAATGATTTACAAACCACTCCTTCTTTGAGTCTTTTTCCTCCATTTTCCTCCTTTGTTTTAGTTCATGAGTGCCATGGTGCTTTCCGGTTGGCCGCCAAAGATCTCAGAGAAAAACTCCAGAGCCAGGCGCACATGGATGGGCACGAACACGTATGAGGTGTAGACCACCATTGCAATGGCGGAGAAGAGAACAGAGTTGAAGATGGACTTCTCCCACGGTTCCAGGACGTATATGCCAGTGATGAGCAGGTACTGGTAGTACAGCCAAGCCAAGTACTCCCTCATGTTTTTGAAGCTCATCCTGCCAGCTGGGTGGAAGACAAACAGAAGTAGGGTTTAATAAGCGTAAAGAAATGAACAGTGAAGTGGTCTGAATGAGATTTAAACATGAGGTAAATATAATGTAATACAAGTTCTGACTTTCGAACATACAATATTAAAGAGAACTAAAATATTAATACAAACAACAGCACTTTATGTCCCAAAATGTATTTACATTTCAACCTCCTAAACATGAACGGGAGTACAATACTCTACAATATTTGTAATACTGAAAAAATTTAACATCTGTAAAATCCTCTGCATTGTCATAAAAGATGGAGAACTCGGTCTAAGCTTTCCCTCCACTGCCACTGTTGCCATTTTCAACTTTGTCACCATAGCGTCACAAAACTTTCTCGCATCATCTCTGGCAAGGCAGGATTCTGAGTGCTCCAAAAACATTAAATTCAGATATGCTGATTGATCAAATGTTTGTTATTTTTTCCAAGATAAACATACCACAACCACATACCACACACGATTGGCTATTTAGCTCCACTTCAGAGAAATTACAGGAGTCTGTCGGGAAAAATCACTGCTGAATGAGAGTCAGTTGGTGGAAATGTTGTGGAAATAATACAGATTACATTATGGCAGACTGTATTAAAGCTGTAGTATGTAACTTTTATTAAAAAATATTTTTCATACATATTTGTTGAAACTATGTTGTAACAGTATGGTATGAGACAGATAATCTGTGAAAGCGAGCTCCTCTGGCTTCTCCCAGTGCTCCCAGTGCTCTCTAGAAACAACCAGTCAGAGCCAGGAGGTGGGTCTTAGTGCTGTCAATCACCGTCTGTGTAGTGCTGCTCGTCCCCCCCACCCTGCTCTCCGCTAAGCTGCAGCTTGCAGAGGCTAGACTAGTTAGCATGGCCACCGATGACGACAAACAGTTTTCCTGGAAGTTAAGTTGTTTCTCCGCCATTAGCACATTTAGCAGCAAGTAAATGAGGTGACGGCGCTAAGACTAAGATCTGCTGTCACTGTTCAGATGTGATCATTTGACATCATTTAAATAATGACCCAGGAAGGTCTAGCATGGCAAAAGGCAGCCAGAGACATTTGAAGAAATAAACACATCTGATTAAAAAAGTTGGAGAAAGAAAGACATGATCAACATAAATATACATGCTGGCATGAAACATTTGGCGAGGATTAAATTTAAAAATGTCAAAATAAAAAGCAATCAAAAAACAAAATAGACAAATATTTACATGGATAAAAGTTTAAAAATAGAATATTAACTAACTAGGGCTACATAATATCATGATGTTTTTAGGATTACATGCAGGACAACTCAGGGTGGAGAATGAGCCCCATCAGGCTGTCACTGTTGTGTGATTTGAACTGAATTTTCAATACTCATTTGATACTCAGCTAAGATTTACTCATGGTTCCCAACTGGTTTTGACAAAATATGCTGGATTCAGTCAGCCGAAGTGGGGCCTATCCCAGATATCCTGGGGATATATGGGCACATTTTTACATTTAATAAGACTGTTAAAAAATGTATTTAATTGTAACTATTCTAAACTAGATCCGGCAAATGCAAAGGTTTCAAAATGATTTTCAGCTTAAGGGAAAAAAAATCTTGGTGGTTGTATTTTATTAATAATTTGATATAGATAACTGCACAACTCTGGATAGACAGTGAACCATAAGGGTCCTAGATGTGTTGTGCAATTTGGACTAAAATGGAAACTGTACAAGAAGCCCATTGTGAGTCCAGGCCCACGATAGCACCCATCCAACTTTAGCCCCATATGGGGCCAACATAAATGTTGCCTGGGAATACACTGGCACGTTAAAAATATTTTTGAGACCTTTTATAATATATTTAGAGGTAACAATTTACTTCAGAGGTCGAGTAAAATATGTTTTGCCCTACGTTTCCAGTTTTTTTGAGACAAAATAATTTTCAGTTTACCACAAACAGGCCCTTGTAACCCTCTTTTTTATGAATAAGCATATTTTAAAGAGGACTGGAAGAGTCTTCAAACATAAAGCTGACCAAAGGCATAAGCAAACTTTGCTCCTGCCTACAGCCCCCAGGACAACAGGGAAAACACCAAATGAAATTATGCCTACAGCTCCCACATGACTTGAAAAGTGTTATCACTTATTTTTATCCTACCACGCTTCGTTTATCATTTCACATGGGAAATATGCGCAGCAGCCATCTAATTCCCTGGATGATCAGACAGCTGAACATGTTTGGGTTTTTTTTTTTTTTAGATTTGTTTACATCAATGATAATTTCTGACTTGGGATCAAATGCTCCATTTCAGAAATATTGAAGGAAGCTATGTTTATTTTTGGAGTAAAGAGGCTGCAGATGTGAGCAGCTCCTGTCAGTGTGGAAGTGGGAGGAGTCAACAGGTAAACGTGTGCCTACTTACCTGCATTTGTTTTTGTTTTTTAAGAGAAAAAAGGGAAAATAGCTTTAAGCACAAGGGAATTTAACTGAAGGTTTGGCTAAATTCATTAATATAGACTGAATAAATATGCAAAACACAGGCTAAATTCATGAATATAGATTGAATAAATATGCAAAACACAACTTAGCCTTGTTTACATCTACAATGAATTCGATTTTAATCAAAATAAAGGTTATAGGCAACAAAAGTATATACAACCCAGACTGCCCTGGTTCAATAGAAGTAAATCAGAAATTATAACTGGACTGAAATATATATATATATATATATATATATATATATATATATATATATATATATATATATATATATATATATATATATATATATATATATATGTATGTATGTATGTTACTCACCTCAGTCAATGGGAACCCCCTGGTTATCTCCTCTGCTGTCAGACTGTAACAGGACAAGCTGCACCCCTCGTCCTCCTGCTGCTCCGCTGCTTTCTGTAAACCCAAAAGCCGTTTCACCAGTTCAGCTCTCTCTTAAATATATACATATGCAGCCCTCATATATGCTTTGGAAATGGCACCACACCCACAGCTCGTGTTTACACTAACCCCTCACCTGGCTCACAGATCATGCAGGTGGAGCGACAGAGGAGGAGGAGGACCGGTTGACGCATAGGCCAGTATGCGTTAATATTCGCGGCCGAGAGGAAGCGGCTGGTGCATCAGAGGCGCAGAGGGAGCCGATGTTGTCCGTGCTGCGGCTTTATTTGCGCCATGCATGGTGCGCTGCTTTGTGCCGCATCTTTAAACTTTTCTCCAATCCGTGCCGCATCCTTGGCGCTGCTGTCCCGCCATCCTGCAGCTGCGCCGCAGTCCCACCTTCTGACGCAGCGAGCAGCAACAACAGCAGAGGAACCGAAAAACAAGCTGCAGCACCATACTGGACACACACGCACAGCAACCGGGGTTTTCTATCTTATTTTAGCCATTATTATTAAAGACACCAAAACTCAAACATTGAAGAAAAGGTTTAAAGCTAAAAGTGATATAGCTTCAGACCGGATTGCTCGTAAAAATCATAATTCAGTATATTTTAACTACAGGCACATCGAAATAAACCCCCAAATCAATAAAAAGAACAATAAAAAAGTATCTTTTACACAGACATGAAAAGTATGTGGACCAACAACAGCAGATGACATCATTCCCCAAACCATAACAGACAGTGGAAACTTCATACTGCACTTTAAGCAACTTGAATTTTGCTTCTCCCGACTCTTCCTCCAAACTCTGGGACCTTTCCCTAAAAATATGGGTTCTCATGAAATTAGAATAGCCATATCTAAGTATATTAATGGAAAGTTTAGTGGAAGTTAAAAATAGTGTAAGGTATTGGAGGGTCACAAGGGGCAGGGGCAGGGTATCCAGGATACAACTGTCCCCTTCTTTGTGTTAAGCCTCTCCTTAACCAGAGACAGTACCAACAGTTATTACCTTGATTAATGAGAAAAGGACAGAGGGTCAAAGCCTTCTTTCTAGATTCAAGTCCATTTTTGGATTTCATTTGGAAATTAAGGTTCTTTCATCTGGAGGAAGAGTGGAAGGCCACAAAATCCAAGTTACTTGAGGTCTGGTGTGAAGTTTCTGCAGCCAATAAAGATTTTTGAGAGCTAAACCTTGCAGCCTTGAGGACCAATGATGAAAAAATACACTAGTTTACAAAATCAAAACCTGACATTCATGTATTCTTTCTGGAAGCTTCTTTTCAGTTCTAAAGCAGGACAATCTCTTTCTTGTTTTTTTTTTTTTGTTTTTTTTTTTTTAAGAGGTGTGGGGGGTCAAACAGATGTAGGAAATCTTATCTCTTTAATTGTAGGTTTGCTGAGCAGCTCAGTTGTGACGCTGCATTATTGATGTGTAAACACCCAGTAGAGCTGATAAGAAGCACCAGTTATGCATGGATACACTTTATTTTATCTGTTTTGTTAAGGTATAAATGGAAATTGGACCCAACACAGATCTCAGCCAAAGATTATTAGAAAAATAACCCTATGAGTCCTGACCTGCTTTTATATAGTAATTAGAAAATTTACACAAGTAATCAGTAATCATGTTTGTCTCTAACATCTTGAAACAGTCTAAAATACTACTTACCACTGAAGGTGAGAAAGCATTTTGTTCTCAGTAAAAAATGCAAAAAAAAAAAAAAAAAAAAAAAAAAAAATATTGATGGTGAAATACACACACTCGCATTGTGGATTCACTTCATTCACTTTCCCAAGTGGATCTGATTACCATGAACAACGACCTCAAGTTTGTGAAAAACGAGACCGGCTCTCCTCAAGGTAAAATGTGAGACATGTCACAAAAGACCAAGACACTTTGAGATACACACGTTCCTCCAGAGTGTAGACTACATGATTATATAAAAGCTTAAAACTGTGAGGAAAACAACAAATCTGGTAGTAAAACAAAAAAAAAAACAAAAAAAAAAACTCCTGACTTTTCTTTCTTTAAAAATGCGGAACCCCGCCCACAAAAAAACCCCACACGAGGTATTTCAGTAAATCAGAGATCAACAAAAAACTATTCAGCTTCAACCATTTTCACTTTCTAACACAACTTGTAGTATTTTGCAACATCACTTCCCCTCGAGCTGCTTCACATTTTAATCTGTTACAGCCACAAACTTTAACGTATTTAATTGAGATTTTATGTGACAGACTATAACACAAAGTCTCACACAATTGTGGAAGGAAATGGATACATAGTTTTAGGGGTGCACATTATTTCAGCCGGTATTAGTCCTTTTTGAACATATCGTATCAGTCCACTTAGTAAAAGTGGGCTGATATTAGCTACCTGTGTTTATTTCCATCTTGTTTCCTTGTGTGTGTTTGTTTCGGGTGAAGGAGGGATGGTCATGTGAGAGGCATAGCGATGCAGCGCAGGATTGTGGGATGTTTACTGAAGCAGAGAAACGACGTCAGCAGTGTGATCATTTTATCACGGTGTCGGAAGGGGGAGAAAAATATATATCAGTAATCTGCCATAACAGCAAAATAATATTGAATATCATATAGTATGATATCAAGGTGTCTGCTCCCTCTGCCCACACCGCCCACTTTTCTGTTTCTAGAAGTCAAGGTGAAGAGGCAGCTGGAGAGACTGAACCGGAACAAGACTGCAGGTCCAGATGGTGTCAGTCCCAGAGTCCTGAAGGCCTGTGCAGAGCAGCTCTGTGGGATTCTGCAGCACCTCTTCAACCTTAGCTTGACCCACACAAGAGAAGGTACCACTGTTGTAGAAGGCATCCTGTCTGGTTCCGGTACCAAAGAAAACCTCACCCATCAGTCATCAACGACTACAGACCCGTTGCCCTGACAACCCACATCATGAAACAATCATCTTGTCTTAAACGTGAACAAAACGAAGGAGATGATTGTAGATTTCAGGAGAAACAGGGTCAGATCAAACCTTATTTCTATCATGGGAGAAGAAGTGGAGGTGGATGAGGAATATAAATACCTCGGTGTTCATCCAGACAACAGACTGGACTGGAAACTCAACAGTGAAGCGTCTACAAGAAGGGACAGAGCAGACTGTACTTCTTGAGGAAGCTTTGGTCCTTCAGTGTTTGTAGCAAGATGTTGGATAGCTGTCGCTGCGGCTGTATGTTTTGGGTTATTTTTCTGTCTCAAGGTAATCAGTCTCAAGTCTTCTATGGCCACCAACAGATTATTTACCAGCATTAACCTGTATTTAGATCACGTCATCCATCTTGCCAACAACTCAGTCTTGCTGAAGAAAGACATCCCCACAGCTTGATACTGCGACTACCATGCTTAACTGTGATGTTGTGTCCAGGGTGGTATGCAGTGTTAGTTTTCTCTATCATAGCTTTTTGGATGCAAGGCAAAAAAAAAAAAAGTTTTGCTTTTATTTGACCAAAACACACTCTTCCACGTTAACAGCCTCCCCTACATGACTTGCTTTCCTCACCTTGGGTTTCCAAGCCTTGGTAGGTTTGCAGCTGTGCCATAATATATTTTTGGATGACAGATAAGTATTTTGTAAGATGTTCAAGGATGTAACATCAACATAACCCTGGTTTAACCTTCTATACAACTTTCTCCCTGACTTGTCTGGTGTGATCCTCGGTTTCCATAATGTGATTTATTCTTCTGAGGCCTTCAACATAAGGAGAGTTGTTCTTTCACTTTAACCTATACAGAGCACCATTTACTAATTACGTGACTTTTGAAAGTAGTTGATTTCACTGGCTTTTATTTAGGGGTATAGGAGTAAATGAGGCAGTACACAAATGAACATTACACTTTTTACAGTTTTATTTATAGCAGTGTTTAAAACTCAGCATTTTCTTCTGCTATTGAACTATGCACTGATTTGTGATGGTCTATCACATAAAATCTCAGTAGTGTACACGCAAGTTGGTGGATGTAAGATGATAAAAGGTGGAAAGGTTCCAGGGGTATGAATGCTTTTGCAAGATGCTGCAGCATTTATTCCATTTTAATGCAGCAGAGCCAACAAAAGCAGGTTAGCTTCCAAATAAAACCAATTCGCATTATGCAAAAACAAGAAAGTTCCATGATTTACTTTCCATGTTTGCTGACGGCTTTCAGACTCAGGACTTGACACTTTTCAGTTTGTTTTCTTTACACCTGGTCACGCACCACAAACATATTTCGATTTTTTAAATCACTACGATATCATAACCTCAAACAACATAAACTCTTCACGACCTGAACGCTTTACTTCATTACTCGACCAGTTTCATAAATCAGCATGAATTAGTGAAAGCCTGACAGCAATCTCTAGGAGTTCCTTTGCATACACAAGCTGATTTCAGGTGAGAAATATCTGGAGGGGCGGAGTGGTCAGACATAGTGGTGCCATTTGGAGCATATTTAAATCAAATCATTATCTCCAGCTCCATCACAGTACGGGCTGAAGGTTCTTTACCTTAACATGTATTGCACATGAAAGCTTTTTACATATTGCCCACAGCAGCCAAATGAAAACATTATTTGACCCACTGGTGCACCTTACTGCAAGTGGAGCAATTTGAATGAATAATCCCCATTTTGTTTATCTTTGCACAAAGCGCCCTCTGGTGGATGCTTAAAGAAGAAAAAAAAATAAGGTCACATTTATTTTTGATAAAGTATATTTATTATTTGTATTTTTAGATGGCAAAAGTACTACAGAAATTGCTTAAAGTGTATTTACAGGTACAGAGAAGAGATTATTCAATTAATGTGAGGCTGAAAGGCTACTTTCTCACTGAAAGACTATTTGAGCATTACTATATGGAAGCTCAGTGGGATTACAAGTCATTGTACCACAGTCACAACAACTGTATTTACTGCCTTATCTGACATTCTCTGTCCTTAATATGCTGCAAGTGTGTAGTTGTGTTACTTTTTCCATCAGTAGATATGAATTTGACACATTAGATGTCAAAGTCACGCAGAATCAGGGAGCAGCTGGTTAGTCTGTCATCATGTCGGCACCCTCTCCTCCTGTGGCATCTGTCAGGCTGAGCTCTTCCAGCATCTCCATCAGGGAGATCCGCGGTGCTCCGTCATCATCAGTGTCGCTCTCTACTGGGATCTTTGAGGCATCTAATGTAGGAAGGAAAAACTGCTCATTAACTATAAACACAAAATCTAAGTCCTAAAACAAATGTTTTTACAGAAAATTAAGCAGCCGCCATCAATCATCCAGCTGCAGTCTGATAAAAGCAAAATTAATGAGTACTTTCCTTTTATCCATTATTTGCAATTATTGCTCCAATTACATTTGTATACTCTGTTTTCTTTCCAGAGAAAGTACTCCTGGTTCAGGGCTTCAGAGCCTTGCTGTCTCTCTTTTAGTACTAGTCATTCTGCCAATAACTGTGTCTACTTTTTGTTTTTCCTTCCTGTAGAAAGTAGACTTGGTTCAATGCTTCTGTGATTAGCTGTGTCTCTGTCTCTTTAAAAACTACTAACAGGGCTTTCGATGCCATCAACTTTGTGTACTCTTTCCCATCGAAAGTACTCCTAGCTCAATGCTTCCTTCTTTTTCTCCTTCCTGTCTCTTAGCCCCCTGATGTGTACTGAGCCTGGTTCTGCTGCAGGTTTATTCTGATTATCCTATTATTGGTTCCTTTTCACCCTCATTCTTTGTTTGCTTGTGAAGAAGGATTTTAGGAGGATAACTCAATGCATTCAGATGGGCTTCTTTGGATAGATAACCACTTACTAATTGACATTATATGGTAAGATAATTTTAACTATAAACAACTTTATTATAATTAAGTCTGAACTGGACTTAATTAGATCTGAATCAGACCAGATCATTGGGAGGCACACCAATCAAATGGATTGAATTCAATCTGAACCAAATTTGATTTAATATAATCAAATATAAATTGCACCCATTTGTCTTGTAAAGTTTCTTGATATGACATTTTTTGCTGAATTGATGCGGCATTAGGCAACAGTTACAGAAGAAAGACTGCCCAAGCTGATCACCTCTATAGATGTTGACATTTTTCCTCAGTGCCTCATCTTCCTCCAGGTCCTCCAGGAAGTCCTGGTATTGTCTAAAGGTAGAAAAAAAAAAAACACACACAACACAAACATCAACAGGATATTCAGCCCATTGTGGAACTATTCACCAACAAATCAGTCACGTTTTTATTGGAAAAAAAAAAAAAAAAAAAAAAAAGACATTTCTTTGATGGAACATTAATTTAGATTAATTGAAAATTATTTAATTTAAATAGTAGTTAGTGGCTCCTCTCATTCTACATAAAGCATTTCGTCTCAGAGCTTCATTGTCGCTCAGAAACAAACTGAGACGAGAGACTGCTCTCACCGCCATGATCCTTCCTGTAAGCAAGGCTACCACGTGCATTTTAGAAAACTGCTCGACACAACAAATAAAAACTATCCAAATGCTTTACGTCAGTATCCTGAATATTAAATAATTGAACTAAACAAAATATCCAGCTGTGATCCCACCTTTCATCGTCTGTGTCCATGCCTTCACGGTCTCTGGCCATCTCCTGCAGCTTCCAATTCCTGCGCTTCGCTCTCCTGCTGCGGTCATAGCTCTTCTTGATAAGCACCTTTTACAACCCAAAGGAGAAGAATACAAATACAAACAATAACATGATGAGAATATCCTCTAATATTAAAAAATTTACAGGCAACATTTTCCTTTTGCCACTAGGGGGCAGTAGAAAGGCCCTAAAAGAAGGTCTGGATTCTGGGTTTAGAATAGAAATATCCTTTATCGTCTCACAATGGGGAAATTTCTGTGCAACAGCAGCAAAGTGATTGACAATCAAAGCAAGTAGACTCACACAAAGATAGAATATAAAATATATAAAAACAGAATAAAAATACTGTACAGTAAGGGCAAAATTTCAACATAAATACCATGTAGTTATGAAACTACAATGTGTATTCCAATCCAAAAGAATGTTCTTTTAGCATGATAAAACCTACCACATCAGGAAGATGGTGTGGGTTCATCTTGTTCAGGTACTCATCATTGATGTTGGAATTGGCAAAGTCGTACCTGCAGAAGAAACAAAGCATTCTGTAAGTGGGACTGTGTCAGGACTGAGCTTGCCCGGACTCATTCAGTGTGAATCAAACAAATTCAAGACAATAAAAGTTGCCGTGCATGGCAGCTTCTTCACGTAGGAAGAAATCAGAGGCAAAGGTGCCGTTAAAAGGAAAACTGAGGGGTCTGTAATCATCAGAATGAGGCCCAAATACACACATCAGAGCTTGCCAACCATCTTGTGACCAGCATATGAACTTGACATCAATCCCACACACTCACCCCATCACCAGGTCTCCGATGTTAAGCAGATGGCCCAGGAATGTACGGCAGTGATACTGCTGACTCGTATCCATCTCTGAGGTTTTCTGGACCCACACCTCAGCCAGGGTGTGCTGTAACATAACAAATTTAGAGGTTATTTCGTTAGAGGTCAATGACTTTTTATTTTCTCACTATAGACATTTCTGTAGAACAGCCGTTCCTGCTCTAAAAACAGGTTAACAGGATTTCCGACTGCTGCCACAATATCTGAAAAAGTCTTTAGTAAAATTGCTTCTACTGAGGATTTTTGCAAAGGGAGGAGTTTGCTGAAGCAGCAGGCTAATGCTCCTCCTCTCAACATCGGGTTAAATTGTTGATAATTCGTCTTGTAACACATTTCCTAAGATTGACAGCTAATTGTGACTAAATGTATAGTGAGGTGTTTAACCCACTTTAAAACATTGTTCCTTTAAGGACTTCACAACACATTGAAAGCTGTGTGACGGGAGCCACAGCCCCGGCTGAGTGGGTTACATCTCACTGACATTTCAGATGGGTGCAGCAGACAACACAGTCTTTCTATCGCTGTTCTTTTACTGTAAACTTGAGGGGGAAAAAATAAATCATTAAACACATTAAAAGTCTGTCATATTAGGTTTTCCGAAGTGGATTGAATATCATGGAAGCCAGAAGAAAAATAGAATGTACCAAAATAACAATAAAATGTTTTTACATTGTTGTTGTGATCTTTTTTAAACAGAAACTGAAATACAATTTCAAGTAATAGCACAGTCCTCGTCCTGTAGATTGATTAGAAAACCAGGATAAATCTAGGACATATTTTGTAGGAATGAAGCTGCAAACACTACGCGTTTTGTTGACAAATTGTCTCCCTGAACTGCAATTCTACAGAATTTCAGAACAAACCAGAGGGAGGACTTAACTTTTAATCAAACAGACACCTTTTTGGTAATAGTGTAGATTTAAGATAAATCTCAAGGCTATTGAAAAACAAACTCGCTCTTTGCAGATTCAGTCAAGGATAAGATCCAGCACTGAGGAACTGCAGCAGTGCAAACATCCCAACACAAACAGGGAAAAAGAAACCCAGCATGACGCTGGTGAAACAACATTACTCTTGGCTCTTTTTAAAACATCAATGAAAGTGCAGTATTCAGACAGGAAAGAAAATAGAAACCTAACTCCAATCAAACTAAAAAACAAAACAAACAAAAACAAAAAAAACAAAAAACACCCCTGTGGCGTTTTGTCATCTTGGCTCGAGCTCCACATACAGGTTCAGCGATAATGTAATGGTCTGCTATTGATTTTACCTCCAAGAGAAGAGCAATGTTCCCCTGCATTGCAATCTGTTCTGCACCAACACACACACACACACTCACCCACACAGAGCCTCACCTTGTTGGACCTCATGCCAGCTCCAGCACCCAGCTTCTGGTCCCTGATGACGTCGATGTCCATAACGATGAACTCCTCCAGCTGCCGGGGGCTGCAGAGACTGTTGAAGGGGTGACGCCAGTACGTGTTCCCATCTACTTCTGCAACTGGTGTGACAGAAGGTCCTTCTGGATTATTAACTCGACCAGATTCAAGATATTCAGACATTAAAAAAACCCCAAAAACAAACCTTGGATACATGCTCATTGAGAACGTTTGTTTTTCTGTAACTCCTGAGGCTATAAACACTTCGTAGAGTCTGAGTTGTGTGTTAAATGTTTTTCAGTCTGTTTATTCCTTTAAATTGCACAGAATTTTCTCATTTCTATACCACAAATAAGCTGCTCAAGCAAAGAAAGCACAAACAAGTTAATTACTGACTGACTCTGAATCTCCTCAACAGGCCCAAAGCTGTTTCAGCAATTCAGTCAGCTCAGAAACTTTCCACCAAAGAAACCCACCGCTCTTTGAAGTGCAATTAAAAACATGTGTGCTGTGGCAGAATGTCAGAAGTTCGCCCACGTAACAAATAGCTGCACCCAGCGTCAAGGCACATCCTCACACCACTTAAATTTGTCAAGAATTTAAAGAAAAACATGAAATTAAATGGTTTAAACATGTCAAGAGTGCACAGTGCTAAAAGTGGGTTGTTGCAGGATTTTGTGTCTCTAATGGTGCTGTGAATGGTGGCAAATGACTCAAATGAACAAGAGGTCAGGAAAATGTGCAGAAATAGATACTGTAACCTATGGCAACTATTCTAATAAAGACTGTATGAACTTCACAAAATAAACAGAGAAATGTGTGATTTAAAAAAATTATTCATTATATTCAGTGGAAAATGTATCATTATTGTGAGAATTAGACTGGTAGTGAATGAGAAAATGAAGAAAAAGATCTGATCTGGTGACATCAGCTTGTGGCCAATACCGTTTTTCAACTTTGAATCTCTTTTTAGGGTCTAAAACTGATATAAGTTCCTTGGGCTAAAAAACTAAAGATAAAAAAAATATTATCTGTAAAAAGAGAAATGTGTTAAAGGCTTCCCTGATGGAAGTAGTAGTATTGAATCCAACAGAAAGTGAGAGAATTAAAGGATTATCCCCTATTTATCTAATTTTTACCATCATAGAAAAAACTCATGCAGTAACTGAATATTTTTTGCTGCACATCAAATGCATCAAAACTACAATTGCCCACCTTCCAGTCTATGAATACATCAACAAACAGCATGTTTCTTTATAGGGCTGGACAAACAATTATTTTAGTAATCGATTATTCTTACGATTAAATCGGATAAAAAAAAAAAATTGGAACATTTTGCAAATTTTTAATTTAACCTCTTAGGCTTTTTATACAATATTAGAAATACATTAAAAGAGGCAAATAAACAAATAGTTAAATTCCTTTTTAAAATAGGAAAATAAATATTTTATTGCCTAAAATGCAATAATATAGCTTTCCTTTAGTGAATGTGAACCAGGTGAAGCTAAAACTGCCACTTGAGGAGTTTTGGGTAGAACATATTTAAAGACAAAGGTTTAATTAGCTTAAATACAAAATGTTTATATATTTTGTACAGTTTTGGCTTAATTACTGATCTTGGTGTGTGTGGGTTTTTTTTTTTCAGCAAATGGCCTTTTTTAGAGCTTGTATGCTCCAGTTAATGATTAATCAATTACTAAATTAGTTGACGATTATTTCAATAATCAATTAATCGTAGCAGCCCTGTTTATGTACTTGGTTTTATAAAACTCAGACGTCTAAATGGGGATAATCTTAAGCCCATGTTTCCTTTGAACGTTAAGGTTCGAAACATGAAGCTCAATGAAATCAAGACATTGGTAACAGACTGTAAAAGCTGGATCAGGGCATCTCTAAACTCAAATCCATCCAAAAAACACAAAAACATGTCATTCATTGCAATAGCTGCAGCAGAAAAAGGCAAAAGTTTTTACCTTCTATTAATTTAATACACAAAACAGAAAAACAAAACAGATTTTTTCAGTATCTAAACTGCCAACTGTAAGTTGGAGCCAATTAAAAGACAACTCACTGTTTTCAATTCCTGGCCAATTTTTGCATCACAAATCACCAAAATAGTCAGAATATTCAGAACTGCCAAAACAAATGAGAGATGACTCACATTTAATTTGAGACCTCTAATGGCACAGACTCTTTACTCCTTATTTAGTGTAAAGGTAATAAAAGCCAAATACTTTTTTGTGCTGCCACTTCTGGGTCATTTCACTCAGGTAAGAGAGCTACAGATAGCTCCCACAACACGTCACACCTCCTATATCCGAGTCCTCTGTCGCCATCTTTATAGTACGAAGCAGCAGTCTACTTCATTGATCGCACTTAAGAGAACCGCCATGGTTGGATTTTGTTGGATTCAAAGATGTAAAAACAAAGGCGATATAACAGCAAAGAGAAGTTTTTATTACATCCCGTGAAGGAGAGTGTCGACGAGTGTGGATGGCTAATATCCAGAGAAAACATAAATCATCTAATACGGCATGGATTTGCTGATCACTTTAACGGTCAGGATATTTTCAAATGTCTCTAAAAATAACCAAACTGTGAAGCTGTCAGTCAGTCAGTGGTGTACTGAACAGATTGCTGTAAAAAATGTACTTTGTAGGAAAACCTGCAGCCTTGTATGACTGATCCATTTGCACAAAGTATGAAACGTAATTATAAAATGTAGATATGTAAATGTAAATATAATCTATTTACATGCATGTATTATATACATTTCTTCTTGCTGCAACAAGCTTGAAAAAAAATAAATAAATAAATAAATTACATTCAGAGTCACTGCGATTACTGCTTATGTAACCATTTTTACAACAACACAATGTTAATAAACAGAATTTGCTTTAATTTACATTCCAATTGTTTATTATGCATCATGCATGGCAGGTTGTAGAGAAGGAGGCAGTAGACAGCACATTCTCGTTGATACTCAGGCCTTGATCTTGCTATTAATGTTGCTTACACATACAATGTGCACAATAGAAAGAGCCTTTGGGGACACAGATCAACTTTATGCTCTTAAGTACAACCACACATACGGACAGTTATCATCACAGCCGATCATTTCATCCTCCTCCTCACTGTATGGCTCTTGGCAAACACAAATGTTGTTGACTATTTTCGTAAGATGTGCTGTTGATAGACACTGAACTGTTTCTTCCAAAGAGCAGAAAAAGCTTTTAAAAAAAACAAAAAAAACAAATTTACGCCTTGGTAATGTTCCTATGCAACACTGCTTACTGGTATCCTACCAAGATGGCGCATTTCCAAGGTAACTTACTTCCAGTACGGTCTTGTGGGAACTATCTATTAGGCATAGACCACAGTTTAAGTTGAATCACCAATTTAATGTAAACAGATTAATACATCCACAGGTGTGGCTACACTCAACTCAAATGTTGTGAATTAACCACACAGAAGCTTAGGAAGGTGTGAAGCAGTTTAAAGGCATGGTTGTCTTCGTGTGTGTAAAAACTCACTCTGCAGGGTGCGGGGATCGATGAGATGGATGGTGCTGGTGACACGGATGCAGACACAGATCTGACCCATGTTCCCCAGGCTCTGCGCCAGCCGTGGTGGGAGACATACCACGTTGTCCTGGCAACGACACAAAAACGGACAACCTGGGGTCAGAGTGGATCCTTCAGGTAGTGCTTAATTACAAATAAAACAGTCTGTGACCCCAATATTTCCAATCCTGCTTTAGTTTCAGTTTTAACTCTAATCATGTTTCATTTTCCAAATGTTTTTGGGGTTTTTGAACAACTGTTCTAATAAATATTTCTGACCAGGTTTGGGTTTCAAGCAACATACTTTTCAGAGATGCATTGAGAATGTGGCTAATGATCCGATTCAGCTGATTTACAACTTGAAAATCAGAAAATCTAAAGTCTGATTTGGTTTTTTTTTTCAATCCAATCAGTGAAACGTAACAACAATATAATAGTAGACTGCACTGACAAGAAAACTATTCATTGTAGAAGTGGTTACTGAAGGAAGAAGAATCAAAGTTTGATATTTTCTGTATCAGTGAATCAGAAGCACAAAGGCTGGAAGAAGCTGTTTATAACAGAAGTTTTATAGTGACACTGCCTCTGCTTCTAACATAAATAGTTTGTCTAAACATGGAAAAAGGCTTGAAAATGGATGCCATCAGCTTTAAGTATTGAGGAGGAATTTGTTTTTGGCTCAAATTTAAACCCAGAAATTGGAAACAACACACAGATCTCCGACTGGTGTGTGTCCAAAACTAACACAGTAAAGCTGAAAAGAAATGCAACCACAATTTATACATTCATTCATAAAACTGTTGCATACCTTGCAGACAGGAACAATTTCTATGGAGAAGGTGCTTTTATAGTTGTATGTGTTTGAATGAATGTCATGAGAGATGAGCCGCTGGGATGCTTTGGACCTGAAAGAAACATTAGGAAAACAACTGGCTTTATGTTCTACAAAAATAATTTTTACAAGTTAGATACTTAACCACGGAAGTAACATAACTGCATAAAGATGATGATGTACAGAAAAAAGCATGCACGTTTTGATTTAAAGTCTCCCCCATAATAAACAAGTAATAATACCAGTTATTTATACTTTTTAACTGATTTTACATGTTCATCATCCTATAAATTAGTTTGCAACATGATTCCTGGGGTGTAATATCATCACTTTGAAGGTTTCTTTCCTCTTTTGAGCCCAGACTGAAACAATGCTCACCTGCAGGGCACGGTGCACTGCAAGAAGTCCACCATCTTCTGTGCGTGCTGCTTGGAGCCATAGTAGAAATCAATGCCCTCTACGAGAGAAGACCAACACCAGCAAATTAATCATAGGTGCTTCACAAGTCATCACTGCTGCAGGGCATATATGCATGCATGCAGACACACACACACATACATTCCCACAGGAAAGCTAAGGAAAATATGGCAGCCAGATGTTTTAACCTTCATAAAGCTTTCAAGTCCTGCCCTGATAGAGATGATTTAGATTACACTTTTGAGCCAAATTCCACTTTAGCATCCTGTCCAAGAGTGCAAAAAGCTGCTGCTGAGCTGTCACAGCATGTGTATGCGTGGAGTAGCTCTTAGCAGATCTAAAAAGGGTAAGAAGCGAGCTTGCATTGCTCAAAACTGTTTTGAAGTGCCTGCTCTGATTACAGCGCACTGATTAGATGCACAATGCGAGCCACCATGAGGCCCTCCTGAGCCCAGCTGTATAAAGCGATTGGCGCCAGCGATAGGCATGCATGGCTTACACTCTGGTACAGGAAGACGTAATTAACACTTGACATGTCATCATGCTCCGCTCTAACCCACAGGCAAGTTCCCCACTTTTCAGTCCAAGTTTGGGTTAAAGACCTTGATGAAAACAATTACCACCCCTCCTGGAAAATATAATCTAAAACATGAGGAAAAACATGAACATACCATGAATTTCTTTGATGTTTAAGGCATTCTGATGGAGTTTATGCTTCAGGATCAGCTGCTCTAAATAGTAGAACGTCTTTTTATGAACAGTCTGAAAGAAAAGACATTCACATGAACACATTCAAACAACAAACCTTTTAATCATTTGCAGCATGTTGAAACAAACCTTACGCACAATGAAGTAAAAACAGCTCCTCAACCTTTTCTTTTTACTTGTCAACAAAGGATTCGTACTAATTTTTCTATTTAAAACTCATCTTCACAGATTTTTTTTTTATTATATTCAGGCATTTGACATTTACCTCGTTAGCTTATATTCATTGTCCACAAATCATAAAAGAACAAATTCTGATTCAGCAGAAGGACAAACTTTTATTTTGTGGTTTTTACGGGGATCTGGGCGCTTTATGACACACCTAAAGTGTTTAGTCTATTTAAAACAAACTGGTTTGTTTGTGTCGGTGAGAACACAGCAATCGCACTAACATGGTGAATAGGGCTGAAATGATTAAGTGGATTAATCGTGATGAATTGATTATTGAAATAATCGTCAACCAATTTAGTAATCGATTAATCGTTAACTGGAGTATGCAGACTCGAAAAAAGACAATTTGTTGAAAGAACGACACACTCCGAGCTGTAATTAAGCCAAAACTGTACAAAAATGCATATACTTAGCATTTAAGATAAAACCTTTGTCTGCAAGTATGTTCTACCCAGAACACTTTCACCTGGTTAAAATTTTTTATTTAATATATATATATATATATATATATATATATATATATATATATATATATATATATATATATATATATATATATATATATATATATAACAGATCAGCGGACAAGAGACACAAACCTTCTGCCTCACTTGAACCACTGCCTTCCAGAAGTCCTTGGCCTCCACACGATGGCAGTCGTCGCACATCTGGTACTGGATGACAAACTCCACTACAAACACCTGCTGCAGGATAGCCCCATTCATCACCTGGAGCGACAAGCACAGCTATAATTCACTCCATACACATTAACAACACACACCGACTACATCTATGTGCTGAACTCACTTGTTAACCAAGCAATTTGAAAATGAAACCAGTGATTAGTTTATGATTAACTTTAAATGGAAGCAAGCAACAAGGCTCCCAATAAAAACAAAAGAGCTGAGAGGTCCAGCAGCTCAAGTTCCTGCTAAAGGTCAAGAGGATGAGATAACAGCCACATGTAAAGCCTGCTTCCCCCAGACAAGTACAGACAGATCTGTTGCTCTGCTGTAATTAATGTGTCCATTAGATGTATGCATAATTTAACATACACCATTAGTTAAAAGGAATAGATTTCTAAGATCATCTTAAGTAAAAGACCTATTTACACTCTACTGCTAATTATCCTTTAAAAGAAACCAGTATAATGTTGGAAACTTTCAGAATCTCAAGTCACTAATCAGATTTAATCTCTGTAAATGTCACCATCCCACAGTTATCGCATCCATTCTGTCCTCTTACCTCTTTCTGGATGGTCAGTTTCATCTTAATCCTCTTGGAGTGGGGCTCTGTCCACAGGAAGCCGGCATCAATAAGACGCACCTGAAAAATTATAAAGAAGAAATGCCAAACTAACCTGGGCGTCCATCGGCACAACAATTCAAACATTGCAAGCAATCAGAGTCAAAAATACCTCTTCAACATTTCCCATATGCATAGGTAATTTCAAATACAAACAAATGTGGACTCTATTAATTACAGCTGACCCCTTAACTCTAAATTATTTGCAGAAAATTTGCCTATTCATGGATTTTCTTTCAAAAAAATTTGAAAGAAAATGCAGTTTGGGAAAGTGAAATATCTAGACACAATGCGACCTGTCATGCTACTGGCTAGTGTTTGCAAAGCAGCTAATCCAGGAGCGCCATTAATTTTCCTTGGTGCTAAGTGGCTGTGACCTCAAAAGCAGAGATAAAGAAGACTGTAGATGTTAGTTTCTGCGGTAGTGCTAAGATGGTTCCCACTCTAGATATTAATGCACATTTGGTCCATAGCAAATAACTTCTGAAAGCGATTGGTTGCCTAAATTTTATTTATATGCATCCAAGTGAAGTGGACTAAATATAAATGGCCACTTGGGATTTTGTGCAAGCAAAAGCAGGACTGGATTTCAGTCTCTAGACTAATACCAGTTCTACAAAGTATTCACTCAGGGCGGCTAAATATAAACCCACGCTGTTCAGATTATTATTTGTGACAATTTTAAGCACTAGTGGTAGTTTATATTAAATGCCATATCAGCAACCGTGGATTCAAAAATAATAGATATACATTGGCAAGAGCATGGTACAACAGACAACATGAAACCAATAACAGAAAAAAAAACCAGATGCAATAAATAAGATGCTGTAAATACTAAATAATAGAAATTTAAAAAATACATCCAGATGTTACCCTAAAACATTTTTAAGACTAACTTCACAGCAAAATTACTCCGTAATCTTATTTTTAAAACAGAAAAAATTAAAAGTATATTTCATTGACAGAATGAAAACCTTTACTGCAAACCTTTTTATAAAAAATAAAAACAAGGGTAAGTCTATTATGACCAGTAAGCCACACAGTATAAACCATTTGATCATTTTCTTTCCACTTCACCATTATGCATTATTTTGTGATGCTTCCTCCCACAGAATATCAATAAAATACACTGAGGTTTGTGGTCGTAAGGCGACAAAATGCAAAACAGTTCAAGAGCTACTTTTGCAAGGCACTGTACACATGAACAAAAAAAGTAAATGTGGAAGATTATAGATGTTAGAGTAAACTCTTTTGAAAGAATAAAATTATCCACATGCTAAGAGCAATATTGCATAGAAATCCCTTCTTTTATAATTTACAAGGTCTTTTATTCTTAAATAAAACCCCAACACATGCTTCAGACACAGTGATGCTCATGCACTTTAAGTCTTTTTAGTTGTATAGGAATAAAAATCCTCCCTACCTTGGTCATTGAGCTCTTAAGTTTTTTCAGGCAAAGGGCCAGAAGCTCCCTTGACTCCAGAGCGCACTGCACCCAGGTGGCTGGAGGCTGAAGGTACCTGCATTAAAGGAAACGAGCAGGATTTCTAAAACGACGTTTCCAAATCACCACAGAAGCAACGATGTGTAATTTCACATTGTAAAGCAGACAGCAGCTTTGAGGTTCTGAACAAATGTACGAAACGAACCGTTCACACTGCTTGCAGAAGTGCACCGTGACTTGCTTGGGGATTCCCTCAGAGATGTCGACCTGAGTGCGCAGGCAAGCCACACACATGTTGGCAGGGTTGGGAGGAATGGGAACACCACAGGTACAGCACAAGCTGCGGAGCAGAAAACAAATGCTCTTAACACTGGAAAAGAGCTGGACACGTGCCGATTCTGTCCCTCTGGCAAATAAACACACATCGAACTACGAGTTTAAAGCTTTAAAGTAAAAAAAAAAAAAAGAAAAAAAAAGAAAAAAAGGACAATTTGGGCAAAAAGAAATGGGCTAAATTAATGTGACTTTTTGGAGCTTTTTAAAGGTTGCACTGAAGTGACGTTTTCACAATGCAACAACCACCGGACTTGTTCTGGACAGGATTCATGTGAAAACAGAGACATCCAGCTGCCTCACACAAGGTTCAGAAAATGAATCTATGTGTCCATGTATTTATACAGCAACATTTCCTCTGAAGGATTCGAACCAAATACACACACTGACAAGCAATGCTGCTTTGTACCCTTGTATGCCAACATGCATGTTGCTTACTAACGCAGCATTTAATGTTATAAATGACAGTGCTCATTTGACTGTTCTGAGCAGGGGTGTCTAAACTTCCTGTGAAATGTGTCAAAAATACTTTTTTTTTTTTTTTTTAAACCTGCTCAACAATAAACTAAGCATGCAGGATTTTAATTAAACAAATAAAGTAGTGAATATTTTTGTAGGAAAGAGATGTGTAAATCCCTGTAGATCTAAAAACTACATGTTTTCCTCTTTCAAAGAGAGGCATCCAGCTGGCAAATTGTTTTGGACTCGAGTTTTAAAAAAAAAAAAAAAAGACCCCCCCCCACTCAACAATAAAAACAGGATTTGAGTCACTCTCTTTCAAACACTTGCCATATTTAGCCAAGTTTAATAATGAAATGTGTTCCGATTGCCTTTGAAATTAAGGAAAGAATCCAAAAAGCGTGGTTATTAAAAGATGAATATTTTGTGTTGTACCTCACATTTTCCATTGTAAGAAGGCTTTAATTTGTCAGTAATAATGATGCTCCAATTAAAAAATACAAGTCTCCATCTGTATCAACAGCCTGTGACGCAGATGGAGCCACATCTGCATCGTTCTTGAATTGCAGTCGGGGCCGTTGGACCGTAGTTTGGACTTGGCTGGTCTTGAGAAGTGAAAGCTTGGATGACTTTTCCTCAGGTGTCACTGTTGGCTCTTTACCTGTGGACACTGGCCCTCCATCACAGTATGATAAAGATCCGGGTTTTTAAATGGACCGTGGTTTTCAAATGGACAGTAAAGTCAGAGCAGCGGTGAAATCCTGCCTTTTTCAGCTGAGGCAACTGGTCAAAATAAACCCATCTGTCAAAAGTTCATTTTATGACAGCGACCCATGCTTTTATTACAGTCCAGCTGGATTACTGTAACGCTTGGTATTAGCTGTACTTCCAGGTCATGACTTCCGCTGGTGCAAAATACAGATGTAAGGCACCACTTTGAATTGATCTTAAAGTTCTTTTGTTTTTAAATCCATAAATGGTCTTCACCCACACTACCTCAAAGCTCCTTCTCAGTTGGTCAGATCAGCTGACTTGTCGTTGCTGGAAGTGATGAAGAAACATCAGAAGCTCCAGGGAGGAAATTGGACTTTTGCCATTACAAATCCCAAAGGTCTCCGCACTGGGTATTTATTTTAAAGTCTGCTCTTAAAGGGGTGGTGACGTCACTGAATGAACTATTTCATGTAGCAGTTGCATATGTCAATTCTCCAAAGAATTTCATTAAAAAAATAGTCACCTTTTTGCTGGGATTGTTTTGGCAGGCCAGATTTCCCTCCTCAGTAAAAGGGTTGGGTACGGTGATGATATGTGGCTCTACCTAGTTGACTTCACTCTGATTGGCTACAACCATATTTGGGAAATGCTTCAGTAAAATGCACTGAACATCGTCTCAAATTGAGGTTATAACTGTGTGCTACTTCCTCATAAATGAACTTCAGCCACTCTTCTCTGGTTCTCTCATCCTTCGGAAGTGGAAACTTCCAGCCATTTTTGAGCACCCTCGGACATAAAAGCTCCGCTTTTTAGTAGCCATCCTCTTCTCAAGTGGAGTAGCCAGACATGCTAGCGTGACTTAGCCCTTAAATTAGCCAATGTATCAGCTGGGGGAGGTGGGAAGGGCTCCCCCAAAAAAATATATGCCTACAGTCTGCATAAATAGGCCAAATTAGATTTACCTATTTAAAGAAGTTTTTAATGAATCTATTCAAAATGTGTAGTTTCAGAAATGCATCAAATACCCTTTCAAAATAGCTGCATGCTTTCAAGCTGTGCTCATTGTATTAGGTTGTCCTTTAATTTTACAAATTTCTTCTATAAATTAAAAATGGGCTGTTTGCTTCATGGTGTGCTCTGATTGGAGAATATGAATTACGTAGAACGATAAATTGTTCTCTGATTCGTCCATTTTTGAGCAAAGAAACAAAGATGACCGCCTATGAGCAGAGCTTTGATACCAGCTATTGACATTCACACGGCCTCATCAGAGCTCAGCAGATCATATTATACTCCCAAAACCACAGAAAAATGAAATTTGTTGTCATGACCCTTTAAGAGTAAAGCTGGAAGTTTTTATTTTATATTGACACCAAATAACACTGTCCCACTAAGACCCAACTCTTCAGTTTGAATGTTAACCCAATATGTAATAATAACTTCATTTTGATTTTACAATTATTCTGATGTTAGTCTTCTGTATTGTTACTTATACTTCTACTTTAATTTTTGGTATTTTATTGTGCTTTCTGTTTACTCTGATTGATGATTGCTGTTTTTAAAGGTGCCTCATAAATACAGTTGTCTAGTTATTTATTCATGCTTTTGTTGATGCACTGTAAACAAAACGCAGTGATTTTTACAGAAAGTATCTAGAATGTCTCCTATTTATCACTACTGAGGTTTCCCTTTTGAAACAACACATTGCACAGAGGTTATAAGGTTATCTCTCTTATAAGCGAGAAATGGAGGTCCTGAGATAGCCCCGTTTTCCCGAAATGTGATGAGAAATACACCCAAGGTACATTTTCTTTATTCTCAGAAAAAGGATTTTCCAGGTTCCCAGGTTCTGTGGCAGGATGTATTTTTTGAGTTGCTGCTGGAAGTAAAGTGTCTCTAATGAAGTTCTCTAACAGAAACAGTACAAGTAGTTCTCCAGGAAGTCAATGATTACTAACTGAAAATTCTTATAAACTCTGTTCAATTCATAAAGTTAAATAAAAATTTGCCTGTTACATTTATATTCACGGTTTTGTTGGTTATGAGAGAACAAAGGATGTCTTACAAAATAAATGTAATTAAGTCAAAGGTTGGATTACACTTGTTTAACTCACATGTTCCCCTGACTGCTGGCAGCTGGAGCTTGCATGTACTCCATCTCTTAGGTTGACAGATCACAGCAGAACCTCCTGATATCTGCTGATAGAAACACAAGAGATGTATTTGGTCACTTAAAGTAAGCTTTGCTAGAGACATAAAAGCTTTAATGCGCTAACTTAGCTCATTCCGGTATTATTAACTGTTATTTCTAAGAATGTACCACTGAACAGATAAAGCTTGTTGAGACTAAAAATGATACAGGTCACTTAAAACCTGCTAACCTCGCTGATGCGATTATTTTAGTAGCATACTGTTAGCATTGAAGGCTAACCTGCTCGGTTCCCGAGTAATCCTAAAAGAGAATAACAAAGAAATAAACTGAAACAGATAGGAAAACATTTTCTCCACTTGCAACTGGCCTAACCGAGGGATGACAAACAAATAACAAAGCCTGGATCAACAGTAAACTCCCGACATACCCTCAGATGGAGAGCTCCACGTTTTCACAACCGACGACAGAGGAGGGAGGGGTTACGAAGGACCCCGAGGGAAGTTTCAACTGCCTTCATGTTGCCTGAATAAATTTACTTTACACGTAAATCTATCAACAAACTTCCAGCATGTTCCATTGATATAATATAACGTTGTTAAAATCATTAGAATATATATATTTACTTTATCTTAATAGCGGAAAATTACATTTCTAAAATAATACACTCGTATTTTGTAATGAAATTACTCTGCAGCATATAGAAAGTGATATCAATTATAATTGAGCATTTTATGCTTTCATGCTTAATACCTTCTTTACTCGATTATTGGCTAAGATTTAAAAATGAAAAATATTAATTAAAGTTAACGGGTTTTTTTTGTTTTGTTTTGTTTTGTTTTGTTTTTTAACCTGGTTTAACATATATATAACATATGTATAACATGTAGCTAGAATAACTAAGGGCTTAGTATGTAAACTTTTTGCAGCAGAGCATGTTTTGCAACCCGCTCTGTGCAGGTCTTCAGTTACAAATGTTGTCATTTGCTATGATGAAACCCCATCCAGCCGGCCCCCAACAATTCAAGGGTATTTGAATGCACCTGTTACAGGCACTTGTTTGGATGCCTTCAGGTACGGTCGGACATATTAAGGAGTTGGAACCCTGTTGGTTGCGACATATTTAAGCACCCTTGGCCGAGCTTAAAAGTAATTCATTATAATAAGCATTTACAAAATCATGACAATATGATATATTTAATTATGTACTCTGGGATTTGTTTACTTCAATACTATAAGTGTAAGGTATATATTTGAAGTCATTTTATATATCACTGTTTTTTTTTGTTTTTTTTTTTACATTTCCCTTTCTGTATTTTGGAAATTGTTTTAAGCATTTATTGTTTTACAAGAGATTGTAGCAATTTTATTTAATTTTATTTAAGAATCCAATAGCTTCTATTGTCATTACACAGATCATACACAACAAAATTAAATATTTTTAAGGCTCTCCAATTCCTTTTGATCTTTTGGGTTCATACTGGGGCACATAAGATACACCAAGGGGCACCAGGCCCAAATTTTATCTTAAAATGGGTTTGGTAATGATTATTGGAGTGGATCTACCTGTTTCTTTTGAACAAGTTTTCCTTTCATTTAACCTTCCAGTAATAATTCTTACTTATATAACAGCAAGTTTCCTAAGCAAACACCTTTTGTCCACCATTTTTGTAAAGTGTTTCAGTAGCTGTGTCTGTAGGACAGCTGTAAAGTCAGCAGTCTTTTCGATGGTTGTGCAGGCCATCACATAACAATTCTTGAACTAAAAATCCTTTATATTGCTCTTATGTAACATATTCAGAGAAGCTGGGTTTTCATTAGCTGTAAACATCAGTCATATTTTTATTTTATTTTATTAAACATAATTTAATGTTTGAAATATATTACTTTGCATGTATGGAGTCTGTATGATATGAGTTTTTCTATGAATTTTTTTTTTTTACAACAAAGTGTTAACTTTTTGACATTTTAAATTTATTGAAATACACCTGTATCACTTTTTGAATTTTATTTTTATTTTGTGTTGATCAATATTGTATAAAATGTGGCCAGATCGTATATTTTGGAGTGGATTTAAATTTTCATTATTCTTTTCTTCAAATCTCTCGTTTTATGATAAAATTTAAACATCCCTTCAGCTTGTCATGTTTTGTTTTCCACTAGGTAAAGAGGTCTTTTACATGTAAGAGAGGGGAATCTTTTGATTATCGTTAAAGAACTTTGCAAATTAATAAAAATGAATGAGAATCAATGTGGCTGCCAATTTCTGACCCCTCATACCTCAAAAACGAAATTCCAATTTGCGAGAGATTGGACATAAAATTGCTTTCTCTGTTTTTCAAAAAAAGAGGGGGGGGAAGAATGAGATTGAGACACAGCGAGATAGACTTTAAAACTGTCATTTAAAGGCTTACAAATTAGGGAAATTCATAAATATGTCATGTTTATGTTCGTTAAAACATGAAAAATATAGGGATACAAAATGTTTATTATAAGGTCAATCCAATTTGGATGCTGAAAATTATTTTTCTGTTTTTTTTCCCTAAAACATACACTTTAGTCCCTAAAAGTTGCATTGGGGTTAAAGTGTATTAAAATGTATTGATGTCTTTTCTTCTTCTGTAGTAAAGACTAATGTTAATAATTAAATAATTAATTTCCATGGCAATCTTTACAAGAGGATTTTTGTTTCCAAGGGACACATGCGGAGAAGGAAATGAAGGGCTCCCAAATGGCATTTATGTAGTTGGGTATCCGCTCTTGGAGGACATTCCGAGCTTGCACTTGAAGGCAGCACAATGATTTAGAAAAGCAGTAGCACCGCGTCGCAGCCAGTCAGTGTGGCCACCGGGAACGGGCGGTTTTAAGCGCACATATTTTCAGGATCTGGAACTCAAGTTGAGCTGGTCGGAGGAGACCTTCTTGCCGTAACTTTACTCTAGTAAGCTAACCCGAACCCTTATTTAATTTGAATTCCAAACGAGTTTGTTTCCCTGCGAGTATCGGTGTTCTCGGACCGGAGTAGATGGTCAACGCACAGCCGTTGGTGGCTGTCCGCTGCGGGGCTACATGCTAGAAAGAACCCGCCGGAGCACCGCGTCGGTCTCTCTTTCCTCTCTGTGAATACGTTGCCACTCAGTCCTCTGGGCCCGGTTTAGAAATGCTCTAAAAAGTGTCGCCTGTATATTTTCATGGTGTAAAAGGCTCTGTTAAATGTGCGTCAACAACGGCGATGGTGTGAAATCTGCGGCGGGCGCGAAGAACACAACGACCTGCTGTGGTTTCCCTGAGCTGCGCGTAAACAAATAGATGATAGAGGATACGATGACCCTGCTATCTCTTTTGGGTAGGATCATGCGTTATTTTCTGCTCCGACCGGAGACCTTGTTCCTGCTGTGCATCAGCCTGGCTCTCTGGAGTTACTTCTTCCACACGGACGAGGTGAAGACTATCGTCAAGTCCAGCCGGGATGCGGTCAAGATGGTCAAGGGGAAAGTGGCGGAGATGATGCAGAACGAGCGCTTCGGCGGGCTGGACGTCCTGGACGCGGAGTTCTCCAAGACCTGGGAGTTCAAGAGCAACAATGTGGCTGTGTACTCCATCCAAGGCCGGCGGGATCACATGGAGGACAGGTTCCAGGTGCTCACCGACATCGTGAACAAGAGCCACCCGTCCATATTCGGGGTTTTTGATGGCCACGGAGGAGAGGTGAGTCTGATTATGAAGATGTGGCAAAGAGATATTTATGTCTGAATATATCTCTCTTTAAAAGATCGCCTTTCGTCATCCTCAGCTCTGAGTAGGAAACCAAAATGTCCATTACACTGGGACACTAAAGTGTGATTTAAATGAGGTGATTGCCTAGATTAAATATGATTTTTTTTTTAAAAGTAAAATTTAGATTGCAGTTATATTTTCTGCAGGTTCACATAAAATGTAATTTACCCATTTAAAAATAACTCTACCGTATTAATCAGTTCCAGCAGTATTATAGCAGTGCACATTTTTGCCAGAAATAATTATGCAAGATGTGTTGTCATAAATGTGTCCGATTAAGATTATAGAATGGCTTTAAAAAAAAACAAAAAACATTTTTACCAATTGAATTACTCCACATTTTGTCATGTGATATGTTTTATTGGGTTTTTGTGTGACAGAACAACACAATGCCAGGCATAATTGTGAAGTGGAAGGAAAAGGGTTTCCAAAGATGTCAACCAATGCAGATCTACTAAGAGTGGCCTGCATTTGTATTCGTTCATTTTGTTCACTTTTTTGTGGTTGAGGTGTTGTATGTTTGGTGCAGCTGGAAGGATTTTTGCTCTTAGTTTTTTTACTTTGGTTCAGTTATGATGCGTAACTATAGCAACAAGGTATTATTTTTAACAGTTGAGAGCAGCTGATTAGTATCTCAAATCATAATGGGCACGGATCATATCCCGGCTTTCTAACCATACAGCCAGACAGAGCTTTAATGAGGAGTGACAAAAGCAAATGAGGTGGATTAGCAGTGTTTGCCAACAATTTATTGGGTCATGCAGGACTTGTCACCTTGCAAAATTGTCTCTGCTGCCCAGAAATTGAGCTGTTAGCATGTCATGACAGTCATGACACTGTCATACAGCAACAATCTTCAGTCAGAGGTCTCTTCAGATTTGTTGCAAGACTGACTGCTACCTGAGATCCGTCCTGCCCACAGCATCACCATCCACAACAATTCTTTGAAGATACGTGGATGATATGAGTTACAACAACTTTTAATTTCCCTTTGGGATAAATAAAGTAGTTTTGAATTGAATTTGTAAACTGAAAATGTTCAAATCTTGTCCCAAATACTCATTTATATGTTCTTTTCTATTCTAAGACATGAATAGCTTTGATCTAAGCCTGTGTTTCGGGGTTCTCTCAGGGTTGCATTGTATTTAGCTGCATTACTCTTCATATTACCTCAGACAAGCTTTCCTAAAAGAAAAGCCTATCCACAGGATGATGCTACCTACACCGTGTACCACTTTGGGGATAATCTGTTCAAAGTGATCGGCCGTGTTTGTTCTTCCACCGACACATACTGTTTTTCATTTTGGCTAAAAAGTTCAGCTTTGATCTCCTCTGACCAGAGCACCTTCCTTCATTTGTTTGCTAAGCCACCAGCATGACTTGTGGCAGCTTGTTAGTTGGACTTCTTTTGGTTTTCTTTTAACAATGACTTTCTTCTTGCCAGTCTTCCATATAGGCCATATTTATAGAGTTCACAACTTAACAGCTGTCCCGTCAACAGACTCTCCCACCTGAGCTGTGGATCTCTGCAGCTCCTCCAGAGTCACTATGGGCCTCTAGGCTGCTTCTTTGATTAATTCTCACTATAGCCGTCTTGTCAATTGAGGTGAAAGCCCATCTCTTAGTATGTTTGGAGTTGTGTCTTTCCATTTTTAGATGGTGGATTGAACAGTTGTGTGTGAGATTTTCAAATCTTGGGATATTGTTTTATAATCCAACCTTGGTTTAAACTTCTCCACAACTTATCTTTGACCTGGCTAGTGTTTTGCTTTCCTTTATGTTGTTCATGAATGTTCTCTAACAAACGTTAGATGCCTTCACAGAGAATTTATATTTATACCAAAATGAGGTGGACTCTATGTTCTAATTTTGTGAGTGGTTTCCATTCAGGGGCATCCGAGTAAAGGGGTCTGAAAACGAATATGTACCACACTTTTCAGATTATTATTTGCAAAAAAAAAAAAAAAAAAAAAAGGAAAAACGTGTATCATCTCTATTAACTAACAGACTTCTGAAGGCACATTGGCTCCACCGGGTTTTTGTTTGGGGGAAGTGGAGTAAATGGGACTTAGTACAAAAACACACCATACTTTTATTCGTTAAAAAAAAAAAAAAAATCTTGAACACCAGCTATCATTTTTCTGCCTCTTAACAATTCTGCACTACTTTATGTTAGTCTGTCATATAAAATCCAAATACAATACATTAAAATTTAGTCATAATGTGACCAAATGTGAAAACCTCAAAGGTGTATGAATACTTTTTTGAAAAGTACTGTTTAATTTTTTTTTTTTTTCTCCAAATGGGTGTATTTCTCAGTTTTAAATTCACTGAATGGTAATTTGATTAAATCTGAAATTGGTTCAGGCTTAGGCGACATGTCAGGATGAAGTGAATTAATGATGAAGCTCTTGACATAAAAGCTGTCTTCGAGACAGTGGCTCAAGGTAAGAGCATGCATTGAAATTCTTGCTATGTCAGCTGAAACCTCCCTAGAAATCACTTTGATCATTTTTATTTTAAAACTAAGGCGAGGTGTCACAAAAGTGACACTACCAGTCAGGACTGCTGAAGGAAATCACTAATCCAGTTTTGGGCGTTGGAGAAAACAAAGGAGGGGTCCAGCAGCTGAAACGCTACTGTTGTTGATCAATCACTGTCAAAGATGGTAATAGAGTTGCTTAATAATATGTGAATTAAATCAAATCAAAACCATATATTCTGGTCTAAAAAGGAATAGTTAAATGTCTTTATGCTGAATACTACACACAGCCATCAAACATGGCGTGTGTGTAGCCACAATCGGAGTCCTTGCAGACCGAGAATACAGGTGTAGTCTGACTCATAGTTGACTCACAGCAGTTCTGAGCCAATTCTCAGAAAGGGCTCCGGTGTGGTTTGAATCAAACAGTTTGATGTTGTCGTTTCTTTTGGTGGATTGAGAGGATAGAAAGAATAAGTAATTCACTACAAGATGCTTTAAAACAGATGGAGCTCAGCTGGGCTCTCAACTGACTGCACTGATGCAACAAAAGCAAGGCACAAAAATTCACTTGATTTCGTCTCTTCAATGTCTGCATTAAACATTACAGAGACCATATCTTCTCTCTGAGGACCACTGTGTCCCGACAGCGACTGTCTTCACCCTGAGTTTGACTGCTGTGGTCTGACGCTCCACAATAACGCGCTAAAAATATCCGCGAATAGGCTTGAATGTTGTCGTTCTTTTAGGGGAAATTAGATTTAGTGGAAACAGAGTGCACTTCTGCAGATTTTGACCAAAAGTGGTCAATTGGTTGCAGTCCTCTTCTTTTCTTTTCTTTTTTCCCCTTCCTTCAGCTGTTTCCAGCCTTTTCCCATCTGATTCCTCTCTCTGTGGAGCCCAGTTTTAGATGTCTCCTGAAATAGACAGACTTCCTAAAATGAATGTTTTTATATCCGCTTGAGGAAAATGAGTAGGGGAGCATCAGTTGTAAATAAGGTTATGTTGGATGCTTGAGTGACAGTTTAGTCTGTTTCCATGTATTTAAACCTCAGTTAAATTTTGTAAAACAAGTTGCCAGACAGCAGCCTTGAGAATCAAGTTTCTATATTTGGTAAATCTGAATTTATTACCCCCACCCAAAAGTTGTTGAATAAACTAACGCATTGGGATTCATTGTGGCCCAAGGCAGCACCAAGAATACAATAAGCCTCAGCTGGCTTGTTGGTTTGCTGTCAGAACGTTTTATTTTTTGGTGCGCGCAAACAATTGTCTCAGTGCAACCAGACAGTATCATTAAAGCAATGCCTTGCTTGTGTCAACATCTATCTATTGTTCAAGACCAGATCAAGTTCATAAAGTCTTGACTTAGAGTTCAGAGATCAAGCATTTGTTTTGTAATTTAGTTCATTTTTACAACAAATATCACCGCAGGGAACTTAATAGATGAACTGATCTATTTCATATCCATCTATATAAAATCCAAATCAGTAAACATTTTAATTTAAATCAGTTCATTACTTTCCTGGAAGTTGAGAGGACAGGAAGGATTTTTTTTTTTCATACCTTATCCAATTTCCGATTTTAATCAATTTTTTTTTTTTAAATCTTGCTTTCTTTTCTTTAAAAAAAAAAAAAAAAAATTGGAAATAACAGAAAATAATTTCAAAAAGTGGCTTTTATTTTAATAATCCCTTCTGGGAGTTGTACAACGGAGTATCAGGGCTACAAGAATTTTTATTTAATTATGAGGATAAAGTCATAATATTAGCAGAATGCAATTTTCTAAGAAGAACGTCTTAAAATTGCAGGGGAAAAAAGTCATTTTAATTAAAAAAGCTTCTAGAGTTTGCAAGATCTAATGTGCAAACCTCAGTCCATGTGGTTCTTTCTTCGAAATAGACTGTTGTTTGCATCCAAATAAATAGAAACTTTAAAACACGCTTGTCAAACAAGATGGTTGCCCTGGGAGCGCTGACATCACTCTGAACTATGGAAACACAAGGAGTGCATTGATGGGGGGAAAAAAAATACAGATTTTCCAAAAATTTAATTTTTAAAAACTAAAAATTTGATTAATCGATAAAATCGATTTATTGCCCTGCCCTACAAAGGAGGTGTGCTTTTTGTGGGAAAGGGTGAAAAAAGCAGAAAGGGACTACAAGGCAGTATCCTCAGCATCGCCGTCAACAGAGATGTCTGGGAAAGACAGACAGCTCACCACATATGCACTGAGGGAAGAAGGCTCTCTATGGGCAGGGAAAGAAACAGAGGCTGACTATAAAGCACTGAGCCTGGAGGACTTTCTTTGAAAAATAAATGACAAAGAGGGACGACAGAGGTAACGGCAGAAATTGCTCCGTCAAAGGCTTTGTCTAGAAAAGAAACGCAGCTAAACCCCACAGCACTGAGCCAGGAGCACTTTTGACAAGAATGGAAAAAAAAAAAAAAAACAGACGGGGAAACAAAATTAATGACATCAAGAGCTCTTTCAATAGTTTTGTTTGGAAAAAAAGAGTTGGCTAATTGCAGAAGCACTGAGCCAGTAGTAATTTTGATGTGGGGAAAATATAGAGTGGAACCACAAAACACAGAAACACTGACAAAACAATAAACAGGAAAGAGAAATCTATATTTCTAATGGTATTCCCATAGTCAGGAGTGAGCTGAATATTTTAGTAGTAATAATTAAAGTTGTGGGAAGTGATGTATTGAAAAGTAGAAGGAAAAACCCAGATCAGTTTTGCTGTCAGTGCTTTAGCAGCTTGTTAAAAATGAATCAATTTTCTAGCAGATTATCAATCAGTTCTACCTGGAATATCCTACTGCCAACCCTCCCCCCCCCCCAGTATTTTCTTTTTTTTTGCTACACACCCACCTTCACACAAGAATCTTTCACAAGATTAAATTTTCAGGGTGTTTAAAATAGGTGCTTAATGTGAGCGTGCCCATCGGCAGCCTCAATCACTGTACGTGTCGACTCTGAGATTTATCTGTTAAGTGAAAATTGATTTTGACAAAAGAAAAAAAATTTACCTGGCATTTAAAAAATAACCAGCATGGAATGGACAACCCCGAGCTTTCCGTCCATTAAGCGGCAACACGAGCCATTCGTTTCTTACTGGGATGCAGAGAGTCAGCTGCACTTTGACCCCCATCCCCGTCTTGCAGTCAGGCCGTGGCATCGGGCTATGCTAAATTACAGCAGAGTTCAGAGAAGACATTCACAACAAACCTGTTAAGCTCGAAAGGTTGTTTCCCTCTGTGTCTGCTCTGCCATCGTTTTGCCTTTTTTATTTTGTCAGGTTCTTTTTCTTCTCATCATGGCTCAGTCTTGCATGCAGTTTCGACCAGTGGCATCTGATTGTGAGGGGGATGTAATGGATACGGTGTCTTGCTGAGAAGGAGGCGATAGGATCTCTTAGAATAGAGAGGCAGACATAATGCTAAAACCACAGATGTTTACCATTTTATATTGCTGCTGTGTGTAGGGGGTGGCCATTTATTGTAACGTTTATTATTTATCGTGATAAATTTCTTATGATAAGAATTTTGTTTTATTGTTTTCACAATAAATTCCAATTAATGATGTTTAAAAAAACCCCAAACTGTCCGTATTGTTGGAATTGCTTTTTTTTTTTTTTTTTTTTTTTTTTTTTTTGCCATTTCCTTCACTGTTTGTTTCATGAGAGTATCAATAAATATCAATAAATTTGAAAATATGATTAATTGTAGTTACTGTGTGCCGTTTAGTATTACAAATCACACTTCTTTATGTGACAGGTGTCCTAAAGAAGTGTTTTACAAATGGTTATGTTTTTCAAGAGCAGTATTTGTGTTTGTGAAGCTATAATTGTAATAATTTATAAATAGTTCTTGTCACCACTTTTATCGTTGTCACAATATTACCACAAAATATCATGATAAAGCTTTAAGTCCATATTGCCCACCCCTAGCTGTGCGTCTCTTAATTATGCATATTGTCTGGTTATCTACTAAAGTCTATTGGATAGCTGTAAAAGGCTGTTATTGGTAATATCAGGTTTTTAACGGAGGGCGAGTTTGTTTTTTATTCCTCTGTAGAAGCAGATGGTGAGTAATGTCGTTAACATACTAAGCAGTCAGAATTCCTCGTGAGCTCGCTCTCACTGGAGAGATGAAAGGAAGACCTGGCATGTGACTAATTGCACTGTTGGCATTACAGGATTACGGAGAGCAAGGACCAAAGACACAAATGTGTGCATCAGAGTGTGTGAATCAATTAATGTGTGTTGCAAGTGTGCACTATAACGCTGATGGTTCAGGTAAAGATAAGATGGAGAATTTGTTGTTCCATTCCACAGAGAGACGCATGTGTAACTTTTAAAAGCCAGAGATCTATCTGGAGCGCACATCTGACTCATACTAACTCAGCGGTTCTGGTAAATAGACTTCACAAGCACTCGCACTGAAATTATCAGTCGGGTTTTCTTTTTTTGTCTTCTAACTAAAGGCAACGAGGTGGAGAGAAAAGGAAGAAAATGACACAGCAGGCTTGAACTGAACACAGGTTTCTGAGTTAAGTGCTAAGGCTTTGTACACGGTGTACAAGCTTTACAATGTGAACTACTGCCTCCCCCCAGTCCTCTTAGAACGTATTACAGGATGTCTGCGCATCCTTAAAAAGTCTTAAATTCATGTATCTAAAATTAAGGCCTTAATATGTCAAGTCAGGTTTATTTGTATAGCACATTTCAGCCGCAAGGCAGTTCAAAGTGCTTCACATCAATCAAGTATACAGCAAAATCATCAAAACATCAAAATCATCGAGCAAAATTATCTAGCAAATACGCATGAAAATCATTGGCAAAAATATTGATCAATGATCCACTTACTTTATTTAACTCATTTACACTCAAACTTCCACCCTTTGGAGAACCAAGCTTACCTTACCCGGATTTGTTTGCAGATTTATGATCCAGGCTACTAATCAAAGGCAGCTCTAAACAGGAGGGTTTTCATCCTTGATTTAAAGGAATTTAGTGTTTCAGCTGTTTTGCAGCTTTCTGGGAGTTTGTTCCAGATTAGCGGTGCATAAAAACTGAAGGCTGCTTCTCCATGTTTGGTTCTGGTTCTGGAGATGCAGAGCAGACCAGAACCAGAAGATCTGAGTGGTCTGGAACGTTGATACAGTGACAACAGGTCTTTAATATATTTTGGTGCTAAGCCGTTCAGTGATTTATAAACTAACAGAAGTATTTTAAAATCTATTCTCTGAGCTACAGGGAGCCAGTGTAAGGACTTTAGAACTGGGGTGATGTGCTCTATCTTCCTGGTCTTGGTGAGAACACAAGCAGTAGCGTTCTGGATCAGCTGCAGCTGTCTGATTGACTTTTTACACAGATCTGTGAAGACTCTGTTGCAATAATCAATGCGACTAAAGATAAACACATGGTTGAGTTTCTCTTCAGGTCTGAGTTCATCACTACACCCAGATTTCGGGCCTGATCACTAGTTTCTAGCTGTAATAACTGAAGCTGCGCGCTGACTCTAGATAGTTCCTCTTTAGGTCCAAAGATAATTATTTCAGTTTTGTTTTTGTTCAGCTGGAGAAAGTTTTGGCACATCCACACATTGATTTGTTCTAAGCATCTGTTTTGTGCTCGGATGGGTTTGTAGTCACATGGCGACATTGTAATATAGAGCTATATATCATCTGCGTAGTTATGGTAACGAATCTTATTACTTGTTATAATCTGAGCTAACGCTGTAGATATTAAATAGGAGGGGTCTCAGGATTGAACCTTGGGGTACTCCACATGTGACTTTTGTCCGCTCCGATGAGAAGTTGCCTATTGACACAAAGAAATCCCTGTTCTTTAGGTAGGATTCGAACCGTACCAGAGAGTCCAACCCAACTCGCCAGTCGCTTTATTAATATGTCATGGTTAACAGTGTCAAATGCTGCGCTGAGGTCCAACAGAACCAACACTGTGGGTCTTCCACAGTCTGTATTTGTGTGGATATCATTAAACACTTTGACGAGGGCAGTCTCAGTACTGTGGTGAGCACAGAAACCGGACTGAAAGGCATCAAAGCGGTTTGTCATTGTTAAAAAGCTATTTAACTGTTGAAACATAGCTTTTTCAATAATTTTGCTGAAAATTGGAAGGTTGGAGATTGGCCTGTAATTCTGCAGTCGTGATTTATCTAACTTGTTCTTTTTTAACAGTGGTTTGATAACTGCTGTTTTTAAAACCTGGGGGAAACACCGGATGAGAGGGAAGAGTTTACAATTTGAATCAGGTCAGATGCAATGACAAACAGAACTTTCTTAAGAAAGGTTGTTGTAGGATATCAAGACAGCAGCAGGAGGATGAGCTAAATTGTTTTAAAATCTCTTCTAGGTTTACATGGTTGAGTTGATGAAATTCAGCCATTTTCTCTGCATTTGTTATGTTTGGGCATAGCAATGGTACTGGATTACATGTGGATGTGCAGATTAACCCTCGAATTTTTTGAATTGTCTCTGTAAGAGGAAATTCTTAAATTTATCAAAGAAAATGTAAGTTAGCCTTAAATACACAATTCACGGTTGTGGCAGTAGTATTTAATCTCGTATAGTCTATATAGGTTTTTTCTTACGGGACTTTTCTATCAGGCAAAAATTTGAGTCGCACGCAGACATCATCACTCACTGTGTTCTGTCTCTTGAGGTGGTAAGGCTACCGGTAACAAGCTGCTAATACTTGCTAGCTAGCTTTTCTTTTTTTTGTGTCTATCATGGTTAAGTTTAAATTTATTGGCAGTTGGTTGGACAACGTTCGTCTTCACCACCAAAAGACCCAAGAAATTTCACAGTTTTGGTCCGCTGGGGAAAAGAAATACGGATTTCTTTTGTACATTTCTGTCATGATATAGAGCTTAAATTTTATTCATAGTGGTCCTAAAATGGTCTTAAATGACTTAAATTTGAGTTTGTGAAACTGGCAGGAACCTTGTATTAACAATTGAAAGATGTACAGGCAAACTTTCCTTGTGTAGCTATATACAGGACAAAAAATTATGTTCATTGTCCATATATCCAGTATGTCTTTCAAACTTTTTTTTTCTATTAACCCCTATGGAACAAACAAAAAAAGGGGCATTTAGGCTCAAATAGTACATATTTTGGTTTATATTTTAAACTCAGTGCTAGTGTCTGCTATTAACTGTTCTGAAAATATGTTATTGCCACTGATACCTGATGAATTGAATCAGACTTAAACAAAACATGTTACACTGAATTGTGAAAGCTCATTAACAACATTTTAAACACATAAAGAGACAGTTTGCCTTTTGGAGAACTGAGATTTTTGTTGTCTCTGCAGGCTTTCCATCTTTACTTCTGAGGGATATCTGGATTGCCAGTCATGTGTAGGCATAGGCCAACATGAGATGGTCGTGATAAGATTGTTTTATTAAAAAAAAAAACCCACACATTTCACACTATTTATGCAAACATTTATTTTAAAAGATAGTTGCTTTTTTGTTTGATCATGCTACCTTTAATCCTTCTGCAGCCATAATTTAACATATATTGATGACTACAGATGAAATATTGCTATCTGCAATATTTATTTTGTATTATTTAGATTTAAATGGAGTTAAAAACATGCTAAGTCTTGTACTGGTTGTTAGTAAATGTGCTTAGTGTGCACAATATTATACCTTTTTGCCAGTCTTCTTTTTATTCAATATCACAGGAAGTATAACAAGGTGATAGGTGACTATAAGTCAGGCTTAACAGACATGCTGCTCTTAGCTTGGCAGATGTAGATTTAAAACAGCATTAGCAAAATAAGAATGAAGGCTGGTGCTCCTTTAGTGTCCTCACAATGACTTGCCATACTTTTTTGCAACTGGGAAGTTTTTGAAACAGTGTAAAGACTTTGTGTAGCAGCCGTCTGCTGTTTTGACTGTTTTTGCCTATAGTGAATAATGTCAGCAGATATATCAATAGACTCTGAAAGAGCTCCTCTTCTTGATTTGATTTATTCCCAAACTCAAAATATAACTCACTACCAATCATGTTTATGTTTTAGGTACCATGGTCATTCAGTCATGTTAAAATCTTGCCAAGTTTCCTTCACTTTGCACCTAACAGTGAATTCAGCAGATGATTCATAGTGTAGCTGGAAATTATTAACCCATAATGTTGTCAAAGTAGCAATCTGTTTCTGTAGGAAATCCATAGTTGTATCTGTCTCCGTGACTGTTGTTTCACTAACTCCATGTATTGGGTGATTGACACAGCCTTAGCCTGGCCACTGCCTTCCCATGCAGTTCCGCTCGATTCTCATCTCCCTTCAGTGCTCTGTCTGGGATTTCTCCCACTGAACTCTCTTTCTCAGGATGAATTTCAACTTGGTCAGTTAATGAACAGAAGGTGGAGTTATGAACGATGCTGGCGATTTTCTGCACCGTTTTAAAATTGTAGTCTGCCTATATAGGGTTGTAGTTTGGCAATGGCAGCGGAAGAAGTGAATGAGTCCGTGTTGGCCACGCTTCCAAATATTGAGCAATTAAAGCCAGAGCAAGAGAAATATTAAAGACATTTTATTGCTGGTAAAGATGTCGTGGCCCCTCTCATTAACAGCCATCTCATTCGTCTCAGCACTTCTCTCTTCGCAGTGGGGGGTAGTTGTTTACATCGCACTTAATTTCCGGTAAGGTTCATAGCGTAGCTTCCTTTACGATCGAACTGGCAGATTACACCTGTCATTACCGAATGTTAGTGACTGGGTAAAATCAGATCCAGTCGTTTCAAGCTTCAACAAAAGTCCACACCTCTAGCAAGCAACCATTTTTGAATACCAAAGGGTCCAGACCCCCTGTACAAAGCAAAGTGTTGAACAGGTTTTTACTAGGCCAACACTGCCTGGATCCAACTGCTGACAATTTATTTTCCACTAATCAGTGGAGCTGGAGGTTCTCATTCCTTTAGAAACAAATAATGTGAAATGGTTGTTTAAGTGGTGGCAGTGTATTTAGAATGTGGAATCATATTAGCAATGTGCTCTTGAGTTTTGACTTTCACTGTAGAGTAGATAAATACAGGACTGCACCTAAAAAGGATCAGTAGTATTGCTTGTCAGTTGAAGCTGACACTTTTTCATCTCTTCTTTGAAGTAAAGTGAAGCAGAAAGTACATGAGGTCATGTTCTCCTGGAAAACTATTGCTGCAGCACCAGCAAGACCAGTGGGTTCTCTTCAAACGTCTCCTGATGTTTTGGTAATCTGTCCCTGGTGGTGACGTTTGCTTTTCGTGTGGTGAGAAGTCCCTCAGGATGCGATTGAGGTGAGGATTCTTGGAGTGGAAAACTGAACACATAAGCTACAAATACATTTTAAAGCTTTAGCAACTATTTGTCTTCCCATTTTGTCCTGCATCATTTTCTTGAACGCTAATAGACGGTTTGTTTGAAAAGTGTAATAAAATCTCTTGTCACTGTGTATCTTTGGTTCTACCTAGCAGAGTGTTGAAAAAGACCACACAGGCTTCTGATAGCAGAGGCATGTATTTTTGTGTGACAGGTAGGAGATAAGAGAACCTTCGTCAGCCTTCTTGTGGCATCCTGCACTGCTGGCACCGTTTAATTTTTTAACACCCTCTCTGTCCTTTCTGCTAAACCCTCCTGTCTAAATATATCTCCTGCTACCTCATCAAGAGAAGGAGGCCACAAGGTCATTGTTTAGACACACACACATTACATCATGTCCCAGTCATGCTGTGTAGATGGGGTTTTTTTTGTAGAAGAGCTGTTGCCTGGAAGGTTATGAAGTTTGAGCTTTAAGATGTTGAGCTCCTCTCTGCAAGTCGGTCTTGTGTGACAAGGGGCTGAAAGCTGAAAGGTGTCAGGTAGTGAAGCTTTTCACCCTGGTACCCTCTGTCACCGCTTCCTTTCTAACCTGGTGGGATTTGCAATATAGGACTGTTTAGGGCTGGGCAATATAGCTTAAAAATAAAATCTCCCAGATCTGATTTTAATCAATTTTTTTTCTCGCTTTCTTTTCTAAAAAGGAAATTACAAATGACAGAAAACGTTTTCAAAAAGTGGCTTTTGTCATCCCTTCTGTGAGTTGTACGACAGAGTATTAGGCCCAAACTACAATTTTTTATTTATTTATTTATTTTTTTATTGTTTGATTTTTAGAATATAGTCATAATATTAGCAAAATAGAGACACAATTTTACCAGAAAAATGTCTTTAAAATTACAAAAAAAAGTTTTTAATGAGGAAAAAAGCTTCTGTAGAGTTATCAAGACCACCTCAGTCTGTGTGGTTCTTTCTTCGAAATAGACTCAGTATTTGGACAATCGTTTCTAAGTTCTACTACTGATAATAATTTGATTATGTGTTAAAAGATTAAGTATTTCCTTATCTGTAAAAATGATATCAAAGTATAACTTCACAAGATGCCCAACATTCCTTGTTTTATTTTTATTTTTTTGTTAGTTTTTGTGTTAGAGTTCTCATAAAATTACTGCTTCATTCTACTAATATTATGACTTCTGGTAATATTAAAACTTTATTCTCATATTATTTCGACTTTATTGTCATATGACTGTATTCTCATAATTAATAAAAAAAAATCTTAATCTGGCCTTAATATTCTCTCATAGAGTTGACTTTAAAGTCCAAATAAATAGAAGTTGTAAAATACACGTCAAACAAGATTGTAGGCCTTGAGCACGCTAATCTCTCTCTGAACTATAGAAACTCAAGGAGTGCTTTGGTGGAAAAAATAAAAACATCCTGATTTTCAAAAATGTAAATCTTTAAAAACCAAAGATTTGATTAATCGATAAAATTGATTTATCACCCAAAGTTCATTTTTGACCTGTTGCTCATATTTTATGGCTAGGGATCCAACAATCTTGATTTTAGATTTGATAAAATTAACACACCTTGGGATTTTAGCCTCTTCCAGCTCTAATTTCTAATGTTGTTTGTAAAACGTCAATCAGATTGGTGACACATGGTGTGCATAACTGGAGAATGTTTGTGTAAGTGCTGGATTGTGCAACCAAAGCTAAACTAAGCAGCAAAAGATGGCACCCTGCCTAGGAGAACAGGCTACAGCTAGTGTGTGTTCAGGGTGTACATACCAGTGTTTCGCATTTCAGTAATCAGTGTGTTTAGGACAAAAGGAATCGCCCACCCAGTCACAAAGGGACCTGCATGGGTCATAAACCTTTTTTGAAATGGTCTTTAGTAGGAAGATGTATCACTGTGAGCTTGCTGGAAAAGTAAGTACATCCTAAAAGGTGGTGAAAGCTAACAAGGTAATCAGATTCTCTCACTCACTCACGCACTCAGCTGATTTGGTGGATTGGCTGACTGTGGGTCTGCAGGGATAACCTTTGAACAACTACGAGACCGGAAAGCTCAGATGCTGCTTCACAACAGACAAAAAATCCAATAGTTTTTTTCAAAAGTTAGACCTGACTGAGGAGTCACAGAAGACCAAACGGATTGATACATGTGGCAAGCTCAAACATAACTTCAAATTGAAACAGAGATGCTGCACCAAACGGCACTGGACTGAATAACAGTCTATTGTGAAAGCACAGACTGTTAACTGATGCTGACTTTGCTTTGTATCCCTCTGATATGAAATTTTCAATTTTGAGTTGTCAATTGGGACTTTTAGCTAAAATAGACTGTGTACCCCTGGCGAGCTTGTTGGCTTCCAGGACTTAACTTTTCCAACAAGCTTGCAGCGATTTCACATCTTTCAGCTGCAGGTAAGGGAACCATTACCGATTATAGCTTCACATAATTGTACTTCAAACATCCAGACTAACCATTTAACGATCAAAAAGATATGTTTCTCAAAAACTGCCTGGAGTTATTTCATTTTCATTTAATTTCATTTTCATTTCATTTTTTATTTATTTGAACAAACAAAATTAAAAAGCAAAACATCCATGTATTGACAAAGGAAAAACAAACAAAAACATTGCGAATTGTTCAAAGGGAATAGGATGAAGTGAAAATGTATATTTCTATCTCCTCTTACAATCGGGAGTAATGCATAGTACACCAAATTTGACTATACAGTACCTACTCTATTGAATTATAGCTGTTATATTTGTATATCTACTGAATTATAGCCCTGTCTCTGTAGCACTGAATATCTACAAATACAATAATGGTCTCCAGGTTATAGGATGGAGGTATGAATAAAGTGAATAAAATCCAGCTAACATGAAATAAAACATCTCATTTCCTCTCTTACAAGACAGATTAAAGCTCACTTTTTTGCTCGTCTAAAAACAGTGAAATGCACTTTATTACAATACATTTTCTTCAATAAGACCAATTTAAAAATAAAAGGTTTCTACTCAGTTCAATATTTAACAACTTCTACAGGATACAGGGTTGTAGTCAGTACAACTGCTGGGCCGAGTTCTTTCCTTTCACAGTGCTGGAGAGAAAGATCAGATTTTTAATTTCCATTATGTTCAATTTTTAGAGCGGGGCTGGTAGAGCTGATTCCAGCCACCAAATAATTTCTTCATGCATCTCTGAATGTTTCAACTCCGCTGTTTACACGTAAACCTATCCTGCTTTTCACACTCCGCTGCAGGATGCCATGCCCTAACAAGGCATCTCATGTGGCGTATCCCTCATTTCAAATTCCATACCTGCTGATCATGTCGGAGCTGTAGGTTTTAAATCCACCTTGAGAGGTTGCAAAGCCAGAAGTCTGACTCTGAATTTGTAATGTTTGGCTACGACCGTGCAAGTAAATTATTTAGTCTCATGTTTTTTTTTTGTTAGGAGCTGATTAACAGTCTTTAAATCTGATTACATGGCAGGAGCTGACAAGACAACTTGGTCTAATCCACTCTTTGTTTTGTAAGATGGGAATGGGGGGGGGGGACTCTGCACATAGATGGAAGTTACATAAAATGCTTAAATAAAAAAAGGTTTGTGCAGAACAGAATTGTCCATAATTTCAGTTCAGGTCCACAGACCTAAGTCTGTGTGTGAGCACAAGCGCCACAATTGTTTGTTTGTCTGTGGATGTGTGATTGAGGAAAATAGATGAGTCAGTTAGAGTTTGCCTGCTAGCTGCCTTGGCAGTGAGAGACGGCTGGAGAAGAATGTTGGCTGACAGAAGGTATGAAGTCGCAGCTGTTCAGAGTTAGTGACATTTGTGTGTGTGTGTGTGTGTGTGTGTGTGTGTGTGTGTTACGTAAAAGAACTGAGGCATGATTGTGGCTCTGCATCTCTTTGCCTTGCCCAGATGGACCAGAAGGTTGAGGCAGGTGCATTCTGGTGGAACAGACCCGGGACCTGAAGGGGCTGTTTGATTTTTAATTTTGAAACATCTCATTATAAAATATTTTATGGCTTTATTTTTTTTTTTTTTTAGTTTCAGCTCGTTTCTGTTCTGCCTTAAGTTCATTAGACATTTTCGCACATATGTTGCATGTTTGAGGCGGTCTGGTGCACACATGTGCTGCAAAGCCTTTCCAGATATGGATCCTCACAAGACGAGAGGAATGTAGCTAATATTAACGGTTTGGTATTTTCACATGGTTCCTATTCAGGAGCGGGGCAGACCTTCAAAAAAAACTCTGCGGTGAACCAGTTTTGAGCTGGGTTGTCTTTAATTTACACCGAGCAAAGGCTCATGGGATAAGACGGAGATCAGACTCCAAAGAATGTCATTAATGGGTGCTTGTGATTAAAATTGCGAAGGAAAGAGATCGAGATCCTCCTTGCCTTTGGTGGATGTTTTGATATGTGTGCACTGCAGTCAGAGTATGTTTGTATATTACGCAAGAGTTTTTGCCATGTCTTGTAGATCGGGATTTTAGGCCTCTTAAGGTATTATCCACTTTTTCTTATCGGATTTGTTTATTTAAATAAAAACAAAAAGGGCGCTGGCTGCTTTGTAGAGTGTAGCTAAAGCCACACCTTGCATAAAAAGGTCAGCTTTTTGATAACCAAACATTTTAGGTATCTGTAGTAATATTTTTCCAGTTTTATTCAACTAAATAATGCTAAATTTTACCCTACAAAGTTTTACCATAAACTTAGTCCACCACAGTATGACATAGAGGAATGCAGTTTTAGGGTCTCTTACAAGGAAAGCAATATACAAACACAGATGTACTGTTGATATTCGAAGCAACTTTTGGTTAGGTTTCACTGGCTATTTTGTCACTGCTTTTGAACGTAATTGGATTTCATTTCTCATTGTCATCTTATTTGACTTGTCAATGACAATGTCAGTCATCTTTTTTGAAGTTTTAGTGTTTTTTTTTTTTTGTTGTTTTTTTTTAAATGTTATGTCCAGAAAAAATATATTTTGACAAAAACTACAATGAGATTTTTTTTCAGCAATAAACAAACCCTGCCAGTACCTTAAAGGACTCACAGCTGTGATTGCACCAAATTGTGGTTCTACTCTATATTGTCTTGGAGTGGGGGGGGACTAAATACAATTGCACACCACACTATTCAGATTTGTATTTGTAAAGCAATTGTAAGACCATGTATCATTTTCCTTCTACTTCACAGTATGCACTACTTTATGTTGGTCTATGTCATATAATCCCAATAAAACACAACATTATGTAAAAAAAAAAAAAAAAAAAAAAAAATCCAAGATGAATCAATTTGCAAGACACTGGATGCTTTAATGAAACTAAAGGATGATGGGTTAAAGAGGTGTTTGTAGACAGATTGAAGCTTTAGCCCATATGTTCATCAGTGTAACTGCTTTAAATATACTTAATCCCTCAATGGGACTAAAAGTGGATTCCAATCTGGATTTTTCTGACTTAGTTGTCTGGAATCCCTAAGCATGACAACAAGTACTGAGGGTAACAACTACCAGGATGAGTGAAAGCCACACACTTCAGCTTGCCTTATCTATGATAAGGATGTGCAGTAGAGCCACATCGGAAGAGGTTTACATCTGGAGCTTCCAGAGTCAGAAAATCTGAAATAGGATGTTCACATGCTATGACCCAAGCAGCCTAAATAAGCTTGATTAAAATGTACATTTTCCAGCTGTTTCTTGACAGCTTTGTAGTAGATAATGTGAATGCATTTTTAGTCTTGTGTTTAGAAGCATCATTACTTTATTTTTAAATGTTCTGCCCTCTTTAACCAACATTTATCACTTCCCACATTTTGGTAAACGGGCCTCCATTAGTACAGATTTATTGTGTGTGCATCTGTAGCCACTAGCTGGTGGATGGATGGCAAGTTTAGAGGCAGATAAGTAGGGTTTGTAATTGATTTGTGTGGTGCAGAAGAAGCTTATAGTGATGTGAGCTAATGCCCCCAGCTCAAGGCTTGTATGAGATCCCTGCTCGCTTCCTGAGAGTGCCACTAAAATGAGTTTATAAAGCAAAGAAGAGACAGCAGGGCAGGTTAGATTATCACTAATCCCCTCAGGGAGATTGGGATTAATTTAGGGTCCCCCACCCCCCATCAATTCTATCCAAGTCATCCTTATATATCTAGCAGAACAAATAATTAGCCTCTCTCACTTGTTGACCTTTTAAAATAAGTTTTATATAGTTCTTGCAGTTTTATTTTCCCCCGGAGATGTCTGCGTGTTGAACAGCAAAACAGGAAGATTGTGTTATAGAAGAAAGTGCTCCTTAGTTAAGGAAAGTTTGAGTAGGACGGATGAGGAGTGATGCTAAGACGAGAGAGAGAGAGAGGGAGAGAAAGTGCTTCTGGCATACTGAAGCATTTAGCCAAGATGGCAGAAGAGGGAGCTTAGAGCTGCTGTTTGGAGGTGGAGAAAAGGTGGGGGAAGAAATTACTTCTTTCAAAAGGGAGGAGGATAAAAACGGATGGATGAGAAGCAACTCTTTGCACACATCTTAAAGATTTTGCAGGGCTCCAGCACAGCTTCTGTTAGTCAGAACCCACCTGATGTTTTCAAGAGTTTTTGTGTGGCAAATATTTGCCAGAGAGTCGAAATATTGTGTATCTTAACCAAAGGCAGCATGTTGCAGTACATTCCAAATGTATTCATACCCCTTGAACCTTCAACAGTTTGTCATATTAGAATCATTTTCAATGCATTTTATTAGGATTTTGTCCTGCAGACCAATACCAAGTAGTATGTAATTGTGAAGTGTAAGTATATGTGGACATCACATCTGTAGTGTTGCCACAGATTCTCCATTAACTGTAGGTCTTTAACAACATGTTAATGTGGTGTAATCTCAACCTTTTCATTGTATCTGTGCCTGTATGTTTAGGGCCGTTGTCCTGTTGCTAAGTGAACAGGACAACTTCACAGATGCATGATGATTTGTGTTGGTCTAACACACAAAACCCCAAATTAATACACTAAGGTTTGTGTTTGTAATATGTGATATAAATACTTTTGCAAAGCACTGTGGATCAGTGAACCTTCAGCATCTTTTGTTAATAAGTCTGCCTGATTGAAGGCTACAGCAAGATGGGACGTATTCTTTCCCAGGAAAGCTGACATTCTTCCACCTCTTTTGCCTGTTTTTTATCTTCTCTCCTCACACTTGCTCTGTCTGCTTTGACCTTTCCATACAGTAACCGTCTCTGTTTTCTCTCCGTCTCTTCTCCTCTCTTCCATCTCCACTCTGACTCCCTCCTTCCGCCTTACCTATTTGTCTCTCTTCTTTCATTCTGACCCTGAGTGTCTTCATGTTAGTGCTTTTGGAAGCAGGAGTCATGAGGGAAAGCTCTTCCTCCTTTTTGTTCATGTCTTACTGGTCAACTGAGCTGCACAGGCTTGAAGGGATATAATATGGTTGTTTATTACCACCTGCATCCTTCCTGTCTATATTTAGACTATGCTAAGGTTGATATTTCCTTTTTTTTTTTTGTCTAAGGTAGAATTATTTATCTTTATTTTTCCATTTCCATTTTTAATTAATTTCTCTGAACTTGTTTATCCCTATAGATTATACCTCTTCACTTCTTCATATCTTTTCCACTGTTCCCAGTCTTCCTCCTCTTCCTTCCCCCACCCCCAACTGCTTCACCCATACCCACGGAGTCACCTTATCTCTCTGGAGTCTGACTTATTTATCACTGCTCTGAAATATTAAACAGCCTCCTGCCTCTGGAGGGGAGGTCACGTCTTTCACTTTGAACACATGTATGTGCAAATACGCGCATACACCCGATGTGGACCACTGCGTCTTACATATGCTAAAAACTCTCAGCTGCATCCGTCTCACCCTTTAGCTGTCTCCTCTTTGTTTTTAGAGACTGACAGACTGCACGGAGTCTTGAACAATGCTGCTCCTTTGGGACGTTGTAGAAACATGTACGCTGTCAAATACCTTTTGCTTTTGCATGTGTGCTTGAGTGACTGTGGTACTCATGTCAGTTCTAGGATACCCCCGACAGTCAATGATCTTCATAGATCAGCTCATATGGGTTGGAAAGTAGATGGTGGTTTTACAGAAACATCCACACATCCATCGATGTTTCTTGAGAAATGTTTGAAATGTGTTTTGCTTTGTCAAGAGGTGACTGTGTTGGATGAAATGTTTCAGCCTGCTCACCTTTCTAAAGTTAGATTTTGGTTTGGTTTTGTCTCGTCCATTCTCCTGTGGCATCATAGAGCAACTTTCTTTTCATTAATGGAGCACTAAATGTCCATTTTTTTGTTTGTTTGTTTGTTTGTATCTTATTTCACAGTGCATTGGAAAAGTATTCACATCCCTTGAAAGTTTTCTCATGTTATCACTCTTCAACAAATTGGTGCATATCTGTTAAAGATTAAATTACATACAGTTGCACTCTGTTTACTAGTTAGGTGACTTCTGACGCTATTGGTTGCACTGGGTTGTCTTTAGTGGTATCAAAGTGAAGTCGGCTGGATGAAAATGGACATGTCTTTTTTTTTTTTTTCTTTCTTTTTTTCTTCCACTTTCCAGTGAAACTTCGTCAGGGCTGCACGGTATTAGAAAATATTGCGATAATGATAATATTAGTAAATAGTGCTATGAAGATATCAGTTGTGATATGTCTATTTTCAACTTTCCTCTCTTTCTCCTCTGAGCTGCCATCTCTCTTTGACCTTTATCCTTTTGAGCATTTGTATCCAGTGTGAGCATCTGCTGCCTTGAGACTCTGTCCAACTGGCTAAATATTACATTAGCATGAAAAATGCAGCATCAAAACACTTGGATTATTTTCTCTAACTCCAAACAGTCCTTTGCGATATGAATATTACACACACTGATATTGAGATGATGATATATTCCTGATATATTGTGCAACCCTAACTTCACTTTGTGTTGTTCTGTCACATAAAATGTGTCAAAATGTAAAAACAAATTCAAGGGGATTGAACACTTTTGCAAAGGCATGTGTTTTTTGTTTTATTTGCTTATTTTCTTTTTCCAAACACTGAATTTATCACTTCTCTTTTTCCTACATATAAAACTTAGACCTAATATGCTTAATACTTGTTTTAGCTTGTAAAATAATTAACTGCTCCTTTTTAACAGGACAGCTTGAGATGACAAACACACACAAAAATGTCACCATGCAACATTGGATTTGTTGCTATAAAGTATATGAAAACTCCTAATTCTAAGCAGTTTATGTAATTCTCTGCTGGAGTGTTGTCACCTTTGGTATGCAGGTTATTTCTGCTCTTTACAACACATGCTGCGTAGCAGTCCATCAGGATTTACATGGTTTATACATTCACCCACAGACATATACACAGAGGCTGGGGCAGAGGCTTATGCTGCCTGCTATTCTTAGCGGACAGTCTCCTCAGGGAGGAGTGTTGTCTAAGGCTGGAAATGTTGACTGGGCCAGAGTGGAGCCATGATAGTTCTGCACCTGCTGTGGAAACTGGGCTGCTTTAAAAGCTGCATAGCCATATGCCCACTGGTTCCATCACCCCACAGCCTTTCTAAACAGGCTGCACAACAAATGTACAGTCTGTCAAGAAACTGTAGCAAAGATCCAACAACATTAATGAGGATTTTGATCTAAAATCATCCTCAAATGTTTCTAATTCAGAATTTAACCATAAGGGCATTTTATTACCTGGACCCTATTGAAGTGGAGTGTTTGGATACGCTCCATGTTAAGATTACTGATTGTGTCCAACTCTTAATGACTGCAGTATGGTTTTCAGCTGTATTTGGCAACATGTGGGATTGTTTTTTTTTTTTTTTTTTTTTTTTTTTTTTTTTTCCAAAGTGGGCACTTGCTTCAATTTTTGGCTTCACATCCTGTTCTCGTTTTGTTGAATGGGGATCTTGGCTGTGCTCTCATATTGAGCCATTACGAAGAGGCGGATGTTGTCAGAAGCTCATCATCTGTCCTTTTATATGCTTTTTTTCTATTAAATTAATCTGACCCGAGGGAAGAGGTTATTTTTTTACTGAATAAATTAAAATGAACATGCGTGGGTTCTTTAAGCCAATCAGTTTCCAAGACTTCAACTGATTAGGTTAATACCTTGTCTGCCTTCCTGGACCGAATAAGACTAATGTTTGGAAGACACAGAGAGGTTGGATCAGATTTTTATTTCTCATACCATACTTGGTTTTAGCCATCATCTCCTATGCCCATTTGTGGGAAAGCATAACTAATTTCCTCCACCAAGCCCGCCACGAAATGTGATTTTTCAGGATCAATTCTCCTCTGTGTTTTAACTTATTCATATACTCCTCCTCATTGGTTTATACTAATGCCTTCCAATCTGTCCAGTCTACCCCAGTGTTTCCTGTTCACATTGTAAAGTCTTCTCTCTGCATGCACTTAAACAAGCCGCATATCCAGGGTCCATTAAATCTTTCCCATGTTCAGCTTCAGAGAGGTCATTTCTCCTTGCAATGTAATGCTTGCATTAGGCTTTATGAGGACACCTGCTGCAGCAGAGGGAGTAGATAAGTATTGATTTTTATGAATTTGTGTGCGTTTATCAGCTTGTGCATTTAGGTTTTATTCTCAAACACAAACAGGAAATTCACTGATTTTTTTAAAAAAATTTTTCCCCTCCCTTTTTCTAATAAACACAACCAATGCATACAAGTTTAGAGACTTCTTGAACTTTTTCTCACATTTTGTCATATTACAACCACACACTTCCATTAATTTTACATTAGTGAGCAAACGGCTTTGTGAAGCCCAAGGAACACAGCAGAAAGAGGATAAAGTGATGGAGAAGTCTAAAGCAGGGTTGAGTCATAAACCAGTATCCCCAGCTTTGAACAGCTCTCATAGCACCTTTTAAGGACATCTGTTGACAACATTTTGTATAGTGGTTATGATCATCAGAAAGTCTCATTGAAGATGTGAATGCAGCATTGAGAACGATCCCTACCAACACCATAATGGAAACCAATGAGCTGGTGTACAACTCAGCATCAGTGATCCTTGAGATGCTCGGCTATAGGAGCAACCATGAGATTCAATACCCACCATGGAAAAGACGGTTAGAGGCTAACAAGGTAACAAGGAGGGAAGTGAGCCAATTGTCAGAGCTCCAAAGAGGTGCAATCAAAAGACCAGTACCCAAGCGGTACAGCCAGATGCCCATACCTGAAGCGCTCGAAACTGCCAAACAAAGGCTCCAAGCCTTGGCCAGTCGCCTAAAGAGGTACACGAGAGAAAATGCTCCAAGCCTTGGCCAGTCGCCTAAAGAGGTACACGAGAGAAAATGAAGCCAGGAGGATTAACTGGCTCTTCTCCACCCAACCAGCTAAAGTGTACTCTCAATGGCAGGGTAATAACAACAGAGCAGACCCACCAAGGCTGGAGACCCAACAGTACTGGAAAGGCATATGGGAAAGGGACCCACAACAGCAATGCACAGTGCAATGCACAATCCACAGGCTAATCTCTCTACGAGATGACCACAGCAACCTCCCTGAGCAAGCCCCAGTAACTATCACAGTGGCAGATGTCCAAGAAAGAGTCTCAGGTATGAAAACATGATCCATGCCTACTGGCTAAAGAAACTCACTGCCCTCCATGAGCGACTGGCAGCTCAAATGAACCAGCTGCTACAAAGTGGGACTCACCCTGAATGGTTAACTGAAGGGCGCACAATCCTGATCCAGAAGGATCCCTCAAAGGGTTCGGTCCCATCCAACTATCGGCCAATAACCTGTCTCTCTACAACATGGAAGCTCATGTCAGGCATCATAGCAGCTAAGATAGGTGGGCACATGGATAAATACATGAGTACAGCACAGAAGGGCATCGGCATAAATACCAGAGGAGCCAAACATCAACTCCTGGTAGACCACACAGTCGCCCGAGACTGCAAAACCCGACACACCAACCTGTGCACGGCTTGGATTGATTACAAGAAAGCCTATGACTCAATGCCACACACTTGGATCATTGAATGCTTAGAGATGTACAACATCAACAGGACTCTAAGAGCCTTCATTGCAGCCTCGATGGGGATGTGGAAAACCACCCTTGAAGCCAACTGCAAGCCAATTGCACAAGTGTCCATCAAATGTGGCATATACCAAGGAGACGCTCTGTCCCCACTGCTGTTCTGCATAGGTCTGAACCCCCTCAGCCAAGTCATCAACAAGACTGGCTACGGATACCGACTCAAGAACGGAGCCACCATCAGTCACCTCCTCTACATGGATGACATCAAGCTGTACGCTAAGAGCAAACGAGACATCGACTCACTGATCCACACCACCAGGATCTACAGCACTGACATTGGGATGTCATTCAGACTAGAGAAGTGTGGTCGGATGGTTACACAAAGAGGGAAGGTCATCCACACAGAAGGGGTCTCACTCCCAGAGGGAACAATAGCAGACATTGAGGACAGTTACAAGTACCTGGGAATACCACAAGCAAATGGCAGCCTCGATGAGGTCACAAGGAAAGGAGCCACAGCCAAATACCTCCAACAAGTAAGGCAAGTCCTGAGAAGCCAGCTCAATGGCAAGAACAAGATCCATGCGATAAACAGCTATGCCTTGCCAGTAATCAGATACCCTGCAGGAATAATAAGCTGGCCAAAGGAAGAGATAAAGACCATGGATGTTAAAACTCGGAAACTACTAAGCATGCATGGAGGGTTCCACCCTAAATCCAGCATCCTGAGACTATACGCGAGCCGTAAGGACGGAGGCAGAGGACTAGCGAGTGTGAGAGCCACTGTCCAGGATGAAACATCCAAGATCCATAAATACATCAAGGTCAAAGCCTCAACCGACGATGTGCTCAGCGAATGTCTCAAACAATGGGGACCAGAGGATGAGGTGCTGGAGGAACCATCATGGGAGGATAAGCCCCTACATGGGATGTACCACTGACAAATAACTGAAGTGGCTGATATCAGGAAATCCTACCAATGGCTGGAAAAAGCTGGACTCAAGGACAGCACAGAGGCACTCATCCTGGCTGCACAGGAACAGGCCCTAAACACCAGAGCAATAGAGGCTCAGATCTACCACACCAGACAAGATCCAAGGTGTAGATTGTGCAAGGAGGCCCCTGAGACAGTCCAACACATAACAGCAGGGTGCAAGATGCTGGCAGGGAAAGCATACATGGAACGTCATAACCAAGTGGCGGGCATAGTGTACAGAAACATCTGTGCAGGATATGGACTGGAAGCCCCGAGATCAAAGTGGGGCACACCCCCAAAGGTGGTGGAGAATGACCGAGCTAAGATCCTGTGGGACTTCCAGATCCAGACAGACAAAATGGTAATGGCGAACCAACCGGACATCGTGGTGGTGGATAAACAACAGAGGAAAGCCGTTGTGGTGGATGTAGCAATACCAAGCGATTGCAACATCAGGAAAAAGGAACACGAGAAACTGGAGAAATACCAGGGCCTCAGAGAGGAACTGGAGAAGGCCTGGAAGGTGAAGACCACAGTGGTGCCTGTGGTCATTGGGGCCCTCGGGGCAGTCACCCCCAAACTGGAGCAGTGGCTAAAACAGATCCCAGGAACAACATCAGACATTTCAGTCCAGAAATGCGCAGTTCTCGGCACAGCCAAGATACTACACAGAACCCTCAAGCTCCCAGGCCTCTGGTAGAGGACCCGAGCTCAGAGGTTGAGAAAGACCACCCGTGGAGGGTGAGAAGGGAATTTTTTTTTTTTTTTTTGTATATGTTGGATTTTCTCCACATATCTGTGGAGAAATGGGTCTTAAATTTCATTCATAATGGTCTTAGATATTCTTAAATTTGTTAATGTTCCCAAATAGCAGAGTCTAGTGATTGCTGGAAGTTGTCTCTGGTTTGTTTTGGTGTCACTTTTTTTAAAGTTGCCCTACAGAACGTTGCATTGCGCACAAATGTTCATGTATAAAACAACGCTGTATTTATCCGGTACATGTGCATACCAAACCATTAACTGATATCTTTGCCACAAATACAAGTACCGTTACACCCCTACTGTATTTGTAAAAAAAAATCATAAACCTCGTTCCTTTTACATCCAATTCAGTTGTGCACTCCTCTGTGCTAGTCTATCACATGACATCCCAATATTAACTAATTAATTTGAGAAAGTTCAAAAGGTATAAATAGTTTTGTAAGACACTGCAGTAGAAAACTTGTATACTACTCAGTATGTTGACGAAAATCTGTTAGGCGTGTAAATTTTTATCTGACTATCCGGATTGAGATGAGGAGACTGGCACTTTATTAAAGTTATAAATCCAACATCTGTCTCTAATATAACTGGCAGATAAAGTGGGCGAGGCTGAGAAGGAGGAGGATGTATATTGAAGCCCTGAAATTAGACAGTGGTGGAGCATGATCAGGGGAGTGAGTGATGATAAATAAAAGAAGTTGTGAGCTGCTGCTGCTGGAGGGAGGAAGTGATACTACGAACAGACTGCAGCTTCCATGATGCAGTAAAACGCCATCAGGTTTTTCACGCATGCATCTCCTGCTAAACAAATCAGCAGAATTCCAGGCATCGCTCCGCTCCTTATTTATCCTTATTTATAGGTGTCCCAATTATAAGCCTGCTTCTTTCTGCTGCTGTGTTATACGTGTATGGTAATTATCTGAATATGAAAAATAAGGAGGCCTGCTCCATATGCTCACTGTAAGGTTGAAGGTTTTCATAGATGCGGAGTTGTTTAACTGAAGGGGCTCTTCTATCAAGGAAGCCAGCTGTATGGAGATGAGAGCAACCATGAATGGACGGACACAAGGAGGGATGAATGAAGTCCAGGAAGCTGTTGACTCTGGACGGCGGAAGCAGCTCTATGTGTGTTGCGGTGTGGCGTGGAAAACAACTCCAACAATTTTATCTACGATTTTATCCAGGGTGAATGATAAAAAGAAAAAAAATAATAATTGCAAATGGTAGAAAATTGCAATGATGACATCAGTGGGGATTACTTGACATATTTCTTACAAAGGTTCTTGTTTTTATATCATTTTCATCTCCACCACTTTTTTGTTCACTAAAGCATTGTGGTTCACATGGACTCTTAAGTTTCCATCAGGGGCAGTGAAGGCTCATCCAACCAACTATTGCATTCAAGCAGTTTTTTTTGTGATTATGATATTGCACAGATTGCTATTTTGATTGTGATTGTGATTGAGCTGTCCTAATTTTTGTCATCATAAACAGTTAACACATCCTAAAAACATATATTTTAAACAATAAATTACAAAAACACTATCGACATCTTTCCTGATTAAGAAAATGAAACCATAAAACATGTACAATGCTGATTTTCCATTTGTAGCTTTGTTCTCTAATTGGGACTACTAAGGCACCTCCTGCTTTATTCCAGTTATATTTATTTTTTTTTGGCACAGCTAGTTTCAGGAGCATATTTTTAGTTTATTTGGATGAGTAGGAGGTGTAGTTTGCTAACCAGAGTTAGAATCATATAAAGATGAAGTTGAAAGCACGTTGATGGGATAGAGCAGTGGCACAGCTGAGGAGTTTGGTTTTCTTTTCTTCAGATAAACTTTGATGTCATCATGAAATGGTCTCCGGTTTTAAATCTGACTTTTTCACCTCTTAATCTTTTTATTTCCAATTCTTCACCTAACTACACTTGTACTCCATCTCTATTTATTTCTTACACTGACTTTGTGCTTTGATAAAAGCAGAGGATATCTCAACATGAAAAATGGAGGAGGCGAGCAGTGAGAGATGTGTTGACTTTTAAGTTCAGCTTCTGCCCCCCGCCTCCCCCCCTTTTTCAAACGACCACATAAATATTAATCACTCCTTCAATCAAAGCTGAAGAGGGTGAGAAGAACAAGGTTTTGCTGAGAGTGACTGATGGGGTATCGGTGCATAGATGTTCACAGTTTCGCAGTGAATTGAGAGAAATGTAAATGGCCATTTTAGATCAGAGCCTGAGCGGGTGAAAAGAATGTGTGTGGGAGAGACGGAGCATCGGAGCAATGAGCTGTGAAGACGTAGGAGACTAAGCTGGAGAGTCGAGATGATTGATGCACAGTGACAAAGGTCTTCAATTGTCTCTCCGCCATCAGCACCTTAATGGCTTACAAGGAAATCACAGTGAGGGGATTTGTGCTCCCACTTTAATGAAGTTGAGGAGAAATGAGTTTCATTTGCAGTCTTTTTAATTATTTATAGATTCCTTGATGCCTTTTTGTGGCAAACATGCTTGGCTGCAGAAGGGCAGCCTAGAAAACACTTCTTTTCTCTGTCTGTATGTGTCTGTATTGGATGTTCAGCACACATCCTGTTTGTTAAGCTTTGAGGAAAGTTTTCTATTTTTATAATGCAAAGCACTTTGAACTGCCTTACTGCTAAAATGTGCTATACAAATAAACTTAACTTCAACTTAACTTTAACTTCAACACAATGTTCAGGTGCATCTCAATAAATTAGAATTTCATCAAAAAACAACTTAATTTCAGTAGGTAGTTTTTATGTTGTATATGGATTCAATATACAGAAGGTAATATGAATTTCTGTTATGCCTCTATTTTTGTTCATCTTAACAGTTATAGCTTACAGCAAAGAAAAACTCAAAATTAGAATATATAGAGAATAATGAAAACAGGATTTTTAATACAGGAGTGTTATATTATGGCCAACGCAATTATGGGGAAGACTGCTCACTTCACAGTAGTTCAGCAGACTGTCACTGACACATTCTATGAGGAGGGTAAGCCCAAGATTCTAAATAATGCCAAATCGTTAAAGAATCTGGTCGTTCTGATTGCTGTGTCCAAGCATTTTAATGGGAAGTTACATGGAAGGAAAAACTGTGGTATAAGAAAGGCTCCTGAAGTGGCAGTTTAACTTCACCTGGTTCATATTCACTAAAGGAAAGCTGTATTATTGCATTTTAGCCAATAAAATGTTTATTTTCCTACTTAAAAAAGGAATTGCTTATTTGCCTCTTTTAGTGTATTTCTAATATTTTATAAAAAAGCCTAAGAGGTTAAATTAAATATCTGCAGAATGTTCCAATTTTTTAAAAATCTGATTAATCGTCAGAATAGTCAATAGAATAATCGATTACTAAAATAGTTGTTAGTAGCAGACCTGTTTCTCATGACATTCTAATTTAATGGGATGCATCTGTGTGCATGTAAGGTTAGTATTGATTCAGAAAACTTGATGTGTGTTTGTGTTTTACTTCTTCAATCACATTTGCAAGAAAAGAGGAGGCTGATGAGGCTCACCACCCTGACAAGTGTATGAATATTTATGCAATTGATATATCAGTGTCTGCCAGAGAACACAGGCTCCAAATAGGAGGAATACAAATAAGAACATTTCCAAGTGTGTGTGTGTGTGTGTGTGTGTGTGTGTGTGTGTGTGTGGGCGCAGTGGAAGATTACAGGCCTGGGAGTACATGAGCTTTTGGGTGGGTGTAAAATCGAGGTGTGTGTATGTCGGCATGTCAGTGAGGGAAGGAAAAGGCGTAGCTGACATTTACTTAGCTCTTCTCCTCTAGGCTTTTTGTGCCCCACATTCAAAAGAGGGAGAATAACACTCACTCCTGTCTGTGAAACTTTCCCTTGCTGTCTTCCCCTGCTCCAAATGCAGCCTCGCTCGCTCTGTTGCATTATTCTGTTTGTTCCGAGCAAGTTACTAAAATAAGCTCAGAGTGTGACATTAAAATCGGAGATGAAAGCCTGAGAAACACCCCTCCTACACTGATGTAAAAGGGGAACCAGATTGGGTGACAAATATCAACCAGCTGTTCGGTCACGTTATTAGCCCAAACGTATTGAACATTAATCCATTTCTTCAAACGTTAATTTGGTCTCTCTTTTTTTCAATTATGAATTAAATATCCTGATTAACTGACATGTACTTTTCCTTTTGTTGATATTGTCACCTTCTAAAGCAACCCCCAAGGGAGCTAGATTAAAATCGTTTACTCTCAATCTTTAATGGCACTAACTTCCTCTGCAGCTCAGCTCAAACGGATTCCCTGGGGGCACAGACATTTAATTATTTATACTCACAAAGCCTTTATTAACCAAACCTTTGGATGCTTTACTGCACACAGTGAAGACTATCGTTTTTTTTTACTCCAGAAATGGACCTAATCACATGACTGATGGCAACCAGTGATGCACAAGAATCCACAACTTGGATCCCACCGAGTCAAAAGATGCCCCTGAAAGTGTAAATCCAGTCTGGGCATCAACGTCAGTGAGAACCTATCCAACATGCCAAATGTTTCAGCCTGCAGAATTTGTTTGCAGAGCACATAGAATATGATATCCTACCAAATATTGCATTCAAGCAGTGCTTTTCGATTGCGATGTTGCATACATTGATACAGATCTGAAAATTGTGATTTAATATATTGTGCCGCTCTAATTAAAATATACTTGAAAAGAATGGACTATCACAAGTCTGTCTAGGTAACTATAAAACACTGAGACCTGTTTCTTTTATCAAAGACTTAACAGTATTAGAAAGTCGATGCCGCCCTGCCCTACCTGATGAGTCTAGTCTTAGTATCTTGGCTTCCTGATTGCCCTGATAGATACACACAGTGACTAATAACATTCCTTCACATGTTTTTCATTCACTCAGAATTTGAAAAAGTACATTTTCAGCTGAATTTATACCTTTTAAGTATAAAGAAACAACTCGTGGAACTAGAAGAGGGTTTCCAGTTCTGCATGGAGAACTGCCTGACTGTGAACTCCCTCAGGTCCATTCCCACTCAGCAGGAGAAAATGAAGATGAGTAAATGTCAGCATTATTCTCTGCGCACCTTAGAGTGTGTATAAATAGACCAGAGGTAGGAGTAGAGGTCCAAAGGATAAATGCTGTTCTAATAGATATCAAAAGACAAGCCTATGGAGTCTCGTCTTTTCTCTTGTTTTATCCTCTCCTCTAAAACTTAAGTGTTTCATAAAATATAAATACAAAGTTATAACAGCACTGGTGTTGTCTTTAGTACATTGACGTCCATGAACTGAAGGTTATCAGAGAAGTGCTTAGCTGCACCCATTGGGTCTTGAACTGAAACAGTCATCTTGTCTTACATCTGTTCATTTCTAAAAACGGCAGGTGTTCAATAGTTAGGATGCTTACTGTCGTCATTGTACATCATGTACATTTAAAGTAAACCGTTTTAGTATGGCTGACAGAATTAGAACCATGAAATAACTCAGCGGCTGATTTGGCAAATGAAATATATAAGAAAGCACTAACAGTGTATGGATAAATAAACCTCACAAGAGGAGACACAATATTGAGTGCACAAAAATGAGATTTTAATAATACTTTCAAGAAAACTTGAAAGATCAAATTTTAGCTGCAAAAAGGCCTTTATTCTGCATTTCTATATATTCTGCTCAACAAACTCAACTAACTGATTTCTTTCTTTTTCTGATTTTCTTTTGATGACTAAAGGACAGGGCTTGAATTATGCATGGTACAACATTTACCATTTCCCAGTTGCTATGGATAGCATGTGCTGTGATTGTGATGTAGCTCAAACATACCCCTAGATATCCAGTCATCGGTCGTTCTGGTGATGCTTTCTGCCTCCTTCAGCATCTATCAACTTGCAGTGCTTACATATTGTTTGTCTTGTCTGTGACTGTTGCCATTTATCGTTCCGACTGGAAACCCCAAATGCTGCCAAACAAATGATTTAAGATTAGTTGGGGCATCTTCTACGACAACTTCATCAGTTGAAGCCATGCAGACATGCAACTGGCTATCGCTCGGGAGATAGCAGTCACTTCAACGAGAAATAATGTGATTTTTTTTTTTTTTTTTTTTTTTTTTTTTTTTTTTTTTACATCGCAAGATCTTGTACAATGAGATTTCATTATACCTCTATCAACTGCAGTTGTATTTTGGAGTAGTTGTCCAACATTTTGTTGCATTTAGTTCAGAAATATCGGAGGCAGTTTTCCAATAAAGTCTTTGAAGACTTATTTACCCCAGAGAATAGATTTAAATATGACATGTTGTTGTTGTTAGGAATTTTTAGTTTACCATGAATATGCAAAAGTTATTTTCTCCAAGCAGTAAGTTTGTGCTTTCTCCAACAACTCGGTGTGGTGTCATAGTTGTGTCTACTAGGGTTTCTGCAGTCCAGTATTTAGATATGAAAGATCATTATTTTAGCATACATGTATTCATCATGAAGATCGAGTGTGATGAGAAATGGTAACGTAACCTTTTTTTTGTTTGTTTTCTGTTTAGTTAATTGCCAGAATGATGATTTACTTTAAGCTCTCAGAAATTATTAAGTCTCACTATGTGTGAAAGATAGTGAGTTAATCATCTTTGTTGTCGCCCACTGATTTGTGCCTTGAATATCTGATTTTAATTTTGTTACCTTAGGTTTTTTGTGGCCAGAATTACAATATGTTGTTGGGAATCGAATTGATAAGAGGACCATAGGAACTTTCACTTAAGGCTATATTCAGTATTGACTGCTCATTTGAAATAAACATGCCACAATGAATAAATCACCTTCAGCATTAATACCAGTCTGCACAGTGGTGCAGTTGGGAGCACTGTTTCCTTGCACCAAGAAGGTCAAATTAGGTTCAAATCTTGGCTTGGGGTCTTTCTCCATGGAGTTTGCATGTTCTCTCTGTGCAATCATGGGTTCTCTCCGGGTTCTCCTGCTTCCTCCTACAGTTCTAAAACAAAAATTTTCACCTTTTCAAAACGAACATTTGAAAACTTTTGTATTCATTGATAGTGGTAATAGCTCATGTTTAGTTAGCATTGGCTTGCTTGTTTTGCACCTTCTTCAGTATCAATATTGTAGCCATACCCTGATGTTGTTTTTAATAGGACAGGTTCGTCTGTCATTCTGTGTGCATAAAATATCTTATCTAGCTCTTAATAAAGCCAGAGAGTCATCTCTGCAGGTGAACTGTTGATCCTGTGACTTTGACTTTGCTCCATTTACTCACAGCATTTCTTGCCTCCTGATTTTTCCAGCTGTTATGATTAGATTATAGCCGTCTTAAATGTGTGTGTAGAAAGCGCTGACGTTGTGTTGATTCGCTCAGTTTCATAATGGGGATGAGTGATGTTTATACAACATTATTTGATTTCTTGCAGCAGAAGTAAAGGCGTAGGATGCAGTGTGGTTGTTTATGATAATAATAGATTTGCTGAAGGTGTGGGCTGAGAAACTACCCAAAGCACTCTGTGTTGCAGAATTCACATTTCTTACAGTCATTTTATAGTTGACAGTAAATACCTTTAATTATCAGTTATAAAACCTTTACTCTGAGGTATTTGTGGTCAGAAAATGCTCCAAATGGTTTTATGCTGCTGTTTAATCTTCAGTTAAGGTTAGAGAAGTCGTTCTTTGGTGCAAAGGAGAGTGCACGTTTTTAATCACTCCCACAGATGCAAGAAATTCATAAGCAGAACGAAGCAGGAAATGATTTTCTGTTCAGGCTCTCTCTCTCTCCATCTATTTTTCTTGTTTCACTATTTTTTTTTCTCACCCAAATGCTCATATAAAACATTTTTATTGCCGTGGCTTCCTTCCTTTCACGTCCTGCTTTTATTTTTCACCTCCAGTCCTTATGCTGACATGCTTTACCAGTTCATGCCAGTTGTTGTTTTTCTAATTGCTGTGTTTTAATTCTGTGAGATATGTTTGTGATGTGTGAAGCACCAAGTCAGATGTTATTAATACTTCTATTTCTGGCACATGGAAGTGCAGATATTCACACCTGTGCTGCACACGGCACAAGACTCTGCCATTGCTGCCTTTACAGTTAATCGTATGTTTACTGTTTTCCCAAAATATGAAAGCGCTGCTTTGCTTAGTGGGTGGCATTGCATGTCGTGGGAGCCACAGTCACCCTGTAGCAGCTGTTTGTGTATTTGAGCAATGCGTTGCCATCAAATTTTGGAGGAAAACACCGTTGTTTGGTGTTTAAGCTGTTACATATTTGGTAGATTCCTTATTCTCAGATTTTTAGCCTACAAAAAGTCAGGAAGGAGACGGCAAAGATATTTCAGGTAATTTATAGTATAAAATCCGTACCTGATTCACCTGCCTTAAAACACATTGTTTTTCTCTTGTTTGCAAAATATTGGTGGCAGAAACTGGGGAAATTCAACCCCAGCCAAATAAGCTGCCATTGCAGCAGCAGTTAGACTTCAGTTACTCGACAGTTTTTAATAGAAATTGTATAAGAAAAAAAAAAAACACAGTTAAAACATTGTTTTTCATTTTATTTGTGGAGGACAAGACTTTCTAAGGAAACCAAATTTAATGCTTTAAAGCTGCCAGTCAGACATTTTTGTATAATCAATCAAAATCTGTTTCGATATAGTTGGTCACCCATGTTTTTCTTAACACCTTTGATGGTGGAATTTGATAAGTGGTATTCTGTACATTCACAGCAAGATATTTTAAACCTCTGCATTTATTTTGAGAAAATTTTGTCACAGTGAAACACATGATTCATCACCTTAATGACATTAAGGTTTAGTGGACCTTAATGTCCACTAAACATGCTTGGCAGACAGATTTGCACTGTAAGTAGGGATGGGTAGTTATCATACTTTTTATCATTATTGTAAAAAAATTTCTATTATAGGGATTTCAGTTTGTCGTGACACTGATACACCGGTAAAACAGGAGATTTGCTTTTTGGCTCAGTTTTTTATTCCTTAACAACAGACCGGAGCAGCACACACAGTACTGCAGACAATCTGTCCATCTCCCGTTCCATCCTTACGTCACACATGAACAAGATCCTTTTCTGCTTGAGTTTCTGAGGTCCAACCAGACACCCTCCTCTCCATAACTACACCTCGAGATCCTGTCCACCACAAACAGGATCAGTGACAAGGAACAGCCCTGTCGTAGTCCAACGCACACTGGGAACAGGTTCCACTTTGAGCCAAAAATGCAAACACAACTCTTGTTTTGGGCATACAAGTATCAGATAGGGCTCAAAAGCCTCCTCGATGCCCCATGCTCCCACAGCCACCCCTCTGGAAAATACTTTGGGGGACACAGTCATAAGGCCTCTCCAGATCCACAAAACTCATGTAGACCAGAGGAACATACTCCCATGACCCCTTCAGTAATTGCATGAGGGTAAAGATCTTGTCCACAGCCAGGACAAAAGCCACATCCTCCAGGATCCAAGGTTGAACTATCAGTGGAAGCATCCTCTCAAACACCCCAGAGTAAACTTTCCTAGGGAGGCTGAGAAACAAGATCCCCTGATACTTGGAACACACTGTCCGGTCCTCTTTCTGGAGGCTGTCTGTCTTATTTTGCCATAACTTAGCATGATATTTTCCATCTCATTTGTTTTTATTGTAAATTGGCGAAAAAAGACACAAAAAACCCAGATTAGCCCCACCTGCCTCCCCTTAAAACAGAAATACAAATTCTTACAAGTTAAAGTTCTGAAAATAAGCATCACCAGCAGCACAGTTTAGTTGAGTATCGCCATCTACGGCAACATTCATCATGCCTTATGGGTAATCGGAGTCGAATGCTGGCTCAAATGTACACGGTTGAACTCTGTGCAACTCAAATGCTTCAAAATACCTGCTGAAATCTGTTGATTTTTCACTTAAAACCATATGGTTTACTAATGCCTTCTGATCAACTCGGTTCTTGTTCCTCTTGTGATGCCATCGACCCAAAAACTCACAAAGCAGACAAAGCAGAGTTTCTTCAGTGGACATTTTAAAAACTTCCTGCAGTGAAGTGATCGATAATACATGGATCACTTCCTTCCTCAGGAGTTTTATTAATCTTGTTTGACACAACGCCAATCTGTGAAAAGATTGCTTAGTCCTCTTTCTGTAAACTAAATATCAGTCTATTAGAGTCTGTATCCAGGTCAGTGACACAGACAGGGAACTCTTTCTGCCAGGTTACGCTGTGGATTACCCAAACAGCCTCCCTCCAGTAGTCTGGGTTTAATATGAGTTTCACCTCTTCTAATGGATCTGGCGGTCAAAAGAAGGACACACACCTCTCTTTTACTCAGAGGTAGGTGTGTGTGTTGCTAATGGAGAGGTGTGCAGATGAGTCCCATGTCTGATCACTCCCTGAATGTGAATTGCCCCCAATATAGTTCTCTTCGGGGGGGGGGGGGTTATGAGCATGGGTTGTCTCTGTTTGTGTGAAGGTGTGTATCTGTCTGGCAGTGTATTCAGAGCAGAAGATTTGGAGTCGCAGGACGGTCACCTTTGTAGTAAAATATGCTTTATAGGAAGCAGAATGAGCCAACAACCTTCTGACACAGGGCTTTGGGTTTGAGGGGCCTTGAATGAGACTTCTGCTGAGGTGGGACAGATGTCAAGCCTGTCTGTACCTTTGTCAGCTGTAACCGTGGTTACCAGATGTTCTCATCACACCTGTCTGACACTCGTCTAATCATTGAACTAAAAGCTGAGGCAGACAGTTTTACCTCATGTAGATCTCTTTCCCTCTTTGAAGGCTGAAGGCACTGAAGCATTTCCTGCAACTTTTAATGGACTTCTGTTTAACTTTCTAGTCCTTATTCATTTTTATTGCTATGCGTCGTGCCTCTGAAATCCTCATTCACTTCACAGAAACCATTTCTGTCCTTTTTACGCTGTCAGCGAGGCGGCATGCTGTGGGCCATTACATAGTGCCTCTGGGACACGATGCATATTTGAATATGAATGATGCTCTCTGGGGTTTATTTTTGAAAATGTTTGAGCTTTGTTGGTCACTAAAGGAGATGTGAGGTTCACCGTATCATTGCCTCCCCCATCTCCCGCCTCCCTCTTGGAGACTGTCTGTGCTCTGCATGTTTGTTCTGGCTTTTTTTTTTTTTTTTAGTTTTATTTTCCCAGGAAGAATGAAATTATTTTTGGGATGGTGTGTTAAAGGCCACACAAACAGTGCTTCCATTCTGCCCCAAGCCTCACATCACATAGGAAGCACATTATTGAGTTATGATACCCAGCCTCACAGATGTCTTTCCTTTTTTTTTTTTTTTTTTTTTTTTTTTTTCCTTAGAGTTCCTTTTCTATTAGACTTTAAACAAAGAGTGTTGAAATAATTTTGCAAAACAGATATTAACATTTAACTTCCACTTAATTTTTTTTCTGCCCTAAAGTTAAATCATTGCTCTGCACATGCTTGAGAACACAGTAGCTTTTAACTACAGGAACTGGGTTTCCCCCAGAAAACTTGCTAAACTCAGTGGTAGTGGCACTAGGCCAGTCCACCAGTGGTCCACCGTGTTTTTGTTAAAAAAAAAAAAATGTTAAAAGTTGAGAGGAAATTTGATAATATAACTAGGTAATTATGTTTTAGTTGAAAACTATAGTCTTTAAAAAAGGCAAACAAAAATACAGTTAAGTAATTTCATTTTATTGCATTTCAATTAAATCTTAAGTAATCATCCAATGGATAATAAAACAAGCTATGTAATTCTGGTCACTATTAAAAGTAAAATAAATTAAAAGAAAAATGGACAATGAGTATTTGTATGCCTGACAAAATATTCGTAGGGTACAAAATTTAAGTACTTATCCTATAAAGTTTTCGTGTGTTTTTCCTAAATCCACACATTTTTTGTTTGATGTCTGCAGCTCTGTGGAGTATTTTGATTTGCTGGTTGTTATTTATCCAAGTGAATACAGTGTTTGCAAGTAATACTCTGACTGGATGAAAAAGACTTGTCTGTGATTGACTGGACTGGTGGAGTGGCTCATTTACATAAACATAAAGCAGACACAGAGCCAAAGACACACATTATTCTTTGTTCACAAAGATATATTCGCTCACATCAGTCTCACTGCGCTTTCAGGTTGGTGGCACAAATATAACTTCATACACGGAAGGTTGCTCTTACAATGTGCTAACATCCATGCTAGCTGGCACTCTGCTTGATACCGACAGTATGGTTAGTACGTCTGTTCTGATATGACTCCTCGATAATTTGGCTCTGATAACATTTCAGTTCAGTTAAAGTTAATCTTCTGCAGACAAAACTTACAAAAAAATGTTTTCACACACTAAGTTTATCAAATCTTTTGTTTGATAAACTGAGTTTTTTTTTTTTGTTTTGTTTTGTTTTTTAGCTGCTCTCTGCACAACTCTCTCCTACATCATGAACTGTCTGGGAATATCTGACTATGAGAGCAAGTCGCATGATGAAGTTGCAGTGGTCAGTACAGAAATTATATCAGGGGAGATCACTTTGATATTGAGGGAAATTAGATTGGTTTGACAAACAAAACAATTTACATAGTCTATATTTGAGTTTTGTAAGCTGCACAAAAATAGGCAGCAGAGCTCACTTACTATTGGTGTGTCATATTCAAGATTGGTCCAAGATTCCTATATTAAGTTATTGTTTCCTTTTATTCAACACATTGACTTTTCGTTTAGTTAAAAATGGTTGAGTTCAAGGAACTAAATTTTAGTCTCAGCATTTAAAGTCATAATTTATTGGGTGCTTTTTACATTCCTCTTAAACATACAAGAACATTTTTTTATTTATGTTGCTGAAGGTATCACATAAAACTTACTCAAATACTGTATCTCACTAACATCTTGCACCTTGCTAAACCTTGCCACGTACATGTCTGATGGAGGATCATGACTTTAAGGTTAATGCTTTTTTAACCTTGCCTTTATATATGTTCTATATAAATCTTGTAATATGCTTATAAACTTTATTAATGCCACTGCATTTGTGTAATGCTTATATTACACACATGCAGGGGAAGTCCTTTTCAGTGCAAATACCAGTTTATCTATGAAACATTCTTATTCATCCATAGTTTTAATTTACAATGTAAGGTCTTTGTCTTGTGAATCATAAACTGAAAGCTGGAAATTCAAATAAACTCTGTTGCTATTTCATCAGGCTCATTAGTGTCTACCAAACTCTTTCTCTGTACTTCTTTAGTTTTGATGCTTCTTTAATTTATCTAAAAAATAAGGAGTGTCTTCTCTTTTAATGAACTGCTAAAGTGTTGCTAATGAAAGCCCCTTTATTTTCAGTCCAGAGCAGTGTCAGGGGCAGGAAGAGATTTTTTTTTATTCTGAAAAGAAAATGGGTTTTCTGCATTTCTGCTGGCCTGGCAAAATGATGAACAGAATGTTTTTGAAAGCCTGACTATTTCTGTTGGACTGTTTCATACAGATGTAGGCCCATGTTGACAAGACAAGTGTGTCTGGGAACATAAGATTATGGAAAGAGAAAAGGTTGAATCATTGCGGCAGGAAATGTTGTGTGCGTTGTGATTCTGTTTATAAGTTTGTTATGTGATTCAGGTGATGTCTTGTATGAAGGTGAGCTTTGTGTGACAATCTCAGTAAGGAACTACTGTGGGAAACAAGTCTGTGTGGAGCTGGGAAGCACATCCATGACTTAAAAGCAATCAGAATAAAAAAACGAAAATGATTTAACTGGTATTTTAGTCCAACTCAATGGCTGTACTGTTATTTTTAGCTTCATTTACACGTAAAATAATCACTTCTACTGAAAGAAGTAACAAAGTGCCTCCCTGACAGCATAAAACTCATTCTGCATATGTGCAGATGGTTCATTATAAAGTGCTACTGCTCACTTTTTCTGCCTTTGACTGAACAGAGAAGTTTTTGTTTTCGTGAGAAAATGCTGGTGTGGGCTGTCCTGCTTTGCCACAAACACAAACCTGCCCCTAAAAGATATGCCACAGTGGTCTAAAAAATCCCAGCAGTGAAATAAATCAAAAACATCATAACAAGATTACCACAAGATGATGAAATATCACAGTGTTTCTTATACATAAGAAGTCTGTGTTGTGAAGCACCATCTTAATTGCAGGCAGTGTGACTCAGTATGGTTAAATCTGAATGGGAGATTCTCCTTTTTACTTTTATATAAATGTGGCGACGTTTGGGGTCTCTGGTAGCAAAACCTAAATTGTCATAAGCAAGGCAACAACGATTTGTAAGTACTTTAAGAAAACATTGCTAAATGCCTTTTAATTGTTAAAGGTTTTTTTGTTTGTTTGTTTTTTTTTTTTTGTTTTTTTTTTTTAGCCTGTAGACACTTAAGCAGAAAAGCACCAACATTTTTGCAACTCGATACTAAGTAATACAAAGGGCTACCAAATCAATACACACAGTTTACTTCTAACTATATCATGTAATGATTTTATATAATTTTGAAACAGCTGCACAGGCTCATTTGGTCTTCAAAGGCTACTTCCATTTTTATTTTCTTAAAAACATATTAAGTATTATCCTGTCTTTGTTTTCTGAACCCAATGTTGGGTATCAGCCTGTCAAATCCCTGGAGATGAGTGCCAAACCCAGAAGACCCGTAGAAGATGGAAGCATGGATAGATCTTCAAACAAATGTTTAATTCTTTCAATATTTGAGTCTCGCTCGTTAACCTTAATGCTTATTTGGTTGCTCTGTCTGCAAGTGAAAACTGTTTACTTTTTTTTCCACTTTGCACATCTGAGATTATTTAGAGCCTTAGGATTTGAATTGACAAAGATAAACCATTGATTTTTTTTTTTTTTTTTTTTTTTTTTTTTTTCAGTGTCTTTGGTTTAAAGCAATAATGATTTGAATCATTTTATGTTTTCTCTTGTTTTCAAAAAGCTCTTTATGATTGTGTCCAAGAAAAATGTCATGTGGGTTGTTAAGCTTTGTGTTGCTCTCCTTTTTCTGCACTTTGTGCCTCTCCAGATTTTTTGACAGGCTTCATATCCGTCATTTATGAGTAAAGGCTTGCACATAAACATCCGCAATATTCATTGTTCTGCCAATTTTAAAATATCTTATGCTGCTTGTATTATTAATTTGATGCTACAGTTTTGGGACATTCCTACATTCTCTGCTGCTCGACTATAATACCTGCCTCCTGACAGTCAGCTCTGCTTGCTCTGTTCATCCCATTTACTCTGGCTCTACCCTCTCGTGCTCTACATTCCTTCGCTGTGCTGCCTTTTACTAATCTAATGCCACATTTTGTTCCCCTGTGTTTTTACCACTCTTGATCCCAATCCTCATCTCTCCGTTTCAGTTTTCATCTCCATCTATCCTTGCTCTCCCTTCCTCATCCACCCTTCCCTCTTTTCATCTTCTAATCTGGTAATAGATGTGCCGGTCTGGTTAGCCAGCAGGGTATGCAGTCAGATATTCAGGACTTGACTTCCCTTCTGTTTGGGACCTACATTGGTATATGCTGTAAAATAGGTCACAGGAATGTACAGTGACCCTCACTAATGTCTTGTTTTCGCTTTTTTGTCAGACTTAAATGTTTCAGATCATTTAACAAGTTTTAATCTTAGACAAAGATGACTTTAGTAAACACAAAAAGCAGCGTTCACATAATGATTTCATTTATTATGGAAAAAAGCCATCTAAAAGAAACTGACCCTATAAGAAAAAGTAATTGCTGAGTTAGATTTCTCTCGACGTATCCAGACCTGTGAAATCAAGAAATCCCTTAAAGGTAACCTATTATGCTTCTTTGAACAAGCTAGGATAGGTCTGTGGGCTACACAGAACATGTTCTTTACATTTTTTTGCACAAAATCATTCTTAGATAATGAGATTTTAGTCTACTTATTTTGAGCTTGTTTCAGAATGAGCTGTTTTAGGGCCTCTTGTCATTTTAAATCAAACAAGCTGCTGCCCATACCGCCCAACTCAACCTTTACACTCGCAGGTTACAATGGCTTCAAAGAGATGCGCAATTATACGGATTAGACGGAATTGGGCGAGAGGTGAAAACTTGGATCTGTTGGAATGCTACTACTCAAGTAACCCTAGTCAGAGGGGTTACATGCAAAGAATGCGGGAGGAATGGTTACGTCGACATCCCCATTCAACACTAACTGCCAAACAACTAGTAGCTCAGTGTTCCAACATCCGCAAACGGCAAATGCTGTTCATCTTTAACAAGCAGAATTAGAGCCTCCTGCACAATCAACAAGAATGCAGCAAGTTGTTTCTGAATAAGTCAATGACAAACACTTGTCTTTTCCTGGAGCATAGCATGTACACCACATAGCGATAAAACCACCTGACCAATTGTGCTGAAGGTCCACTTGGGTTGCTAGGTGAGGGGTTGAGCTCGGCTGGGCATGCTAGGTAACGGCGCAGTGTGACTTAACAATTCGGAGGTTTTCGAAATGGCTCATTTTCCAGACACCAAAACATGTCAGCTTATTGCTAAAAAAAAAAACAGCTTGGTGGGGTTTTTTTTTAAGTGCTTGGGCTATCTTTAGATGCAGTTGAAATCTAAATGGAACTAAGACATTCAAAAATGTGAATTTTCTTAATAGGTCCCGTTTAAAATGAACTTGATAGCACGAAGTTGGCAAAGGATCTCTAAAAGCAACACGTTGCACCCCGATGTTAAGAAATATAAAAACAGCTGAGAAACAGTCATTAAAATCCATCACTCTGGAAAGGGCTATAAAGCAGTTTCTAAAGCTTTTGGGCTTCAGCGAATAAAAACTGAATGTCGTTATCCACAAACAGAGAAAATATAGAACAGCAATAAACCTTTCCATGTGTAGCCAACCTATCAAAATTACTCTAAGAGTGCAATGACTTCTTATCTATCAGGTCACAAAAGAACCCAGAACAGTAAGAAAAGCCAGAACCCTATCTTGAAGATTCCCAAGCATTGGGAATATAGGTGGGAAAACATTCTTTGAACTTATGAGACAAAAGTGGATCTGTTGGGAAGGTGGATATTCCACAACATCTGACATAAAGCTAACAAAACAATCAGTGGTGATGGTATCGTAGCCTGAAGTTGCTTTGCTGTTTCAGGAAAACTAAAGACTGGGGCAAGTTGTGGTACTGGATGGAACCATGTGTTGTGCCCCCCACGAGAATCCTGAAATATCGCTTTGTGACCTTAAGCTCAGGAGCACTTGGGTTATGCAGTGGGACAAAGCTCCAAAGGCCACCAGCAAGCCCATCTCTGAATCATTAGAGGGTTGAAGGTTTTGGAGTGGTCTTGTCAAAGTGTAGACTTAAAAAATCAGATTGAGAAGTTGTGGCATGACCCTAAACATGCAGTTCATGATCAAAAACCTCGAATGTGACTGAATTACAACAGTTCTTTAACAGCAATAAAAAGACTCTCTGTCGGATCTAAAAAACAGTTGACGGTAGTTGTTGCCATTCGGGTGGCACAGCATTTATTAGGTTTAGAGGGTAATAACTTGTTCATATACAGCCAGGTATGATTAGAGGGATTTTTCCCTTCATGAAATTGGTAGAAAACTGCATTTTTTTTATTTATTTATTTATTTATTTATTTTTTTATCTAAACTGTGACCTTATGAACAAGGGAGTAGTAGTTGTTGGTAATTGGGACAATAGAACCGAAGCAAACAAGACTTCCAGCTACATTTCTGACCTCTGAACCTAGTTTGTTCCTGCTTGGTAACAGCAGAAAAGTATGTCAACTCATATTGTTCTCCAAGCAGAGTCAGAAAAGCACGCAGAAAAGATCCGTGTTGATTTTAGGCTGAGCATCACCATGGAAGCAGACTGAAGGAACTGTAGGAAATGAAAAATGAGGCAATAGAGGGAGACTGACAGTGTGTACAGAAAAAATATCACAAATGCTGACAAAATATAACGAGAGGGTAGATAAATTGTTTGCATTTGTAGGAAAAAGCAAAGTAGGCAGGGTTATTTAAGTCCATGAAAGCAGTTTCAGAAAAAAGCGCAGAAGAAGGATGCAGAGGGAGGTCTAGATTGGAGACGAAGCTAAATGGGGCAGTGATCAAGCTTGTAACTTTAATATCTGCAGTTTTCTGTCAAATTACCTAAAATTGTTATATTCATTGCCTGGAAACTGCAGACTTCATTGCTTTTTCTCATCCGTTTTTGCTTTCTATTTTCTCCAGGTGTTAGACTTTCTTTGTGTGAAATATTAGCTCTAAGGGTTTTGGGTGATACAGATCAGAGGCTTGTTTGCAGTGTTATCTCACATTCGTAATCGGTGACCTTGTGTTGTCTGGTCATCCCTGTGCTTGGGGAGCAGGGCATTATTTGCTCTCAAAATGCAAAAGGGATGTGTGAGAAAAGGTTCACTTGGTGTTATCCTTGGCAAAAAAAAATGGTTAGAGGTGAGGATACAGTTTCTCTAGCTCAGCTGTATCCCACAGCGTGAGCCTGTGTGTGTTTGACTGGGGATGATTATTTCTTTATCTCTGTTTATGTGCTGCAGCGAGGCAGAAAGGACATCAAGGTTACTGCTACCCGAGACCAGCTTTCTGCAGACTTTGCATACATGTGTCTTTGTATGTTTTTATATCAGTCTCTGCGTCCCATTAGCAAAAATGCAGAAACGTTAATGAGCTTCTGTGATTTCTGTCATCATACTTTTTGTCCTGGTTTCCATTATAGCTCATCCTAAGGGGTTGCTGCCCTTTAGGATGATGTTGACGTTGTTTCCACACTGAGTTTCTTGATGAATAAACATGTCATAAAGTAAAGTAATTAAAGTTTCTACAGTTGCCTAAGCTGACTGGTATCTGTAGGAGGTGTGGACAGATTCCATATTTTAAGTAAAAACCTGGTGTTTTTCTGCTAATCTGGGAGTCGTCTGGATCCGACTGGGGCGTAATACATAACATTAGATTTTAGAAGTTTGCTCTCAAACTGGTTTTGTGGCTCATTTAGAGGAGCTCATCCCGAAACAAGCACATGGTTGGGATTTTGGTTAAAACTTGCAGGTTTTTTGGGTCAGTGATGCATGCAAAGGTTACACACTTGTTTGTTGCATATTTCGGTCACAACAGAACAGTTTTTCCCAATGTCAGTGTTTTTGTGATTTCCCTCTGCTAACATGTTATTTCACCATAACAACTGTAATGTCAAGTGTTTATCTACACAACATTCTTTTATTTTATTACAGCCGATCCATGTAAAGTGCTCAAAATAATCCATCATTCAAGCCATCTATGCTTCCATCCATCATTCTATTTATCCATCCGTCTATCTGCTATTTGTCCATCATCCATATCTTTCCATTAATCCTCCCATCAGTTAAAGTTTCTGATGTAAAGTCTGACCAATTTAGAATCTTCTGCAATAAATTTAGAGTGAATCTTTGTAAAAATTGGCTAAAATAAGGCAGAGCGCTTGTGAATTTTGAGTCTGGGGTGGTACCGAAATGTGTAGGAACTGCAACTAAATCCACCCGTCCATTATCTATACCCGTACCAGGGAGAATCCACACACACACACAGGGCGAACATGCATGTACAGTTTTACTGGTCGAGATGCTGTGTAATGGTAAAAGGGGAAAAAAGGCAGAAAAATGTTGGTAATCATTATCAATACTGTCACTGAAATTTTAACAGATTTTCGGTTTTTTTTTTTGTTTGTTTTTTTGTTTTTTTTTGCTTGCTTTTTGCAGCCCTAGTAAGTTACCCTTATGGTAAAAAGTGACTGCTGTAATCTCTGTAAGCTACATGTAAACTTTGGCTTTGACAGCAGGGCTTAAAAATGTAAAGATCTTTAGGGAATGATAAACCAATACCACCAGATCAGGCCTGTGTGTGTAAGGCTGCTGTCTAGATTTGAAATGTATATATTTGCTAAATGTCTGTGCTCAATCTTACAGTGTTGTTTTTTTTTTTTTTTTTTTTTTAACTAACCTAATTTTTATTTGCAACCATCTTATTTCTCTTCTGTCTCCATGTGCTCTCCGTTATCAGGCTGCTGCTGAGTTTGCTAAGACCCACCTGGCAGAGGCTCTGCGCCAGCAGCTACTGACCTATGAACGAGAAAGGGAGCGAGACCGAGAAAAAGACAAAGACGAAAAAAAGGAGAAAGGAGGCCCCTCCTATCCGTCTATCCTGGAGCAACAGATACTGACGTTAGACAGAGAAATGCTGGACAAACTCTCTGCAAACTACAATGAAGCAGGTCTGCATCTATTAAGAACCTCAAATGCCTGTAAAATATGTACTCCGATTACTTTAAACAAAATTCATCCACGCGGAAACCTTTAATTTTCCCCCCGTATGTTAGTATGTGCCATAGCTATATCAAGACTCTACACAGGTTCATTAACTCTCAGTGATCTAAATGTGTGCAAGCAGGACACCAACCTGAATATGAGACTATAAAACTAAAGAGCATTACGATGGATTCAAGCCATGTGTGCTGTTCATCAAAGCAGATATAATAAGAAAGAAATAACCAATCTTTTAAGTGCCTCTTAAAATGCTGCATTTAAAGCAGTATGTTCTACTTTAGTGTTTCATTTGACAGGAGTTGAATAGTGACTGTCAGCAGCCTGAGGTCTTGCTTATTCAGCTGTTTGAATACAAGTTGATCTTCACAAAGCTTGTAGTAATTATCCCTGAAGGGATGTGCAGAAGAAGAAGAATCACGTGGGGTGGGGGGGAGAGATGGGTGGAAACCGTTAAGGAAAGGGTCAAATGGAGGGATATTTGTGTGGAAAGTGAGCATTGTTGAGGGGTATACAGTACCGTGGAAAAGGACCACACTGCAGAAGTCAAAATAAAGTCAGGAACAATATGTTGGTTTATACAGAGGGGAGGAAAAAAAAGATAAAATATTCCAAAAAGAGTGACGCAGGAAAAAAAAGAAACATGATCCATTCATAAACAGCTTAAGCTTTCGTCTTAAATTGGCCACACAAGTTTTAGATGCACGGCACCCGTGGGGTGTGGCCGACGTAATCCCACACAGAACACCAACAGGTACCAGGAGCTGAGTTTTGATTGTTACCTTGATCCAACCCCAAGTCTCGGTTCAGGGTTCCTACTCAAATTCTCTCTTTGAACTCAAAATTGAAGACTTTCTCACACAAACAGCAAAAATTTGTATTGTAAATTTTGATTTACCTCATTAAGGTTATTACCATCTGTACGTGCACTGATATAACCAGCAGAAAAATTAAACGTAAAATTAGATGAAACCTGTAGTGTGTTGGAATGCCTTTTAGGAAATTAGTGTGGAAAAAATGTGAAAGCTAACAGTGGGATTGTATGTTTGAACAGTAGTATCGCCTATTAAAAGCTGCTGACATGTGACTTGTATGCAAGTCGATGAGGAGGCCACTTATATGAAAGACCCACTGAGCTCTCATATCCTCATAATGAAAAGTCATATGATCCTCTGGAGACAATTAAAATGTGCAAAGCTATAGCAGTCGTGAGAGTTATTGTTGCCAAAGGACCATCTTGCTTCAGCTAAACTTTCTTTGTACTCTTAAAGCTGCAGTATATAACTTTTATGAAAAATATGTTTTTTACATATTTGTTAAAATTATCATTATGTTGTGACAGTAAAATATAAAACAGATAATCTGTGAAAAAATCAAGCTCCTCTGTCTTCTCCCAGAACTAACTGCAGAAATACACCACTCAGTCAGAAACAACCAATCAGAGCCAAGAGGAGGGTCTTAGCGCTGTCAGTGACCCTCATGTACGCAAAGCTCACATGCTCCCCCTTGCTCTCTGCTACACTACAGCTGGTTCACCATAACATAGCCTGGTGGTAATGCTAAGGCTAGTTAGCATGGCCACCGATGACAGCGGCTAAACAGTTTTCCTGTAACGGTAAGTTGTTTCTTTGCCATTAGCACATTTAGCAGCGCAAACATGAGGGTGATAGACAGTGCTAAGACCTTCCTCCTCGCTCTGATTGGTTGTTTTTGGTCAGGAATGGTGCATTTCTTTAGATGGCAATAGTAGCTCAGGGAGGAGGTGGAGGAGCTCGATCATTTCACAGATTATCTGTCTCATACCATCCTGTCATAAAATGGTGACAGTTTTAACAAATATGCAAAAAAAAAACAAAACATTTTTTCAAAAGTTACATCCTGCAGCTCTAAGTTCACTGTTTTTCTAACCTCCCAACTAGAGATAAGCATCAATGTTGAGGCCAATGTTGCTCATAAAACATCAGCTTAGCAAAGCTTCCATCCTGCTCTTGAACTCTTCTTCCTTTAGGCTCAGTAAATCGTTGCCATCTGCATCCATACACTGTTTTTGTCTCTTTCTAGAAGATGTGAGGATAAACTTTAAAATCCCGTACTGTTATATAAAAAAAATCTTGAGTGATCTTGGAAGACATTTTCTAGAACATGTTTGAAGTAGCATTTGTCTGGTGATGAAGTGAAAGTTTTGTTTCCATTTCCCATGATTTGATTAGAAGTTATTTGAAGTGCATAGTTTCCATCCTTCTGTAGTAATTGGATCCTAAAATGAGCCAGCAAGGAGTGATGGGACAGCAGCATAAGAGATTTCTCACCCTTTTCATTCGTCTCTCTGTGTAGCAGACCAGTCCAAGTTCTTCAAAGAAAGATAGAGGCGACATAACTTTGATGCCGCCCTCAAGAAAGTTCATTATTACTGCTACCAGGGTCTGTCATTCAGTTCCCTTTGCTATGATAGCCCAGAACACTTTATTATTCAACCCCTCCCTCCCTTGTGATGCTCTTAAATAAAGTCTATTATGTCTAATAAAAGAGCCTATTATCCAGCCACCTTAACTCTGATTGGCCTAAGTAGTACATTATGTTTAATACTAGTCTGTTATTTGATCCTCTTTACTCTAATGTCCCTAGATAAATTCTACTATGTCTATATTCGGCCTCCTTTACTCTTGTAGTCTTAAATAAAGTTGTTAGGTCTGTTGCCAGAGTCTGATCAGCCTCCTTTAGTCTGATACCCAAAAATAAAGATTATTATAGAAACGGGCTCTTCAGTGCAGTGTGATATTCTGTTCAGTAGTTCCGCAAATGTTCCATGTATGGAGAGTGAAGAGTGCCGAATTACATTTAAAAAAATAACTTATGAAATAATTATTTAAATGTAATTTTTTTTTAAACTGGAAATAAATACAAAAACTTTATTAAATATAGAATTAATTATATGTGCCTTAATTAAATGTATTGATTTCATTTTAAAAACTAGATATAATTATTTCATGAATTAATAAATGAATGTGAAGCACATATATGTTTAATTCTATATTTAATTAATTATTTCTGTATTTATTTCTAGTTTGAACAAATTAATGAAACATTTCATAAGTTATTTATTTATTTATTTATTGTAATTTGGCACTCTTCACTCTCCATACAGTGGTGTCTTGTCCCAATAATGATTGCTAAAAAGATTGATAAACTGATCTTTAAACAAAAGCAGGGAAAAACTGAGCCCGATTTAGAGTCCATTTTCTTCCAAAATCATGTTTATCTGATTGTATGATTTACTACAAGAGGTATTTTCTCTTTGTGTTTTGATGCCAGTGTTCTCTGATTGCTTAAAAACAGAATAAATTACTTTCCCCTTAGAGTGTTTGTTCAAACACTTCAGTTCTTCGCTCTTGAGGTTCTCTTTGTTTCTGAGGCAGGAAATTATTCTATTTGAGCTGTGATTGGTGCATATACTTACTTTAGAGCTTGTCCTAAAATGCAAGTTCTTTATTGGAGGTTTTATCAAATTTTTTTAACGTCTGTATTTTTTACTTTGTTGAACTCCAGCTGATTGTGGCGTAACAGGATATAAGCAGAAATTTCTCATACAAGCTGTAAGGCATGGTAGTGGAGGGGTGATAATCTGGGCTTTTTATAGCCACAGGACCATGACTGTGGTGCAGTATTAGTGCCAAAATTAAGACTATTCCACACCCAGCGATGGCTACTTTCTTGTCCCAGGAGGCTACATCCATTCCAAAGCCAGCTACTGATCTGATCAATGATAGGTCGGCAGCAGTAACTGAGTGGCCGCCGCTGGCAAGTGAGAAGGAACCTGTTCACTAACGTTAGCTTTGGAGAGGCTGGTGACAAGCATGCCGAGGCTGGTCACCCTCTGCTGGGCATTAGCTGGAGAGGCTGGCGTTAGCCCTGGAGAGGCTGGTGTTAGCACTAGAGAGGCTGGTGTTAGCCTTGTATAGGCTGGCGTTAGCACTAGAGAGGCCGGCGTTAGCTAACAACGAGCCTCGGCTGGTCACCCGTGTCTCGTACTTTTTTTCTTTAAAGAAAACTTTATCAAGAAAAATGGTTGGCATACAGTGTCTGTAAGCGTCATACATTAGATGCCTTGACATGTGTTCTTTTGACAGAGTTTACTGTAATCCAGCGTAACACCAAGCATAAATATACTGTATTATATGGAGCTTCCGATTGAGGCTTCCGATTGAGGCTTCCAATTGAGGCTTCCGATTTAGCAGATGGCTAAAGGGCGATTCCACCTAATTTTTCATGCTCTTTAGCATCTTTAATCTGTTCTTTTAAAAAACTTCAATACTTAGACTCTTCAAACATGGACCAGATCATTCTATACTAAAAGCAGAATATTTAAAACGTAGTTTGTGATTTGTGAACTCACTAATATGCCCCTTTATTGAACTTCCACGGATCAAATATCCAAATATTCCTTGCAAGCAGTCCTGTGGGATTGCATTATTGCACACATTGATACCTTGATTCTGATTCGATAAATTGTGCTGCTCTAGGAAAAACAAAACGTTCTTTAACTCTGGAAAGTGAGGTTTTTTTAGGTCATCACCTCTTATTTTTCAGCCGATTAGCAGAACATAAATGAAGCTGCACTAAGAGCTCTAAAGACAGTCTGTTGGAGGTGGTCAACTCTGAATAAATGGCCACAATAATGCAAACTGGAGTGAAAGTAAAACTGGTGAGGAGATGTTAAACTTATTGGCGTGCTGAGGGTTTTCCTGTCCAAGCTAAGCTAATTATTGGCATGAGCACTGGGTGCATGGGAACCTTGGTGCCATTCTAATAGGGAATACTGAATGTATGCTTGGCATGACTGAGCTAATTGGGGAAGGGTGTGCTCGCAAAGCACCTCAGTCTATTATCTCCATCACCATGGGAACTAGATAAGGATAATTAGCTGGACAGCAAGGCACCATGCTGCTTCAGCTATAAGTCTGTGCAGCAGGATTAAGGATGCATACGATGATGAACCTAAAAGAAACATTAATATTCAGCAACTCATTTACATTTTGTGGTATCAGCATCTCCATCAGTCAGTGTAATTTTTCTTTTAGTTTCTTTGTCACTACTTTGTCTCTGCTTTTCTTCAAGTTTTCATATTTTACTCACTTGAAACTAGGATAAATAATATAGCCTTCACAGTTTTCCTACTTTTTGAAAGGATTGCCATTTGGCCAGCTATTTTTTTTTTTACTTCCTGTGGTCTGTCATCTGATTTTATCTGCATCCGCTACTGTCTGTTGTCTCGTCTCATTGCTTACAGTTTCAGGTCCACTGACTGTAATAATATAGGCTGTAATGGGCTGCAATACAGTGCAGTAAGCCTTGAACTTTCCCCATTTTGTCACATTAAAACCACAAACTTGAGATTTTATGTTATAGACACAAAGTAGTTCAAAATTGTGAAGTGGGAGAAAATGAGATGTTTCAACTTTACCTGACGACTTGAAGCTGATTCCAGACTGACACATTTTCAGATTAGACTGAAGCAGTTTCTTAAAGACCAATCTTTAAGTTTTAAGGTAATTTTAGGAGTTGTTCTATGATGTGTAAGGTATTTTATCATGATATTCTGTTTTACTATCTTTTAAACTGTTTTATGTTGTTGAAGGCCCATCTGAGGACATTTTGTGTTCATTGCAGAACTATGATCTGAAAGGGACCATTGTTGACAGAACGCTTTAAGAAGTTCTTCCATGGTTCCCCTACATGGTTTGCCAGAAACAAATGTATGGAAGAAGATACTCAGATAAGACCAAAATTTAACTGTTTAAAATGCTGTTTGAACACACTGCACATCACCTAAACACCCTGTCCCCACAGTGAAACATGGTGGTGGCAGCATCATGCCATGCAGATGCTTTTCTTCTGCAGGAACAGGGAAGCTGGTCTCAATTGATAGCAAACAGAATGGATCTAAGTGGTGGGAAATCCTGTACGAAAACCTGTTAGAGGCTGCAAAAGACTTGAGACTGAAGCAATGGTTCACCTTCCAGCAGGACAACGACCCTAAACATGCAGCCAACGCTATATATTTGTGTTAGAATGGCCGAAGCCTATTTTCAATCGAGTGTGTGTTTGTAAGATTTGAGAATTACTGTTTACGGATCCTCTCTGTCCATTCTGACTGAGCTTAATGCGCTGGAGTTTGTGGATGTAGTGAGGCAAGCTGTGAAAAAGTGTAACAATCCTTTGGCAATACACTTTACGTTGCCTTTTCATCAAAATGTTAACTCTAACCTCTTAAATGGTTAGTTTCCTCCCCACCCCCTTCATTTCATTCAGATCCTGGGTGTGACTGTTGCCTGTCTTATTTTCCCCATCGTTCCTCCATCTGGGTGGTCCAGCCCCGTGTGGTGGGACCCCCTGCTTTCACCTCTTATTCTTTTTCTCCCCTCGCCCACTCTCCAGTTTTGCCTTCAGTCAGAGTGAGCACATGGCCAAACGGGCAGATCTGTTCTGTCTCTACAGGACTTTGGATCTCATACAACAGGCCACAGATTCTGAGCCTACACTCAGGATCTGCTTGGCTGGGAAGCTAAACAAAGAGAGGAAAGAGAAACAAAAGTATTTTTGACTTGTTCAAGAAGAAGGCGTTACTTGACCACTTCTTGCCTTGTTTTTACATCCTTTCATGCGTCTTATTTGCAGCTTGGTTTTTCCATCTTAATTTCATCTGACAGTGGTTGTTAAGTATTTGTTTTACATAGATTATCTTGTAATTAAACAGCCGGTCGTTAACGTTCTGCAGTTAAGTTGTTTCTGGGCTTTACCTAATCTTCTGGGTAAAATTATGAATCCCTAAATAGGTTTAACAAAATCCACACTCTGGTATTAATGCCATGTCAGTTTCTCAGCTTCCCCTTCACTTTGGCAAAATTGAAATCTCTCTGCTGCAGTTTGACGGACAGCTGGGAAATTTCACAGACATTTTTCCTCCCCCGAGGACCAGTCTTACAGACTCCAGTCTATGATCTCCTGACATTTTCCCTAACATGTAATATTTTGAGAGAAATTTGTGATATTCTCATCCTCCTCTGTTTTTTTTTTTTTTTTTTTTTGTTTTGTTTTTTTTCTTCCCTTCCTCCGCTAAAGGCACTACATGTCTGGTGGCTCTGCTGTCTGATAAAGAGTTGATAGTGGCCAACGTCGGAGACTCGCGGGGAGTTCTGTGTGATAAAGACGGCAACGCCATTCCTCTGTCACATGACCACAAACCTTACCAGCTCAAGGAACGCAAGAGGATCAAGAAGGCTGGTGAGAAAGCTTAACCCTGATGCACACAAGTGTATTTTCTTCATATACATCTGAGCAACTGACCAGATGCCTCCATAAACACTGGATCAGAGCACCAGTTGTTGAAAACAAAGCATAAATATATTTGTTCAAGTTAAATACTGAAAATCATTATCCAGGTACATATTATTTCAGGTGTATGAAGGCATGTCTGCATGCCTGTTCAGAGGAGACCTTGAATACTGATAGATTAATTTTGAGAAAGCTCAACAGCTCCATCTAATGGTGTAGCTGCATACTGAAAAAACGGTAAATTTCACTCCTGAATAAATTCCCACACACAAAAACGGCTTCCCACTAACAAATGCATGAATAAATGGAGACATTGCAGTTTCAGTTTATGTATTGGTAAGTGAAACCTGGTTGTCTTCAGTACTAAATGAACCAGAATCTTAATCAGGATGCGTTATTTACCCTTGGGCAGGAAGGAAATTGGTTACAGTTGTGCACGGTTCAAAGATAGTAGCCATTTGGGTGCTCTAAGCACAAATGCTTTGTGGATTGAAAACATTAATACATTCAAATTTAAATAGATGATTATGGAAAGACTAAACCCTTATATTCTAAAGTTTTTTTTTGAAAAATATGTTTTGTTTTGTTTTTGGTTGTGGTCTCAAAAGTTGGCATCAGAATCCAAGTATAGTGATGATTTATTGATACAAAATTTAAGGGTGACAGACAAAAACCCCTTCAATTTCTCATCATCTATATCCTAAATTACATCGTTCCTACGTAGTTGTGCAGCTAAAAAGTGTTGGAGTGCTCATGTAATCACATTGAAATCTTGATTTCAGTGTAAACACAGCATATATTGATGATCTGACCAAAGAAATGGTGAAAAAAATGATTCAACTGGCAAAGGTAAAAATCCCAATCAGGTTTTGGAGCTTCCAAACTTCATCAATTAGAGTTTAACTTTGTTTCCACAAGATGACCAATTCCTATTACAATCATATCTTTTCTACAATAATAAAAAAAATGCAATAACTGTCCATTGCAATCGTCTGAAAGATGCTAAACACCTTGCTGGATTATAGTTTGCATTTAGCTTTGGAACGAGGCCTTTACCACATTTTAGTAATTTAAATTATGTTTAATTAAAAGATTTTTGTGGAAATTATATTTTTTCTGGATTTTACAATGCTGGAGATGCATTGACTTTTGATGTAAAACCATTAGAGCTGTTTTCATAAGAACATCCCAGGCCTTAAAACTGGTTATCTTAGGTGAAATGGGTGCACAGTGTGATAACATATTTGTCAGCCTTTACAGGCAGTTCTGATATTATAAGAGGAAAGTGGTTCAAGAGGAGTTCTCATAGTTTTAGACACTTTTCTAATTTAAGCTTCAAATTTAGGTTTGGAATCCTAAACAACATCCAAAAAGAAAAAAATAACAAAGAAAGTTCGAAGAAAAGAAACATATTAATGTTTTTCTGCTTTCTTCCTAATATTTATTCTTTATGAAACGGAAGACAGCTTTTAGTTTCTTTACATTAAGTCCTAAATTTAATATTTTATCAGTATCTGCTGGAAAACCACAGACACATACTGGGTATAAATACTACTTACAAACAGGGTAATGCAATATAATTTACTCTGAAAATTAAAATTAAGATGTTTTTAAAATGTTGTTTAGATGTAAAAAATAATCATTAAAAAAACTAATGAATTAGGAAATGGAAAATATGTGGGAAACTTTAAAATTCTAGCATGTAACCATAATATAATTTGACTTGTAAGGTAAATATGAATAATTGTCCATTCAGGTCATTTTGTATATAATTTATACCAAAAATATATCTGAAGGCAACTTACAAGACAGATTCAAACAAATTCATATCCGATTATATAAAATCCAGTTCAGTTGAAATTCTGTTCATATTAGTCCCATACAGTCCAGTTATTTAGTCACACTCAGATCCAACTACATACAGTCCAATTCAATCCAAATTATAGTGTAGTACATTAAAAGGTTACCTATGCTGGTTATATCGATTTTTAGATCTTTTTCTTAAATTTCTTGCTTATTTATTGTTCAGATTTGTTCATTTTTCCCTTTAAGGATATTTTGGTTGCATGCTGTATTTTAAATGAATGGAAACACAAAGTAATAATTCAGAAAGGAATACAATAAACAATAGAAACAATCATGAAACATTAACGACTCAATATTTATTGTATTCCTGAAAGATGCTAGACGGCATCTAAAGTGGAAAAATGCTCTAATCTGGTTTTGTCTTCAGATGAAAACTTTTCCTGCTGTTAGGACTGCGCACTATGGAATAAAGAGAGTTTTATGACCAAATTTGGAAATGCCCACCTCATCTGCTTATTTTCAGAGTAGTTCCCCTCTTTCAGAGCTTAAAGCTATGGATGAGGCCCAACTGTTTTACCAGGACATGACATGAACTGACTCGTATCCAATGCAAACACTTCTGAGAGTGGAAACAGTGAGCAACAACATGTCAGTGGCAATGATCTACATCAAGTCAAGTTTATTTGTATAGAACATTTCAGCAGCAAGGAAGTTCAAAGTGCTTTACATCATAAAAACATTATGCAGTTAACGAGTAAGAAACATTACATTTTGACAAATGCCATAATCCAAATCATCAAGCAAATATTCATAAAAAATACTGATCTAAACGGGGGAGTTTTTAGCCTTGATTTAAAGGAACTCAGTGTTTCGGCTGCTCTGCAGTTTTCTGGAAGTTTGTTCCAGATTTATGGAGCATAGAAGCTGAAAGTTGCTTCTCTATGTTTGGTTCTGGGGATGCAGAATAGACCAGAACCAGAAGACCTGAGTGGTCTGGAAGGCTGATACGACGACAACAGGTCTTTAATGTATTGTGGGTTTAAGCCATTCAGGCTTAAAGTTCATTTCAAAAATGAATTAATTGGTTTCATCAATGATAGCTTTAGTAAATATTCAGGCAGGTATCTGAAGAACAAACATTTGTTGTTTTAGATGCAGTTTGAGGTTGATCTTTGTGTTCTTCTCCTTCACTTTACTGTCACTCACCCCGTCACACTTAACTGTATCTCCTTGTCACCCACTTCTCCTTTTCCACCACTCATCCTGTTTTCCCCGGGTCCTCTGCAGGCGGTTTCATCAGTTTCAACGGTTCGTGGCGCGTCCAGGGCATCCTTGCCATGTCCCGCTCTCTCGGCGACTACCCACTGAAAAACCTCAACGTGATCGTCCCCAATCCCGACATCTTGTCCTTTGACCTGAACAAGCTGCAGCCCGAGTTCATGATCCTGGCCTCGGACGGCCTGTGGGACACCTTCAGCAACGAGGAGGCGGTCCGCTTCATCAGGGAGCGACTAGACGAGCCGCACTTCGGAGCCAAGAGCATCGTCCTCCAGTCCTTCTACCGCGGCTGCCCCGACAACATCACCGTCATGGTGGTCAAGTTCAAAGGCAAGACGGGTGAAAAGAAGTAAGAAATTAAGTTAAGGGCATCAGTTAGGAAACACTTTTGGAGTGAGAACTATTCACCACAGATATTTACAGCACTTGGCCCTTCAAACCTCACATCAACATCCACTATTGTCTTTCCTTTTTAATCAAAAACAAGTTGAATTTAGGCTTGGCATTACCTATCAGATGCTAATGTGAGCAGGGTTTCTGTTTTGCAAATAAGCAGATTACGTTTCATGCAGCTGTGAATCTTGAGTTGTTCTTTTAAAAGAGGATTTTAAGGTGAAAAACCAGCAGATTTCTCTATATGTTAAACAAAAACGTGAAAGTAACCTTTGTAGTCTTATTGTTTAAGACTGATTTTTCTAGAATTGCGTCGCGCATGGTGGCAGCATGTTGAAGTAGTTCTGATTTGTTCATAATGGGGTTACATGTTTGGATAATTATTCCTTCTGGTTTTGGATGCTGTGCAGCTGGAAGGATTTTTGCTCTTACTCCTTTACTTTTGGACAGTTGTTATGATGCGTAACCCTGGCAACAAGACATTCTTTTTACAACTGGGAATAGCTGATTAGCATCTCAAAAGGTAAAATAGTACCAGAACTACAACCCTAAATCCCAGTGGAGTTGAAAATGAGGCTTCGAGGATGCAGAGCAGGACCAAAGAGAAGAGCAGAAGAAGGAAGGTCAGCCATCTCTTCCATCAATCATAACGGGTAAGGATCATATCCCCGATTCCAGCGTCTCTCTGCCCGGTTTTCTAAACATAGGGCAGACAGAGATTTAAAGAGGAGCGGCAAAAGACAGTCCTACAGCAACAGGGTCTTTAGTCAGAGGCCTCTTCAGATTTGTTGCAAGACTGACTGCTACCAGAGATCCTTCCTGCCCACAGCATCACCATCCAAAATGACTCTTTGAAGATGCTTGTATAGGGCTGTATAATATAATGCAAATATATCGCCATCATAGTATCAATGTGTGCAATATTCAGATCGCAAATTACTGTTTGGAGCGCAGTAACTGTTGGCTGATATATTCAAAGTGTTATGAACTTGCATTTTTCACACGAATGTAGTATTCAGCCAGTTGGACAGAGTCTTACGGCAGCAGATGTTCACCCCGGACGCTAATGACGTCACCCAAAATGCTAAAGGTCACAGAGTGATGGAAGCACAGATGAGAAGGAGAGAAGGAAGAAAATATATGGCAACGGATATTGTCGTCGCAATATTTACCAATGTTATCGGCACTGCAAGATTTTCTAATATCATGCCGTCCTAACAATAAGAATAACCCTGAAATACAGTCAAAACCATACTTGTAACATTCACAAATAAGAGGTAAGATCAGTGCAGGTTAATTGTCAACAAGATGGCCGGAGTGCAGCATAGTGTAAGGTGCTATTCAAGTCATCTGTTGAAAATCCCTGTATTTTTTCATATTGTGAAATATTTTGCAGGGTTGGAGAAAACAAACCGCTGTCAGTTTTTTCCAGAATTGTGCAGCCCTATGCTTGTATGATCTGAGTTACAACAACATTTAATTTCCCTTTGGGATAAAAAATAGTATTTTTGAATTTAAATTTGAATTGAAAAAACGTGTAATTTTCCTTTTCATATTATATTTTATATGTTTAACCTCTCAGTTTAATATGATGCTCTGAAAATTGATTGCTCCAACATAATGGCCTTTTTTTGTCAAATACACATTCACATTAATTACTTCAATAACTACTAAAAAAATTTTTTCATAAACCACTATAATGCTAATTTTGCCTATGCTATCAGTATATCCCCTTAATATGTACAGCAACAGAACTGACTACGTTTTTATATCGCATGGCGTGTATGTGGTGTAAGAATTGAAGACCTTTTGAGGTGAGTTGCCCTGTTTTTTTTGTGTTCACTTTTTGCGACTGATTTCAGCTCTGATTGATTTTCTTGTTTGCATCTTTTAACACTGATATTGATCAGCTCAGTGTGACTAATAATAATGTGTAATGATATAACCACAGCTTGTTGGAGAGGGATGAAAGGTCTCTGAGTTAGTAGTCCTTTATACACAGTGGATTTATAATTCTTCGTATTACGATTCCTCATGTTACTGCTGACTGCTAATTATTTGTCCATAAGATTTCCCTTGTTTTTTGATACACAAATACTTTAATAAAGGCAGATATGATATATAATTTTGATCATTATAAATGCATCTGACAACGTAGCTTCATTAATTTATACTTCTATGTTAAGACATAGACATGCTAGTTAATTTTTACATTATATTTTAGTTACATCTACAGTAAATAAAAGGCTTTTATGCTGTAAGTGACAGTTTATTGTTATGTGACCTTTTAAATACTATTTCACTTTTACTAAGACAAAGATTCAAATTTTAAGTGAGTTAAAATGTAATGAATTTTTTAACAAGATGTGTTGCTGTTGCCTTATTTTTATGTTCTGCTGCCAAAACTGCTCTTTTTCTCTGTTTCCATGATTTTTAAGCAGGCAATCATGCTGCACACAAGGCTCGACCTTATTGTCATATCTTGTAAATTCAAATGTGGAGCATTGAACGTCTCTGCGAGACATAGAATTGTAAGATGAATGTACATACTGTCAATGTGTTAATATCACCCAAACATGCTGTTTACTATACAGATAAAAACCATATGAAAGTTCACGTTTTCCTTAATAATAATAATAATAATAATAATAATAATAATAATAATGTATCTAACAGAATGTCTGTGGCATTTGTACTTGTTTTTCTTGATTTTTTTTTTTAATGAACTGTAAAAAAAAAAAAAAAAAAAAGAAAATGCTAATTTACACTGTAAATCATAATAGTGAAATTAAAGCAATGATTGTCATTTTATCTAGTTTTCAATTTTTTTTTTTTAATGAAGATCACTTGTAGTTTAAATTACAAACATGATAGTCTTAGGAAAACGTTATGAATAATTACCACAAAAAACAAACTATAAAATGTAATGTACATTATATCCTGGAAAGAAATGGGAACGCCAATAAAAATACAAATATGATGCATTTATAGTCTGTCTGCATTCTTATTACGTGTCCAAACTAAAGCATGAAACATTAAACCTCTTTTCCTTTTTATACACTTTTAGTTTTGTTAACTTGAAAAAATACTGTAACATTTCACATCAACTCAAACCACAATACTTAATTTTTAAGAAGTTTTTCTTTTTTTTTTTTTTTTTTTTTTGTCAAACTATTGGGTGATTGAATGATTACACTGCAGAGATAAGTTGCAGTGCTTATGCTACAGAATATTTCATCCATAAAATGCATGGCACCTGCATATCTTTGCTCTTTATTGAAATGCAAAGCAGACATACATTAATGTGATGGGGGTATAAGTCTGCTGCTAAACAATTACAGTACAACTGCTAATAAAAACAGCAAGATAATCTTTTAAAAGAAAAAGAAAAGCACTTAAGTTTTAAAATGAAATAATGTGCAGATATATAAAATTTGTTGCCGATTTTTTTTTTCTTAAAATAATTAAAAACTATTTATATATAGATATATATATATATATATATATATATATATATATATATATATATATATATATATATATATATATATATATATATATATATATATATACCAGTATTCATACCTCTTGAACTTTTTCACATTTTATGATCTTATAACCACAGTTTGTGATGTATTTTATTGTGATTTATTTGACGTGCCCTCTGACATCCCTAAATTAAATCCGCTGCCACCAATTGACTTCTGAACTCACCTGATCAGTAGATGGAGTCCACCTCTGTGTAATCGAATCTCATTATGGAAACAGCTGTTCTGTGACGGCCTCAGAGGAATGTTAGAGAGCGTTGGTGAACAAACAGCATCATGAAGTCCAAGGAACACAGCCAACAGGTCAGAGATAAAGTTGTGGAAAAGTTTAGAGTAGAACTGGGCTATAAAACAACATCCTCAGCTTCGAACATCTTAACAGAGCCTTGTTCAGTCCATCGTCTGGGAACATTAATCAGAGCGGCAGCTAAGAGGCCCATAGTAACTCTGGGGGAGTTGTACAGACCCATTGCTCTGGTGGGAGGATCTGTCAGCTATAACTTATCCACAATTCTGCCCTTTATGAAGGAGTACCTAGAGAAAACTGTGTTAAGAAAGACTTGCAAGTGAATTATCTAATTAAACCTGATGGAAAACTAGCACTGTACAAATATAAAGTATGGTGGTGGCTGCATCATGCTTCGGAAATTCAATTCTTCAGCAGGAACAGGGATTCTGGTTGAAGCTGATGAGAAGTTTGGTGGCGCAAATCCTGAAAGAGAAAACCTGTTAAGAACAGAAAAGACATTAGAGTATGGTGAAGGTTCGCCTTCCAGAAGGATAACTCTAAACATGCAGCCAGCGCTACAATTAAATGGTTCAGATCAAAGCATATTGGTGTCTTAGGACGGCCCATTTAAAGTCCAACCGAAAGTCTAAGGCAACATCTGAAAATCAATGTTTAAATGTCCTGTGTACAGTCTGATTCTGCTTAAGCTATTTCACAAAGAAACAAGGGTGAAAAGTCTCTGGATCTGCAAAATTGGTAGAGATGGACCCAAAACGTATTGGCGCTGTAATTGCTGCAAACTGTTACATGAAATTCCTCTAAAACACATATTTGTGGTTTTAACCTGGAAAAATGTAATAAGGTGCAAAAGGTATGAACACTTTAGCATGTAACTTTAAAAGCCTGTTGTATCTGGGTACTGTTTTCACATAGGCTTCCTGACAAACAGTTTGTGCAAATATCCATCTTCATACCTTTTTATAACAGGGGTGTCCAAAGTGTGGCCCGGGGGCCATTTGTGGCCCTTGGACTGATTTTGTGCGGTCCCCAAACTGCAGTTCAAGAATGATAAAACTTTGACCCATCCAGTGCAGGTTCTTGATGGAGATGTTTATTTGTAATCTGGGTAAAATTGTTACCAACATAATTTTCTTGCAATGAAAAATGTTAAGAATGACAAAAAGTATTTGTCTTTTTATAATCAGTCTTTTACAGTAAGTATCCAGAGACTTTTACTGAAAAGCCGACTTTTTCTGAACCCAAATCAGCTTTCATCTAATTTATTAAACTTGGCTAAATATAGCAAACATTTTGAAAGAAAATGACCCAAGCTCTGTTCTTATACTGAGAATAAATTTGTTTGTTGAGAAACGATCTGAAAACTAGATTAATTTCTTGTAATACAGCAAACATGCAAAATCACTTTTTAAATTTTTGGGTCTATGATGAATAATATCCCTTTCTTACAACAACAAAATACTTTATTTACTTGATTTTAGTTTTTATTTTCTTGGCCCATGAGTACTTTTGACTCAACGATTTTGGCCCATGTGACAAAAAGTTTGGACACCCCTGTTTTATAACAACTGAAATCTATTCATGAATTCATCACATTTCTCAACAGTTGAAAAAAATCTAACTAAAAACCTTGTGAGGATTCTAGAAGGTGTACTTCAACAACATACCTTTCTAAACATGAAGTCATATTTATCTCTCGGCCAATGTGACCCAAATATAACTGATGTCAATACTTTGGCCTTCCAGCCAGAAGGAAATACAATCTTCTCGTTGTTTCAAGCACAAATTTCCTGGGTGTCCAAGTGTTTGATGACCTGGGACAGGTGCAGGGTGACTGCAGCGTCTGCTGGCTGGAGGGGCTGCATGCCGTCCCTCTTAGTTGCATCGTCACGCCTGATATAAATAGCTTTACTGAAAATAACGCAGTTGAGTCCCAACAGAGGGGAGGGGTCACTTAGTCTTCATAAGAGACCAAACACACTGAGTTCTCCAAGCACAGACCTAACTCACTGACTGCAGACAAGCATAGTTTACATTTAAACCATGGGTATGCATGGATCCAAGCCAAAGAAACAAGTGCAGGTCCTGATGCTGGGCCTGGATGGCTCTGGGAAGACCACCCTGATCTACAAGCTCAAGTACAATGAGAGCGTTGCCACGGTTCCGACTGTGGGATTCAATGTGGAGATGCTGGAGATGGACAGGAGCAGCCCGGCGCTGACGGTGTGGGATGTTGGGGGCCAGAGGAAGATGAGGCCCTACTGGAAGCATCACTTCCTGGACACTGCTGGACTGGTGTTTGTGGTGGATAGCTGGGATGTGAAGCGGCTGGATGAGGCCCGCAAGGAGCTCCATCGGGTAACACAATCAGTGAACATTTATCTCCTCACTTTTATTTAGAATTATTTAAGATATTACTTCCTCCATTTGATATTTAATACCTAAATTAAAATACTTAATTATTAGTGCTGCTTTCAATTTTTTAAACTATTCATTTGCTGTTTATGCAGCAAATTTTAAAAATAAAATCTAAAATAAGAAAATCTTGTTTTTGAATGTAAAAACCTATATATGAGATGTAGCAGTGATTTTTTTTTTTTTTTTTTTTTTTTTTTTTTAAGCTATATTAATGTACTGTACATAAATAACTCAGTTTCATTCAGTCTCTTCAACAGAAATTAGTCTGTAGGGTGAATTCTTTACTATTGCACTGAACAATATCGCAAATAAAGAAGCAAGATTTTATATATTTCTCAGGATTAAGATATATTTAAGATGGCATCTACAATGATTAGCCTAAAATTGAAATGAGAAGAAAATAAGAAAAAGTTGTATCTAATCAGTACAATCAAGGATTGTATTTTTATTAATCAAATTAATTTATATTTACTAATTATTTAAATTACAAATAAAACCCCAAAAATAAAGAAACTACTTCTACTCTACAAACTATATTTACAAGTAAAAAGTGGGCGTTTATTATTATGCACAACAAACAGCTAGGCTAATAACATAAAATAGTGAGGGCAGACATGAACTAACCAGGAAAAAAATGTGGTTGTAACATCTACTGAACAACTGAGAAATAAGCAACCAAAAAACATCCCCACCTTTTTAAATACTATTGAGAATCTGATACATCATTATTTATCTGTACAAACTATCATTGCATTAAAACTATCCTGCATTCTATCTGATTATCAAAAGTTAATAAAATGAGCTGCAACAACTTAAATTTTAGGTTGTTGCAGCTCATTTTATTGCTTTAAATCTTAAAATAATTTCCAACTTCAGTTTAACTCAATTTGTAACACTTAAATCAGACTGCCCAGTCTGTGTGATTCTTAAAAAAAAAAAAAAAAAAAAGAAAAGAAAAAATGCAAATGATTCACTGGATGTGCATTTTCAGACTATACACGGTCAAACATTTTAAACTGTAAACATTGATTACTTGTCATCTTCATCAGCTTGTTCCTTCTCAAAAATGTATATAACTTTGGAACATTTTTGCTCAGGCTGCAGGAACGAACCAACTAGCGGAGAAGGAGAGGGGTGGGGGCTAAGCAGAGTATCATTATTATTAATTATTAATGTAGTATTTAATATTCCTTGCTCTGCAGCTAAATTAGTGCAGAATCTTTCATATTGAGAAATTATATTATTACCTCTAAGTTTTAAAAAAAAATAGTGAAAGTCACTTTTTTTTTTTCTTGCCCTTTTTATGGCGCCCCCTGGACGGCTGGTGCCTTAGCATGTGGCTATTCCACTGGCTGCCCCAGCTGGTAGCTGCCACAGGTCTCTTGGATATAGAACCAGTTGGTGATGAAAGAAAATGACTTAAAGGAAGCTACCAAATCCTGCTAAGCACACATCCAAGGTGTGGAGAACCCCCCCACCCCCACCCAAAACAAACCTTTTGGAAGAACACAACACAAAATAAGACAAATGTAGTAAAGTGATGCAAAAAAAAAAAAAAAACCCATTTATTACAACCACATCCGAAAGACTGATTAGACCAGACTCTCAGTTAGAGAAAGGCTTCTTGTTGAGTTCTGTGGTCCTTTGTGTTACCGACTATCTTATAATTTAGAAAAGCTCCTCAGCACCTGGAGCTGCCAGAGGAGAGTTGTGGGGGGGGAACTGATCAGCCAATCAGAGACACACTTGGGAAAAACATGCACAGCCAAGGAAAATGGATTTGATCATTCTTCTGAAACCACATTGATGAAAATGAAGAGGAACCAAAAATATCAACAAACTATCCTTGTAGATAAAATACGTTACTTCCATGACACGAAGCTGGTTTCACGAGGTAAACATCTAATCGCTCTGCTAAAGAAAAAGGATTAGGTCACATTTAGGTTTTAACATAATAAAAAAAAATTAAAGTTACATTAATCATGCAGTATTTCTGTTCTGAATAAGTAACAGAAGATAATTCATAGGAGAATGTTGACATATATGAACTTCATATCAGGTCAAAAATATTAATATGCTGGAGTTCATGGAGACCAGCTGCATAGGTGAGAAGTTGTCATGCACAGATCCGAAAGGAGGACATACTGAAGGGACCTGGAGAAAAATGACTATTAGTAAAAGGTCAGATCCAATACCTAAAGAGTTCATACTACAAACTACAGAAACTATAAAATGCCTCATAAGATGGATTTCTTTAAACTTTGTATTTTAAGTCCAAGTAATAGTGTAATCTCTTTCACATTTTAGATTCTGAGATACCACAGTCTCAAAGGAGTTCCTCTTGTGATTCTAGCCAACAAGCAGGATCTTCCAGGTGCTCTGTGCCCAGAAACACTCTGCCGGAAACTGGACTTAAGGAGAGAGTGTGAAGGCAGAGCGTGGTTCATCCAGCCCTGTTCAGCCACCACAGGCATGGGTCTTGAAGAAGGTTTTAGAAGAATGGTCTATCTGATGAAAAATCCACTGAGACAGACTCAAGAGGACATTAAGGTGAAGATGAGGTCCAAAGGATTTAGTTTCACAGCGATCAAACAAGCCATGTTCTGTGGCAGCTGATGGGTTTCGTTTACCTTGTTTTATAAAATGTTTAAGGTTCCTTGTTGGTCTGCTGTGCATTTCATCTGAAAATGGTGATGCACCTCAGAGTTATTCTGCATGGACCAGCATCTCGTTGTGGTGCAGCCACAGCATCTTCAGCTGGGGAGTATAAAACACAAGGAATCTTGTGTCACAAGCATTTTGTAACAGCATCATCTCTCAACTCCTGTTATGACGGTGCTAATCCAATGCGGTATTGTCTTTGCGTTACACTGATATGAAATTATTTTAAAAAAAATTGTGAAGTGGTTTAGATTGAGTGAAAAGCAGACAGTTGTGTCTAAAACAGAGTTCATATAAAGGCAAAGGGTTGATTTTGTGTTTGGTGAACTGTTTCTTTGCTGATTTGGCCAGATGTTTTCATTATTATCCTGCCTTTCATTCGGCCTTTTTCAGTTTAGTAGTAGAGTATCAGATTTTTATTTAAAATATCCTGGTATTTAAATATGTTCCTGATGCCATGCACTCTTAACAACGTTCTGAGGCCCTTTAGAACAGAAACAGGCCCACAGCATCACATATCCTCCACCATACATAAGTGGGCATGAGATGATTTTCTAGACATTCAACTTTTAGGTTTGTTACCAAAAATCACCAAACCAAACACAAGGTTTCACTGAAAGCGCCAGTAGTGTTTAGCAAACTTGACATGTTTATGTTTGTGATGGTAGAACAGAAAAGGTTTTTCCTGACAAACTCAGGTCCTTGTCTTTGGCCCTTTGAGAAACGGGCCTCTGGGTCACATCATTTTTAAACCACAGGTAAACAGGAAGACTGCAATCAGCTTTGATGGTGCAGTATAAATTTTTTATTAATTTATTGTTTAAAAATAATTAAGGGTGGTAATAGCTGCAGTATCAGTAATTTTGTTAAAACATGTTTTTTTTTTCTTGTGGGATTTGCTCAAATTAAAGACAATGATAGATGCATCTATTTTAAGGCTTTTTACACATCATTACCAGGGGCCTGATAATTGTGATGCAGCTTTATCTTGGAGGTATTATGTCCAGTCACATCTGTTTGTTTTACCTGATTTGCAAAGAAACAATTCAATTCAGTTCATATATTTACTCCAAGGCAATGCTTTGTTTGTAACACTGATTTTAAAAATAACTATATAAATAAACATGTATATACTTATTTTTATTGTCATAGAATTTATTGAAATAGCAGACTTCAATAAAAGTTAAAAAGTGGGGGAAAAAATTATAAACAACTAAATAAATTTATCTGGTTAAATTAATAATTAAATGATGGAGATACAAGTTTAGAGAAGATTATTTGGGGATTAAGGTCAACATTCATGGTGTGATTTAAATCATAGTCGAGTAACGTTAAGGTGTTCTTATGCTATCAGTCGATTGATTAAATAACCCAAATAAATGTAAAGACAAACCTAGACATTTAAATGTTCAGTCATGAGTGTTTTAATATGTTCAAAAATAATTATTTTACTCCAAAAATTAGTTAAACATGAATTAATGATAAAATTGTGATTTATTTTTTTTTCCTTTAAAATTGGAGTAATGAAAGGTGTGTATGAGAGTGATTGAAATTCAGCTATGAAGTTACTTTTTCTCCCAAGTCTGTTGCTGCACAAAGATTTGACTGAAGACAAAGATGTGCGACAGGATGCAACACTTCTGCAGCATTTACCCCTAAAATTCATTCCAGTAATATAGCACAACCTCCTGTTACTTAATGCAATCTTGTTTATCTAAAATTTCAAAACATCTAAACTTACAGTTGGTACAAATTTTTAAAGGGGATCTAAAGAAATAGCTGTTTAAAAATCTTCAATATTGTGAAGGCCTATGAATAAATAGTATTCTTATTTCCCAGAATATTTGAATATTAAAGGGCATCTCAGTGAATTAAATAGCATGAAAAGTTATTTTATTTCATGAAGTAGATTCAAAAAGTGAACTCTCATATAGATTCATTAAACTGTGATCATTTCTAATTTTTTATTATAGACATGTTGGCCAAGTGGAAAGTATGTCCATGCATTGGAGCATCTGCTCTAAGGACTTAGTTGGGGCTCCTTTTGCATGAATTAATGCATTAGTGCTGTATGGCATGGAGGCAGTCAGCCTGTGACTGCAGAGGTTTTAAAGAAACCCAGGTTGCTATGTAATCAGCCATCAGCTTGTCTGCATTGGTGTCTCTCCTCTTCCTCTTCACAAAGTACTCTCTATGAAGCTTTGGCCAAGACAACAATTAAGCACAGAGATACCATGGCTATCACAGCACATCAAATGGTGACATTAATGTTTGAGCTATACACTGCACCTTTTAAAATAAAGTCCATCATTATTTTTACTAAACCAAATATTGGTACCTTTGGTAATGGGTCCAGCTGGGAAATGAAATCAGCATCTCCATAAAGGTTGTTAGCAATGAGAAGCATGAAGTTCTCTAAGATCTCAGGCTGCACTGACTTTGGACCTGATAAAACACCAAACCATCATCCAGTTTTCTTTTTTTTTTTCTTTCTCCGTAGCCCGAGTGAGATGCTTCTGATGTTGTTTCTGGTTCAGTAGTGGCTTAACACCCGATATTTGTATCTCATGTCCAGGAAACGTTTGTGGTCGCTCTTTAAGCACTGACTCCAGTCACGGTCTATGCTTTTAAATCTTCACCAAACTCTTGAATGGGCAATCCTCTCAAGGCTATGGTTAATCTGCCACGACCCAGTCGGTGGCAGCAGATGGCCGCTTGCACTGAGCCAGGTTCTGCTGGAGGTTTCTTCTTATTAAAGGGGAGTTTTTCCTCTCCACTGTCGCTACATGCATGCTCAGTATGAGGGAGTGCTGCAAAGTCAACAACACAATGCAAGCGATTTTCTGCTGTTGCTTCATGGCGTTCAGGCGAAGTGAATGCTGCAAGTCAATGACTTGATGGTATCTGCTGGGTTTACTTAGATAAAAAAATTTTAAACTACTTTGAATAATTAATTGAGCTTAATGTACTTTTTGATAACTAGGATCAATTGGAATATATCTGTGATTGAATAGAAATGACTTTTTTGTTGTAAAGTGCCTCGAGACGACATTTTGTTGTGAATTGGCACTATATAAATAAGCTGAATTGAATTGAACCCTTTTGCACATGGATCTTTTCTGACAAACTTTTTCCTTCCACCAAACTTTTTTTATTGCTAAACTTGGATTGAGCGCTCTGTGAACAGCCGGTTTCTTTAGCAGTGATGCTTTGCAGCTTGCCCTGCTACTGATGTACAACTGTCAATTTAGTAATACCATAGCATAACATAACAGTTTAAAAAAAGTTTTTTTTTGTCAGTATAATTTTATAAATAACTGAAACTTGGGTTTTCATTGTCTGTAGGCAGGGCCGGATTTACAAGAATGTGGGCCCCTGGGCTGGAAACTGTTTTGGTGCCCTATCCGCTAAAGAAAAATTGTTTTGCTAATGCAAATTGTTTTAGATTGATAGGTAGTTCTATACATAATTTGGTATGAACTGATGATACCAACTGATGATGGGCCTATGACTCTTAAATAAAGTACAATGTCTACAAGACATGCAGTCATTAAAGCTGCAGTATATAACCTTGACAAAAATGTTTTTTTCATATTTGTTAAAACTGTCACCATGTTATGACAGGATGGTATGAGGCAGAAAATCTGTGAAAAGATCGATTCCCTCCACCTCCTCCCTGAGCTACTATTGCCATCTAAAGAAATGCACCGCTCCCGACCTAAAACAACCAATCAGAGCGAGGAGGAGGGTCTAATGGCTAATGGCGAAGAAATAACTTACCATTCCAGGAAAACTATTTCGCCGCTGTCATCGGCGGCCATGCTAACTAGCGTTAGCATTTGTGGCAGGACATGTTGTTATGATCCAGCTCTATCATAGCAGAGAGCAAGTGGGAGCGTGTGAGCGGCGCGTACATGAGGGTGATTGACAGCACTGAGACCCTCCTCCTGGCTCTGATTGGTTGTTTCTGACTGAGTGGTGTATTTCTGCAGTTAGTACTGGGAGCACTGGGAGAAAGCAGAGGACCTTGATTTTTTTTCACAGATTATTTGTCGTATACTGTCACGACATAATAATAATTTTAACAAATATGTAAAAAAATAAAAATAAATAAATAAAATAAAATAGAAGTTACATACTGCAGCTTAAATTAAAAAAAAAAAAAGAAATTTAAAAAACAATCAAAATCTGTGGGACATTCTAAAAAATTGGGGCTGTAGCTTAATCTATGACTTTCACTTTTTGAACTGAATTACTAAAATTAATTTACTTTTGAGTGTTATTCTAACGTAGATGCACCTGTTCATTTTCGAAAGTATAGGGACATATAAATGTTCTTATATTAATAAATATGACTGCATGGCCATTGCCGATGTGTGAGTAAGGTGTGGCGCTGCCAGCACTCAGACGTGAGCGGAGAGACCAATGAGAGTGAGGGGGATTTCCCCACCCTTCCTCTACGCCAGAGAGGCTACCCTCCACCACCCGGCATTCCCAGTATGCACCGCGGACACGGCAGCAGAAAATAGTCGGCTAACGAAAGGCAGCAAAAAGAGAACCAGAAAAGGGGGTAGCTCACCAGCTAAATTCAAGAGCCCAACTGTATCCAACGTTACCCAGAACCGTAAACATGGCTGACAACGAGAAACTGGACAACCAGAGGCTGAAGAATTTCAAGAATAAGGGCCGAGATTTGGAGGTAAAAGTTGTGCTGATAGGAGTCTCCGCTTACTGGCGGCGCCGCCGCCGCTTCTGCGTTCACGGCCAGCGTTTGCCTCTCGGCTCCGCTGTGACGTCGTTTCTAATTCCCACTCATCGGGGAACTCTGTTGCCTGAACCCTGTCAGGGCCTTCACATGTAGCCCATCGGAGACGACTGGCCTCGGCTTGGAGGTCTCCACGTTTGGGTTTTTGGTTTCGTTACCCCAGCAGACCGCGCTGCTTGTTAAACATGTCAGAAAAACCTCCGCTGGGTGAGCTAGGCCCGCTGGGGGCATGCTAGCTCAACTGAAGCATATCATTTCCCGGTTCCTTTTTGCTCGGTGTCAAATGTACACCATTTAATCAAAAGTGTATCTAATAAACTTAAATGTTTAATCTACTATAGTAGAAGTGTTCCCTTAATTGCTCTATAAGCATTACAGTAGGTTAACGTCATTTTAGCACTGCAGCAGGCTAACCTGCTTAGCTCGGTAGTAGCTGCAGTTCCACCCATCCCCCGTTCCGATAATCAAAAACAATGGCGGAAACCAGTTAGCTTCTTAGCTGCCCTGTTACGTTGCTGTAAAGTCGATGTAAATAATTACATTTTGACTACGTCTTTAAACTGCGTATGTTTAAAACCCAAATGTCTACTTTCGTCAGTCGGAATGATTGACAGATGAAAGCTAAACATGCTAGCTGATGTCGGATCAATACATGTCCAGGTGATTTACAGTCAGCTCGGCGTGTCAGGGGCTCATGGAGGCCGGTGGGTGTCGATTTTTGTCTTGGTCGGCTCACTTTTGGTGTGTATGATTCCGAAATACTCATACATCCTGTTTGACAACTACTTTCTGTTAGAGAGACGGGCCTCAAGGGTCATGTCGTCTTTCAGCGTGGTAACAACTTGAGATATACATAGAGGTATGTAAATGTTGAACGCACCCTTTATCTCTAAACAAGCACCAGGACACGAACCAAAACTGTATTTGCGCATTTAAATGTCATTAAAGGTGTGCTTAAGTGCCCCTGTGTTTAGACACACATGGCTGAATTTAATTCTGGCCATCGATGAAATATCAAATGTCTGCATGGTTGCTCTGAAATTCATCAGTGGTGCGATTGTTTCATATGTTGAAGCATTTGCAAATACAAATAGAGGTGTGCACGTCATAATTACCCCCTCCCCCAGTTCACATATGAAGCTCATGAGTAATTTTGGTTTAATTTGCTCACCAAACCAATACTTGACCTTTGGACTCGATGCAAGCTGATATGAGGTTCTCATGGTATGATAATTTAGCTTTATTTAAATGGCACCTGTTCACAACAAATGCCTGTTTTACAATAAAACGAGTCCTATTCAGAAATGATGTCACCAAAGAATCCAATACAATCCATTCGTAAGCAGATTCAAATTTCACTACATACATCCCTAACCGATCCTAGTTAAAATACAGTGCAGCCAGTTTTAGGTTAAAATGCAGTTTGATTTAAAATTTAATCATGGAAACCCAGATGATTGAATCATTGCAGTGACTGACTTTGAGGCAAACTGCTCTCCAGTGGAAGCATGTGGATGGCCGATTGTGTTGAGTTGGGTTTGCACAAATCCCTGAATCAAGCTAGGTTGTGGCAATATTAGAAAGGAATGATTCTTAAAAATGAAGAAACCTCTGGCAGAATCTGGTTCAGTGTGAGAATAAGCACTCGAGTTATTAATACTGCATAGAATATTGTACGTTTTTGTAATTCTGCTCTTTATACGGTGATACAAATACAACAAACGGATATTAGGTGGTTAATTAGTCTGGCCATTTGCTTGAGTAACCAGCCTGAAGCCCACTGCTTAACAGACTGCATATGTAACTTGTGTTTCTGGTAAGCAGTGGAAAAGTGGAGGTGCCCTCTTTAAGCCAGCTGATTTGCAATGCACAGCAACATCCAGGGGAGTGACAGCACTTTCTTAATACAAGTACAAAAAAAATATTGCAAAGAAGTTCAATACTTTTTTTTTTTTTTAAACTCATTTTGGAAAGTAAGACTCGTATAAATTAATTACAGATAAAGTAAAATATTTCAAGCCTTTATTTCTTGTGATTTTGATGATCATGGCTTACCGATACTGAAAATCCAAGATCGAGTATCTTAGAAAATTAACTATTGTGAAAAGTAAAGCATATAAATTTCTTAAAAAGTTGAGTGAAAGGAAAAATTGTGGAAAGTAAAGGTGCAACAGAGACAACAGAAGCTTTAAAAACGTTCAAGCCAAATCTATTCAAGAATTTGGGGGCTGAAGTCCGAACATCAGGAGCCATTACAGACAGACAAATCCTACATGGCCTATAAATGTCATGTTCCTCATGTCAAACCAGTACTGAACCAAAGACAATGTCAGAAGCATCTCTCCTGGGATAAGAAGTAAAGGAACTGAACTGCTGCTCAGTGATGCAAAGTCGTCTTTTCAGATGAACGTAAAGTTTGCATTTCTTTTGGAAATCAAGGTCCAAGAGTCTGAAGGAAGAGCGGAGAGGCACTGAATCCACGTTGCTGGAAGTCCAGTTTGAAGTTTCTATAGTGAGTGATGGTTTGGGGTGCCATGTCTGCCGCAGGTGTTGGTCCACTGTGATTTATCAAGTCCAAAGTCGGGTCAGTCGTCCACCAGGAGATTTTAGCGCTTCATGCTTCCTTCAACTGACAAGCTGCATGCAGATGCTGATTTCATGCTTGATTAGCCAACAACCTCCTTGACCAGAACCTAATAGAGAATCTATGGGTTATCAAGAGGAAGATGAGACACCAGAACCAACAATGATCAAAGCTGAGCTTCCTGAACATCTCAACAGAACCACAGACGGATCACCTCCATGCCACGCCGCATTGATGCAGTAATTCATGCAACAGGAACCCCAACAAAATATTGAATGCCTAGAAGGGAACATACTTTTCAGAAACCTGACGTTTCTGTTTGAAATATCCTTTTTATTCATTTATGTTCTCTCATTTCAAAGTTTGACTTTCTGAAATGAGTGACAAAATATTGAATTTTTTTACAATATTCACATTTTTTGAGCTGAAACTGTAGTTAACTCCATATAGACGGGGAAAACTCCTCTCACTTCATTGGTCTCTCTTGCTTCTCATTTAGACAACTTTAAACCGTAAGAGCATCAGTTATAACTTTTTAAAACCTCAATAAACCTTATTTGTGGGAATTTGCTTGTGTTTACATTCTTGTATTGAAGTTAGAATGAGTAAATATTAATTGACGACTGGTCAGCAGGCGTTTTACTATTACTGTCTTCCTTTCTGTCTTTGCTGTGGAGACAGTCTAAATTATAGAAATTCATCATCTGTTGCTGATAGCAAAAAGATTTCTAACTAAATGAAATATCCCATCTCCCTTCATATTCTATGGTCCGTTTAAGTTTGTCGAATATCAAATATTATCCAGCTACATATATATTACACATATTTTCAAAATTAAAGTGTCTTCAGAGCGAGACTCCTGGTCCACGAATTACGCAACCAGTACAAGAGACCATGTTATAAATGAGCCTTTGGCGTTGGTTATGTCAAGTGATTAGTTTTTCCCAATGCAACACAATATTTACTACATAATTGAGGTATTCTTCAGCACAGTGTTGTTAAAGCTTAGTAAGCTAACCTAAAAATCATTTTAGTAAGGCTGGAATAATAGTTTTACAGTAACTAAAGCTGAAGTTCTTCAGGTCAGACTGAATTTTAGTTATCGTCCAACCATTGACTTTAACTTTGGGGGGGGGGGGGTTTAAGGTTTTTTTTTAATCGTTTTTACTTGTATTGATCAGGAGATTTCTTGTTGTCTGACGTTCATATGTTTCCTACAGACCATGAGACGACAGAGGACTGAGGTAGTGGTGGAGCTCAGAAAGGTAATTACTCTCATATTGTGTCATCAACTATAACCGTCCAGTTAGTCGGTGCTCTGCGTATAATCTGTTACCTAATAAAAATGCTGGAATAGCTATAAAGTAAATGCCTCTGCTTCCTTCATTTGCTACAGCACAAAAGAGATGAACACCTTCTGAAGAGGAGGAATGTGCCCCACGAAGACGTTTGTGAGGACTCTGACGTTGATGGAGATTTCAGATCAGTATGTTTTTATATTGTTTTCTATCTCCAGCCTGGTTGTCTTTTAAAAATCTAGTCAACATTTTTAGTCTTCATGTTTAAAAGACAGCATGCTGTTGCTCCAGTTGGCCTTCGTTAATACTGTGAGAATGAATCCCTGGTAAAACATAATCTCATGGGATCTGCCGACATAATCAAAGTGTACAGTTCAGCAATCCTGATCCGCTGCTGTTGGGTAGATGTTAAACGAAGCTCTACCTGCTTGTTTTGTTTCCAAATTGATCCTTTGTGGACATTATTTATGTTTAAAAAAAAATCTAAAATCATTTTAAAGGGGCAGTATTATGTGTTTTCCAGGCACACAGAATCATTTTATAGCACAATCAAGTAACTATGTTTTCTTCAGTTGTTATAAAAATGCTGTATTTATCAAATATGACTTTAGAGAAATTTGACTTCTAAATTTAACGCCTTGAAATTGGGCCTCTGTCTCTTTAAGAAAGTCCTGCTCTTTTTGAAACTCTGCCTTTAGGAAGTCATCATAACAGGACTCCTCTATTAATCCTTTAACAACGTTTTTACCAGCGTTGCACTGAGAAGTAGCTCGTATAATGAATTCAATAGATGCGTAGATCCACCAGCTGTTTGCTAATTGCTGCTGGCTAGTCTGAAGGAGCGGAGTGGGGAATTTGCAAGGGAGGGGTGCTCTGTGAGGCGGAAGCTCTGAAGCTCACAGAACTGCTGCTCTGAGGAGGAGCTTCGTCTTGAAGGCGGTGCTAGGTCCATCCGGGCGTTTTGCACAACTGAGTGGTTGCCATGGGAGACTAAAGGATTTCTTAAACATGCATGGAAGAATAAGGCAACGCTCCACTTTGATGAGGGAATAACATTATAACATGACGTAAAACTAAAAAAAAAAATCCATTTTACATAATACTGCCCCTTTAATAATCAGTCTTCCTGTTGTGGGGTTAAGGCTATCATCAGAGAGAACTTGAACTATTCACAACAGACTCTTTTTAGAGATTATTTTCACTTAATAGCAAGCATTTGTACTAGGGTTGCACAATATATCGAATTACAGCTGTTTTGCAATCACAAAGGACTGCCTGGCTGCAGCATTTGGTAGGCTATATTATGTCAAGTCACAAGCATTACTACTACATGCCAGTGGTATGTTTGGCCAGTTTGAGGGAATTTAACTGCACCTGATTTCCAAACTCAGGACAGACTGAAATGATTGAGCTGCTAAAGCTCAGAGTGGTGGGAACAGCATGATGGTGAAGAAAGAGGAGGGGTAATTATAACAATGGGTTTTTTTTTTTGTTTTTGTTTATCAAGTATGTCTAATATTTTCATGTGTTAAATATTGTGCAACCCTAATTTTGATCTTGCGCCATAAAGCCATCGGCGGCCATATTTCAGAACATCCAGTCAGGGCAAACATCAGAGCGGTTTGTTTTGTACTCTAAAAATGTCTCAGAAACAAGATCAATCAAGACTCCCACCTTCAGTAAAGGTCTTTGGGTTTGGTGGCAGTGACGGATTAAAATGTCCACTCAGCTGTTGAGATTCAATCACTGTAACTACTTCACGGTGCTGAAGGCTGATTCAGAAGGGGCTGCTTTTAGCAGTATATCAGCAAATGCCTGCTGGTCAGGCATTAGAGGTTTCTTGTCTGTGATGTGGGGATATTTAAGGGAGGCTACAGTAATGCATGCATCGTCTTCTCTGACAGATATTTGTTGTATTTTTCATTTACAGATGACAACAAAATTCATAATTTCACCCCTAATCTGTGCTTTTTGATATGGTTTCCTGAATAGTTGTTTACTCCAGCTCTTCTTTTTATTACTCAACTAACTGTATTTATATCTTACCAAGGGATGTTTCAAAAAGGGTCTAATTTGAATCCTCAGATAATGGCTTCTAAGTGAAATCATTGGTGACATTTGATCATTTTGTGATCGTCGCCATAATTCATCAGGATTACTTCAGGTGAAATAGTGATTTGCAACAGTTATATTGATTATACGAGTATAAAATGGAAGTAGGTGGAGAAAAACGGCATGTTGATGCAAAATGACCTAGAATACCGTCAGATGGCAGCAACACTGATCCAATACAGATCAAAGTGAAGGTCAGTTGATAATTAAAGGATGATTAAGGTGCCCTGCATACGTTGAAGCTTTGGTGTACAAGCAAAATGTCAATGATGTGCTTGTTACACATCCATTTTATTGACTGTCGTAATGCATCACCTGCTTGGTTGAGCTAACCAACATCGGCTGTCTGTACTCCTCGTTAGCTTGTAATACGCAAAAAAAAAAATAAGAGGCCTCCTTTGTTCACAGTTTGTCAGGAAATGCACCATAATGGTCCCTTTTAAGCTTCATTCTGGTGTTTAATGTTGAACATATTTTATTTCAAATCTCTACTGAAGCTAATCTCTGGAATTTTCTTTTGCAGCAAAACACCTCTCTTGAAACAATAGTACAAGTAAGTCAGTTTCCTTATTTTTATGCATTTCTGGGTTGTGCAGGCAAACGTTTTGATAGATGCTCTTCAGAATAAAGCGATGAAATAAAAATATTTTAGAACTGCTCAAATCAATACAAGTAGGAAATTTTATCTTTTATCTTTTTTTTTTTTTTTTTAAAGGGGGTGTAGTTTTCTCTTTTAAATGCAGTGCCACTCATAACGTTGCTATGTTGACTTGCAGAATGCCACCAGTGATAACCAGGGCATCCAGCTGAGTGCTGTTCAGGCTGCCAGGTAAGGAAACACGTGCCATGTCTGTCTACTCTTCTATCAGCATGTAATTAAATTAACGTTGTATGATTCGCAGAAATTTGAAAATATTTTAGGATTTATATTTCTAATGCCTGTTCAGTTAATGTTTGATCCAAGGAGTGACTGTTTCTGACATGGGAGTCACATGTTGCATGTTATAGTTTGAAAGCAGGATTTTACAGTGAATTGACTTCACATCCTGCTGAGGTTTTGTTTGCGATGTAAAGAGTATTCGCTCCACTTTAGCCAAGATTCACATCTGGCTCGCAGGTGTATTTATAAGCTGCTGATTCTGCACTTTGACACCACTGCTTTGTTTCTGCAGGCTTTCTGGTTACGGCTGATTGGTTCTTGTAAAATAGGGTTTCAGTGTTGCAGTTTCAGGGCCTGACAGCTTTCCCTACCAGCAGTCAGCCTCATCTGTTTAATGGATGCTGGAAAAGGCCATGCAGCTCAGTCATGCAGCCCTCTAGAAGTGAGCTGAAAGCTGCCAAAATTCACGGTCATATTGATCTCGTTCATATTTCAGGACTTTATTTCGTTTTTAATTAATTTTAATTACTTTTAATTAATTAAATCATAGCTGTGCTATTCCTGGTTTGGTGTTTTTATTAGTTCAGACTGGAGTTGGAGCTACTGTCAAGTATGTTTGATCCTATGTTCTCAATTTCTGTTAAGAATTACAGTGCAGGGAAACTTTTACCATTTTATTTTTTTTGTTTTTGTTCTTTTAAGCTGAAAAAAAGATGGCTTATCAGTATAGCTCATGAACATTGTTTAATAGAACAGATGAGTTTTAGAAATCCTTTTCATTATTTAGACTAGGATTTCTAGCTGCAGAGAAATATTGTTGGGCTGAACAGCTAAGATTTCTGCACAGTTTTAGGAAGGTTTTTGAAATAATTGTTTTCAACAATTCAATTTTTACTTGACAGGCTTATTAATAGGACTACATTATTTTAGCAAAACATTTCTACAAAATATTGCAATAATAGTTTCACTCACACTTTTTGGATTCTCTTTTTTTTGTCTCCAGTGTTTGCATCCTTTTCTTTAATCTTAGCATCTATTTAAACTGGGTGTTAAACAGTATTTATTATGAGAGTTTTAATACAAACTGATGTTCTGAGCATCGACACTTTGCACATTTATTCTTTCAAATACTGTCACACTGATATTCAGTACATCATCCTTTTGATATTTTTGCAGCTCTACTCAACTATAGTTACAAAAACGACTTAAATCTGATGATGATGTTGATTTTAGCTATTTGTGACTGGGAGTCTATAATATGCATTGGCCACCATTCACAACAACACCTCCATCAATAAGAGAAAGTTGAAATGTTAATCCTGCTGCCAGAATAATGCTGGCTGAAGCAGACACCAATGTTTAGTTCATTTGTGGTTGGCGAAACCTTTAAGTTGGCATCAAAAACAAACCTTTCTTTGCTCTCCCTCAGCAGCTGTGTTCTATGGCAGCATATTTTGTGGTAAAATTGGACAAAACGGTTGATAAACCTAAGCTTGGCTGAGCGGTGGAACTAGAACTGGAGCTGGGAAAGAGATTGGACCCGGATGATTCTGTTGGCTGTTTCTCTGTTCTGATGTTTCCTTTGTATTTTTATAGGAAGCTGTTATCCAGTGACCGTAATCCTCCCATAGATGACCTGATTAAATCTGGGATCCTTCCTATACTGGTGCACTGCCTGGACAGAGATGACAAGTAAGCTAGCTGCAGTTCTGTCTGCCTGCAGCAATGACTCATGCTTTTTTTTTTTTTTTTTTCCAACTTTGTGATAATTATAGACAAAGTTAGCCTCATTCCTGTTCAGTGTTATGCAGATGAGCTGGTGGGGTTCCGCCTGACTCACATCTGAATAGTGCTGCTGATATGTAAATGTGTTCTAGTTTTCCCCCAGAAAGTGAATGACTAATCATCATGCAGATATTGTTGAACTCGACTGCCTAATCCTGCCTCATCAATCAGTTGATCTAATTTTCCTGCAGCCCATCTCTCCAGTTTGAAGCAGCCTGGGCTCTCACCAACATCGCCTCGGGTACCTCAGAGCAAACCCAAGCTGTGGTTCAGTCCAGTAAGTTTCACAAGAACAAATCCCTTTTGATTTCCACACTGTTTGATTTGTTTGGATGAGCTTTGTTAGTTTTACAATTGTAACAACCCAAAGGAAGTTTGTCTGAGCACGTTGAGCTCTGATGGTGTCCTTGTGACGTAGACCAGGCATGTATTTAATACTCTCAGTATAGCCTTGAGGAAAATCAGTATTTATACAAATTTTTGAAACAAAAATGGATGATATGATCGGTTTGTTTTTAAAAGGACAATATTATGTAAAATGGACTTTTTTTAGCTTTACATCATGTTATAATGTGTTTCCTTCATCAAAAACATACCTGGAGTGCTGCTTTGATTCTTCCATGCCTGTTTGAGAAATCCTTTAATCTCCCATGGCAACCAAGCAAACTGCAGCTCCTCCTCGGAGCTGCAGTTTGCTTCCGCCTCACAGAGCATCCCTCCCTGCAACTTCCCCACTCAGATCCTTCAGACTATATAGCAGCAATTACCAAAAACCTGGTGGAACTACACATCTTCTGAGCTCATTACATGAGCAACTTCTCAGTGAAATGCTGATTTAAAAATGTTGTTAAAGGGTTAATAGAGGAGCGCTGTTGTGATGACTTCCTGAAGGCGGCGTTTCAGAAAGAGCAGGAGTTTTTAAAGAGACAGAGGCCCAATTTCAAGCCACTAAATTATGAAGTCAAATTTCTTTTAAGTCATATTTGATAAATGCAGCACTTTTATAACAACTGAAGGAAACATAATTACTTGATTGTGCTATAAAATGATTCTATGTGCCTGGAAAACACAATACTGTCCCTTTAAATAGAAAAGGAACAAGTATTCCTCCTGCTGATTAAGTAGTTTTACATTAAGTATCACAGTTATAAAATCAGGATGTACAGCGGGTAAATAAGTTAAAACATATCGGCAATTTTCTAGTACATATTTTTTCCCATCCAGTGCAGTTGTGCAAAGAAGTCATAAGTTATGTGTAGAAACCTTTCCAAAAAGTTATATTTGTCTTTCATGTAACTGAAGAACAGGTTAAGGTGCCCGTTTTCAGCCAGCTGAATGGCAGTCCGTAGCAACAGGTTGTGCAGAGTCAGGACACTCTTACTCTTTGTTCCTGTCACCTGAAAACACTCTGGTTACTCCGAAGCTTTCTCTAGCATCTCATCAAAGGGATTTTAAATTGTAGAAACGGTATGACAAAAAAAATTTTAGTTGCATTGAAATGTTGTTACACTTTAAAGTATGTGTAGAACAAAACTTTTAAAGTAAATTGTTGTTCTGAGCTTTTTGAGGCTGTTGCTGTTTGTAAATTAGGTTTATAACCAAAAGAAAAAAGAGATGTATCATTTTTAAAAATTATTTTTAAGACTCTGTCACAATATATCGGCATCATCCCAGCAGTCACCAGACCCTCGGGTATTTGTTTGGTCATGTGAAGGTGATGCAGCACAGGATTGTGAGGTGTTTAATGTTCATATTGATGCATTCCTAAACTTAAACTTAATTGTTCACTCATAGTTTGTTTCTTTTGATTTGCCTATGAGTCAGTTTTACTCCTGGAAATGGGTTAATGCAGGTTTGGAGAATTAAGGTCCAAACATTACTGTTGTACCATCCACTACGAGCTCCTTGGTCTTGACAAAGTGGATATTTAATTTAGAAGTAGGGGGGTTTACTACTTGGCCAAACCCCAACTCCAGTATTTGCTGAGAGGTTTACTTTATATAGTTAAGAGTTAAAGTACAAATTCACTGATGTCACATGCTAGTGTCAAAAACATCATCATTAAAAGTTGTCAAAATCATCGGTGAAGTTATTTATTTTATAAATTAAGAAACTGTGAGGGCTTCAAAGTGTCTTAAAGCTTGTTTTAGCTCTCTAAAATTTGGAGAAACCCTGAAAAATGTGTATTACTTTGCGAAATATGGCTCCTTCTTGATCTAATATTTGAGTCTGTAATTTTGGGTGGGCTAATTGCTGTACCTAAACCTACAGCATACATCGATTTTAAAAAAAGTACCTGATAAATTTTTACTTGGAGACTTTTTCATTACATGGCACAGCTTTGCAGGTAGCACTATGTAAATGATAGTGATGCTTTTTTTTGTTGTTTTTTTTTTTTTAATTTTTTTTTTTTTTTTTTTTTTTCGCTGGGCTGGCCAAAGCTTCTAAGTGAATCCAATGGGGAAGATCTGATGTTCAACCACTGCAGGCTGCTCATCAGTTCGAGATAATCATCACCTGTGTCTAAAGAGGGTCGAGATATATATATATTTTTATTTATTTATTTATTTATTTTATGCAGCCCATTTAAAATCGTCCTCACATGACGAATGAAGATACAAACAGCTCATTTGCACATGTGTTGCATGAAATGTGCAAGAAGATAAAGGAACAGTTCTTTTAAGTAGAACTTCCTTAAAATAGAATAGAAACAGCCTTTATTGTCCCACAAAGGAGAAATTCAGGTGTAACAGCAGCAACAGATATAAAGTTTCACACAAAAAGTTCTTAAAGTGTAAAAAACCGCCAATTTTTAAAAAACAAGATTAATAATAATAATGCACTGTACAAGACTGTAGCAGAAAGTACTGTGCAGTTATTAGACATAGGCATATCAGACTCAATCCTAGGGCTGTGCAATTGAGTCGGATCACTTTCTCCAAGAATATACATAATGTGCTTGTGTATTGAACATTAAAAAAAGATAACTATTTACAATACAGTATATCAGTGCAGAAAAACAGATGTGCAATAACAGTGGAAATGTTATTTAAAAATGAGTAAGAACAGAGTAGATGATTGTGCAAATGCCAGCAGGGATGTAAACACTTATTGATTCTGTTGGGAGCAATGATGGTTATAAAGTCTAACAGCTGCTGGGAGGAAGGATCTACGATAACGCTCCTTTGAGCGTCTAGGATGCAGTAGTCTGTCATGGGGTGGGAGACTTTGAATAAATTGAATTGAGTAGTATGTTGGACCCAGCTTGTAACTGAAGTCTGTTGCAGTCTAGTAGACTTGATTAAAAACTCAGTTCTTCTCTGCAGAACTCTATTAAGACGTAATAAAAACAGCTCCTAAAGTGTTTTTTTATATTGCAGACTTTTATCAGTATTCTGAATTAAGCTGGAATATACTCTGTTTTTAACATATCTATCTAAAGGTTTGTGTGTTCGGAGCTCTGTCTGCATGGTGTCTGCATCACCCATTTTTTTGTTTCTTCGTTTGTGAAGATGCTGTGCCACTGTTCTTGAGGCTGCTCCACTCTCCCCATCAGAATGTGTGCGAACAGGCCGTCTGGGCCCTGGGAAACATCATCGGTGAGTTACAACTGATTTCATCTTGTTCTCCGACTGCTGGAATGAAGATTATCTCTAACTCTTCGTCTTGATGACGTAACAAGCATTTGTTTGACAGAGGAAGTCAGCAGGAAGAGCGGTTATAAACTTTATTGTTGTTCTCATGCAAACCCAAAGCAACCTGCCTACATACCCTATACTTGTTTCATTTTTTTTTTTTTTTTTTTTTTTTTTTTTTTTATAAACTTTCTGTACATGTGTCCAGGTGACGGTCCACAGTGCAGAGACTATGTGATCAGCTTGGGGGTGGTCAAGCCCCTGCTGTCCTTCATCAGTCCCTCCATCCCCATCACCTTCCTCCGCAACGTCACCTGGGTCATGGTCAACCTGTGCCGCCACAAGGACCCTCCACCTCCAATGGAGACAATCCAAGAGGTGAGTGTGTGTGTATGGAGATAAGAAGAGGAGAGTGTGTGTGTGCATATATATATATATATATATATATATATATATATATATATATATATATATAATTTTTTTTTTTTTGCCTGTTATCAGGAAGGCATTATTTTTTGTGAAAATGTTTTGGAAAGATTTCTTTTATCTCAGAGAATCAGCACAGGGTGTCTGTGCATCCTTAAAAAGTCTTAAATTCATGGGGGGGGGTTGTTGTTAAACGCCTTAAAATGTCTTAAATTCATTAGAAAATATGTAAATTTGCCTTAAATGTGTTCATCACAGGTCTTAAATTTTATCGTGGCAGGACAAGTTAATGTCGTATATTGGGTAGTTTATTTTTCTCGTGAGACTTTTCTGTCAGGCAAATCTTTGAGTCGCACGCAGACATCTTTATTACGTTCTGTGACTCGAGGTGGTTGAGGCTACCGCTAACTAGCTGCTAATATAACGTTGCTAGGTAGCTTTTTTGCGTCAATCATTGGTCAGCGTAAATTATCGCCAGTTGGCTGGACGATGTTCATCTTCGCCACTGGATCACTTCTGTTGCCGACCCGTACGGTGCTACGTATGCATTCTGTGCAAAAAAGCTTGGCACTAATATATAAAATATGTGGTTTTCTTTTTTACATTTCTGTTGCGACACAGGTCTTAAATTTAATTCATAATGGTCTTAAAAGTCTTAGATTTGAGTTGGTGAAACCTGCAAAAACTCTGCTGCAAACAGTGAATGTGTTATGTTGCATTAGGTCTTAACTGGTTAATCTGCAGGTGTCAGTCCTTTAAAGATGCCAGAGCTTCATGTGAAAATATTGAGCTGAGATGAGGTTTTTTTTTTTTGTTTTGTTTTGTTTTTAATGCAGAGAATCTTATGTATCTGTTGAAGTTATAATCAAAACTTTTTGGGTCACTAATGGTACCATTTCTTCTCAGATCCTGCCTGCTCTCTGTGTGCTGATCCACCACACCGACGTCAGTGTAAGTACATAGATCTTTAACAGAAATGATGTAAACCAGCACAGGTCAGTATAGCTGAAGATAAAAGTCATTATTAATCCTAAGATTTTTTTTTTTTTGGCTCTTTGCAGATCTTGGTGGATACCGTCTGGGCTCTGTCTTATCTGACGGACGCTGGGAATGAGCAGATCCAAATGGTCATTGACTCTGGCATTGTTCCTTACCTGGTACCGCTGCTCAGTCATCACGAAGTTAAAGTTCAGGTATGAAGAGGAACCAGAATCTGATTTTAATCAGGTTATTTAAAACTATAACATGTAACAAGTTCCTATTTTATACACTATGCAGCCATGTAAAGTCAAGTTTATGTGGATAGCACATTTCAGCAGCAAGGCAGTTCAAAGAGCTTTACACCGTGCTTTACATGCATCAGAATCATCGAGCAAATATCATCCAGCAAATATGATTCAAAAATATTGATCAATGCGCCACTTGCTACTAATCAAAGGCAGCTCTAAACTCATGGATTTTTAAGCTTGATTTAAAGGAACTCAGTGTTTTGGCTGTTTGCAGTTTACTGGAAGTTTGTTCCAGATTACTGGAGCATAAAAATTGAAAAATTAATACATTTTGGATAGTTTCATGCTTCACCTTTGTGCAAACAGTTTGAGGATGGCCCCTTCCTGTTCCAACAAGACCTTGCACCAGTGCACAACGCAAGGTCCATAAAGACAAGAATGACTGAGTTTGGTTTTGAAGAACTTGACTGACCTGAACAGAGTCCTGACATCAACCCGATAGAACAACTTGAGGATAAAGTCTTTAGATTCTTTTATTAGACAGGCTTCTGTCTTCGCCAGAGATGTCACTAGGTGGTACGTGACATGTCAAAATCAGGTGTTGTTCCCAGAGGCGGTGTCAGCCTGCCATTACGTTGACAGGCTGACCCCGCCCCCTCCTGCTGGCTTATCGCTGGAGGATGTCGCTCCAGGTGTAGGAAAGCTGGAAGGCCCACTCGTCCCGGTTAATCGCTGTGTGGGCTCGTTTTCTAATCTCCACAGCCTCCATGAGCCAACACAGATGTCTGCTGTTTTCCCTGCGGATGATTGTGGCCCTTTCCCAATCCACATGCCACCAGACAGAAGCCTGCTGTTGACATATGTACAATAATTCAGGATAAATTAGGATGGAGACTGTGAGCCAGACTTGCTTGTCCAACATCAGTGTCTGACCTCATCAATGTGCTTCTGGTCAAAAATTCCCTAAAAACAAACTCCTAAACCTTGTGGAGAACCTTTCTAGAAGAGGCTGGGGCAACATCATGTTGAGCCCTTAAACCCTGGGCATCTTTTTAAGCGATCTGCTCAAAAACAACAAAATGAATTTAATATATTTCAGGAACTGGGCAGTTTATTTGAATTGTTCTGGTGTTAAAATAAAGTTAACACTTCAGAGAATAATCAAGGGGTCTAAAAATCATCACTCATGTTACTGAGTACAGTACAGGCTCTGACCATTCACTAGGGCTGGGCAATAAATCAATCAAATCAACAACATATATTGCGATTGACGTGATCAGTATCAGTAGAAAATACATCCGATAGAATGTTCAATGATTTCACTGAACTCCGATCCAGAACCGCACAGCATTCTGGGGGATGTAGGCAGAGGAAACGCTTTAGCTGCTCAGCCTCTCACTGCCAGGTTAGCAAGGATGGTGGCATCAGCTAACTTGCTCTATAGTTGCCTAGCAACACCGTGTTGAGTAACTTGCTCAGCATTAGTTTCAGGTTTCGCCACCGTGCCTCACAACTGCTTAAAAATAAAAAAACAACATGAAGGAAGAAAATGAGTGCAACAGCGCTGTTGATAAAACAGATGAAGTCATGTCAACAGTTGGGTAGTATTTCAGATATTTAAACCAAAAAAAACCCCAATAATTATCCATATCCACTGATATGAAACCCTTATATCTTGATATGTTTTTCAGCCATCTCGTCCAGCCATACCATGTATTTTGCCAAAATTCATGCAAAAAGGTGAAGCTTAGAAGTTTTAAGGAGGTATTTAGTTGATGAACATTGATCAACCTTCCAAATGAGCTGTTTTTGGACCATTTTGGCACCATGTACTATTTGAAATTGCTCAGATTTTTTTCTTAGGTTGTTTTTTTTTTTTTTTTTCCCCCATCTTGCGTCATTATTCTGCTAATATTATGGCTTTATCTCATAATCAAACAAAAATTATTGTAGTCTGGCTCTAATACTCTCTTGTACAACTCCCAGAAGGAATAATTAAAATAAAAGTCACTTTTTAAAAATATTTTCAGTCATTTGCCATTTCTTTTTTTGAAAAGATAGCAAGGTTAAAAAAAAAAAAGTCTATTTAAAATTGGATCAGGTATGAAAAAATCAGGAGATTTTAGTTTTAAGCCATATTGCCCTGCCCTAAGTAGTGTATATAATAATTTAGTGCATCAAACATTGGTCTGAACAGTGCAGTTGGTCTCATATTGTCACACAAATATTTGTATATACGTACTCTGACAGCAACACACCTGACTTTAGAGGCTTTTTATTTCTGCTTTGTAAAAACTTCTTAGCAACTTTATTCTTCTTCTAACTGGCTGCGTTTCCATTAACTTTTAAATTGCACAAATTAAAATAACAAAAATCGCTCAATGAAAACGCACCATTTTCAAAAAAAAGTTTTGGCGCTAGGATGAAGTGGTTTTTCAGCCGTATCGAAATTGGTTTATTTAGAAAAACTGCAACGGAAACACTTTTTTCGCATCACACGAGTCACATGATCAACAACGGGATGTTGCCACTGGCGCAAACCACGAAGAAGATAATAGGAAGTAGTTGGAGGATCATGGCGCGGCATGTTTTTAATGATTCATCATGTGAACAAGCTTATTCACGTGTGATTTTAATTTCATTCCTTATTTAATGCAAACACCACAATTGCGAAATTGGGTTTTTTCAACATTATCAGAAAATCGACGGACCTTTGTAATGGAAACGCAGCTATTGTGACTGGTTTTATTTCTACACCTCCTGATCTTTTTCGATTTTCTGGTTCCTCTCCACATCCAGACTGCTGCTTTGAGGGCCGTTGGCAACATAGTGACCGGGACAGATGAACAGACGCAGGTGGTCCTCAACTGTGATGCCCTCAGCCACTTCCCGTCACTCCTCACTCACCCTAAAGAGAAGATCAACAAGGTAAAACCCTCCTCAGCTCTACTGCACACGCCAACAATCTTTGAAAAACTCCACCTTTTGTCTGGAAGTGATGAAATCTGAGACTTTGTGCAGGTGTGACTGTCGTGTGAGAGGTGATGGAGCGGTATTAGGTAGCTAATAGTAAGACTTGACAACAGGAAGATTCGTGAGGATGAAGACGCTGAAGAAGACCGGCTGTTGTAGTCAGTGACAGATCAGGGTGGGTGGGGTTTAGGTGTGTGTGTGTCAGAGTGAATGTGTGTTCTCATGGGTCGGAGGAGTGAAGGGTGCTGAAAAAGCTCTGCTGATATCGGAGTGCATCTGAGACCAGTCACTTAAAAAAACGAGGCATTGTTTGTGACTGGACGATGATTAGAGTCTCAAATCACCCCCTCCCCACCCACAAGCACTCGTCTCTACCAGAGGTCAACGCGTTTGGGTCGACCTCTGGATTCTGATCCAACTCATAAATACAAATCTGTTTCCTTCCTTTTTTTTGTAACCTTCAAACACTGAATTGATAAGTATCAGTCAGTATCAGGCGCTCAGTCTGTCAGGATTTATTCTTGTATTTGAACTCTTTGTCCTGCAGGAGGCAGTGTGGTTCCTGTCCAACATCACAGCAGGCAACCAGCAACAGGTGCAGGCTGTCATTGATGCAAAACTGGTCTCCATGATCATCCACCTGCTCGATAAGGTGTGGATCATCTGCTTTATTGTTGATAAGAAAAATTTAATGAAAAAAAAGAAAATAATAAAAGGTTTGTTGCTTATACTGAATGTTTACATTTCAGGGCGACTTTGGGACTCAGAAAGAAGCAGCCTGGGCCATCAGTAACCTGACGATAAGTGGGAGGAAAGATCAGGTAAAATATCCTACATTTTCATTGCTCGTGTTAATTCTTGTGCCTGCTATTGTTTGGGGGGGTTTTTTTTACCCACAGCTTTTTCACAAAACACATACAGGTGTGTTTGTTACCTTAGAAAAGCTTTGAAAAGTTAATTTTATAGAAAACAACTGTCATAGATTCATTACAAACACAGAGTGATATATTTTAAGCCTGGACATTGATTATGGCGTACAGCTTTTCTTTGAATATTACATTATACCAATAAAAAGAAGGATTTTAATTAATATTTTATGGCCTACACAATCACATGGAGGACTGCTGACTGACATGTTTAGGTCATTTCTGAAAAAGCTGGTTCAGAATGGTGAATGCAAATATAATAGAAAGTTGAGTGGAAGGATAAAGGTACACACCCAATTGGTGTAAATAAACATTTTTGATATTTTTTACTTGTGCCTGTCTGTTTGAAAAAGATGTGAGAAATATGAAGACAATAGCTGTCCTTAAAGGGGCAGTATTATGTAAAATCAACTTTTTGAGCTTTACATCATAATGTGCTTCCCTCATCAAAAACATGCCTGTAGTGATGCCTTGATTCTTTCATGCATGTTTGAGAAATCCTTTAGTCTCCTGTGGTAGCCATTCGGTTTGTGCAAAACACCTGGATGGACCAAGCGCTGCCTTTGAGACCCAGCTCCTCCTCAGAGCTGCAGTTTCTAAGCTTCCACCTCACAGATCCCCTCTCCCCTGTGACTTCCCCACTCAGCTCCTTCAGACTAGCCAGCAGCAACTAGCAAACGCCTGGTGGAACTACACATCTGCTGAGCTCATTCTACGAGCTACTTCTCAGTGCAACGCTAGTAAAAACGTTGTGAAAGGGTTAATAGAGGAGCGCTGTTGTGGTGACTTCCTGGAGGCAGAGTTTCAGAAAGAGCAGGACTTTCTTAAAGAGACAGAGGCCCAATTTCAAGGTGTTAAATTACAAACTCAAATTTCTTTTATTTATTTATATTTATATATATATATATATATATATATATATATATATATATATATATATATATATATATATATATATATATATATATATATATATATTTGAACAACTGAAGGTAACATAGTTACTTGATTGTGCTATAAAATGATTCTATGTGCCTGGAAAACACATAATACTGCCCCTTTTAATACACCTTGAATGTATATAGTTGTGTATACATCACATATTTTCCAGACTGCGAGTTGCTCTGGAGTACAAGTTGCATCAGTAAAATTATGTCACGAAGAGGAAAAAAAACATATACAAGTCACTCCTGATTATAAGACGCAGGACGAGCCAAGCTATGAAAAAACACATGACTTATAGTCGGGGGAAATACTGTAATTTTGTTTTAAGGTGAAGAACTAATTTATAGAGATTTGTCCTTGTCTGAACTGTCGTCCCGCAGGTGGCCCACCTCATAGAGAAGCAAGTGATCCCTCCGTTCTGCAACCTGCTCACAGTCAAGGACGCTCAAGTCGTGCAAGTTGTTCTCGATGGCCTCAGTAACATCCTGAAGATGGCCGACGACGAGGCGGAAACCATTGCCAATCTCATTGAGGAATGTGGAGGTAGGTTTAGCTGCCGTCATCTCTGTACGCCATTTGTTTTAATCTGATGCTCACGTGTGATCGATCGCTTTTGACGTTTTTGTTCTGCAGGGCTGGAAAAGATTGAGTTGCTCCAAAATCATGAAAACGAAGATATCTACAAACTGGCGTATGAAATAATAGATCAGTACTTCTCATCTGATGATGTAAGTAACCAAAAAAGGAAAATTCATTATTATGTGTATGTAAAGTACGGTTTAAAAGTTAAAACTGTAGTTAGGCCTGTCACAATAAAAGATTTTGCTGGATAATAAATTGTCCCAGAAATTATTGCAATAAACGATAGTATTGTTGTTTTGAGACCATTTTCAACTAATAGATTGATAATGTTCGCCCTGTCAAAGACCAATAAACTTTAATTTTGTAAAAAAAACACTTAACATTATCACTATTATTTAATTTTCCATTTTGTTTCCAATCTTATTGTTTTATTAGTTACCGTTGTTTCATTAATTTTATTTGTATGTATTTAGTAATTTTTTTTTTTTTTTATCACTTTTTTTCATTGTTTTTTTTTCTATTTTTTTCCATAGTCTATATTTATTTAGTAAATTTTTTTGTCACTTTCTTTCTTGTTTTTCCATATTCTGTATTTATTTAGTAATTTTTAAAGATATTTTAAATATCCGTGATAAAACATGACAAGCAAAAAACAATAAGTAAAACAGAAAAAAAACGACACACAACTGAAACCAGAAATAAAATGGATTATGACATCTCTATAAGCAAAATTGCCCTTCAAAAAATATAAATCAGAATGGAAATTATTGAGCTCATTTTAATTTATCATGTGATTAATTAGAATAGAATAGAAATATCCTTTTATTGTCCCACGATGGGGAAATTTCTGTGCAACAGCAGCAAAGTGGCGGTGACAAGCAATAGCAGAAAACAGACTCACACAAAGAATATAAAATATATATTTATATAAAACAGAGTAAAGAATAAAAAATACTGTACAGTAAGGTAAAATTTCAACATAAATACTGCGTAGTTGTAAAAAATACTCCAGTCCAGAGGAACGTGCACCTGAGTTGGTTAATTAAAAATATATAATATGCGCATGTGTCTGAGCATTAAAATACAAACTATCTACAGCTGGTGACAATAGACAAACGGTAAAGTTGTACAGATACTAGCATGGGTATAAACCCTCGTTGATTCATTGCTTATCGCGACAGGCCTAACTCAGCTTGGTTGATGTTGTGTGTTTTGCACGTCTGCGTACTGTTAACGCGCCGTTTCTTTGTTGCTTGTGTAGATTGATGAAGACACCAGCCTGGTCCCAGATGCCATCCAAGGCGGGACTTTCAGCTTTAACCCAGCCAACGTGCCAGCCAAAGGGTTCCAGTTCTAGACGTCACCTGGGGGTATTCTGGAGTTTTGTTCGCGATGCAGCACCCTGTTCAACATAAACCAATTAGGAGAGAAAGAGCGAGAGAGAGCGAGTGTGAGAAATTCGATCCATTGTGCTTGGCTCGTGGGATCCATGGCTGCATCTTATCTGAGAGAAAAATATGTGGATTTCATTTGGCATTCCAGGGGAACCAGCCCAAATGAAGTTTGAGATGGCGAGTGGGTGCGAGTGAGAATGAGTGGCTACATGTTGCAAAAAAAAAAACCACAAAAAAAAAAGAAGCAAAACATCTACATCGAGTGCGTTGAGAGACACGCTGACGTAACTTCTGTGTTATCGGAGCAGTCGACTTCGGCAAACTTCAAACGACAACAACAAAAACACAAAAAGAAAAACACCTCGGACGTGGACGGGAACCGTGGACATTTAAAATAGGAAATTAAGACATAATATCACAAGAAAACGCAGATATGAATATAATTATGAACAGAGATGAACCACAAATCATCACAATTCTGCGATCCCTCCAACATGAGAGGGCGCCACCTACGACGCGCCCCTCCCCCAATCGGCCTCGTTTATCAGACACGAGTGTGAATGGACTCATTGTGTATGAATGTCTGGACTCAGCGCTGAGGAGCCAGGTTCATCTCCTCCAACGAGACGCCCTCCGATCGGGCAACCATCCTCAACCCTCCCCCCACCCCCACACCTTCTCCTCACCCTCCTCGATGGGCGGGGCCAGGAGTCCGACTGAACGTGTCGCATGTGCGAGAGAATGGACGGATGAGTTGTGTGTGCGCTTGGCTGCGTGCGTGACTGGGACGTGTGCGTGTCTGCGTGAGAGCGCATGCGGAGACGGGAAAAGATACAAAAACAACCACGACGACGACATCTGAAGAGAAACGCAACAACACAGCAACGCAAAAGGTCGCAGGAAAGAAATTCTGCCTTCTGAACGAGGCTGATCCTCAAATCTCTGAAAGGCAGAACTTTGCAAAACGGGGAAAAAAAAAAAAAAAATCATCACAAAGATTAATATTTTTTGTTCAGAATTATTATTAAGTTAGTATTAATTGACACTGGACATTGTTTCTGGTAGGTGTGGAGGAGCTGCAGCAGTGCGTTGAATTAAGATGCTTTGGGCTTTTCTTTTTGCCTCCAGTGTGTTCCTTTTTTATTATTATTTTTATTTTTTTAATTTTCAGCTTTTAGTTTCACTGCTTTTCTGTAAAGGTGAATGATGATGATGACCATCATCATCATATTCCATCCTTCCACCTGAACCCTAACCTGAACACCAGACGTGGGCTTGATGCTGTGAGATTCACCATAATCAACCAAATCCTCTCGTAACCTCCTCCATCTTTCTTCATTTTGCAGCATAATCACTGCTTTGGAGTATCGCCACAGGAGAATAAATCAATGGCCACGTCTTGTAGGATTGTGAATCATAACCCTTGCATGTACTAGCACAGTTATTTTTAGGGTATTTTAGTTTCCTTAGGCTGTGAATACAGTGAAATTTTCATTTTGAGTAATACTGTGCTTAAATGTTACATGTGTCCCTTCCCCCTTTCTCCTCACTATTATCAAATTTGCTAAATAATCTGTATGGTTTTGCACATGTACTGCAAAGTGAGGCCAGGGTGAGTGTTGGTGGGTTTCAACCTGCTGATGACTCTTTACATTATGCATCACTCAGCCACAGTCTTTGTTGTCTTTCTAAAGTGATCTAATTATACTTTTTAGTGTTATTTGAGAATATAATTACTTTATTTCAGGAGCAGCAGTTGATGAATCTGCTGATGTATCTCAGCTTGACTTAGAGGGGATTCAACCTCCCTCCTCTCACAGTCAAAGGTGTCCCATGTGTCAGACTGGAGCTGTTCAAAGCGGGTTTACCTGAATAATAAATAAACCCATGAACAAGTTTGCTGTAACTTAAGTACCTTGCAGAGTCCTCTCCCTGTACCCCTCTTTGCTCTTCTACAAGCTAAATGTACAAGCTTAACCTATTTTTTTTTTTTTTATTTTTTTTTTTTTTTTTTTTTTAAACTTCAAACACTGTAGTAATGATTATACATTGTGCTCATAAACCTTCTGTTGAATATAGGGGTAATATTTTTTGTTTGTTTTTTGCAGCATTCCTTGTTAGCAACGTGGTTTCAAATCTTAAAACTATGACCTGGAAGAATGGAGAAAGCCTAAAAACCTTTTTTCAGGGGGAAAGGAGGGCTAAAGGATAGGTTGTCTTCATGAAAATAAATAGTGAAACCCAAACTGAGAGGCTGTGTGTGTGTGTGTGTGTGTGTGTGTGTGTGTGTGCGTGCGTGCGTGCGTGCACGCTTCGTTTGCGAAAAATGTGATTAATCTGGCTCCAGGCCAATTTGAACCAGTTTCATGCCTGTCATTTTGTATCTGTAACACCATATTGTACCTGTGGACTTAAAGCTGCAGTATGTAAGTTTTATTTAAAAAAAAATATTTTTCTACATATTTGCTGAAACTGTCACTATGTTGTGACAGAATGGTATGAGACAGATAATCTGAAAAAAATCAAGCTCCTCCGCCTTCTCCCAGCGCCATCTAGAAAATAACCGATCAGAGCCAGGAGGCGGGTCTTAGCGCTGTGCCCCTCCCCCCCACGCTGGCCAGTTAGTATGGCCACTGATGATGATGGATAAACAGCTTTCCTGGAAGGGTAACTTATTTCTCTGCCATTAGCAGTGACAGCGCTAGAACGGGCCTCCTGCCTCTGATTGGTTGGTTTTGGTCGGGAGCAGCGCATTTCTTTAGACGGCAATAGGACCTCAGGGAGGAGGTGGAGGAGATCAGTCTTTTCACAAATTATATGTCTCATACTGTCACGGCGTGGTGACCGTTTTAACAGATATGCAGAAAATATAAGATATTTTTGTAAACGTTACATACTGCAGCTTTAAGTAAGTAAAATGTGGGAAATGGCTTCTGCCAACATCTAACACCAGAACAAGCTAATTTGTATTAGCAAACCAAGCAGTGGTTATCACACCTATCTTCAGAGTCACCCCATGTTTAACCGCAGTGCAGCAATGAAGCTCTACAAATTTGCCAAGACCCACTTCAATATGCCATTAAAACTCAGTCTGCAGTTAGTTTCCAAATGACGTTTGGTCCTAAAAAGTCACTTAATGACAGTAAGTTAAAATACTGAAATACAATGATTAGCTGCAAATATCAGCACAACTGAAGGTAATTTAGAACTACCCTAATACATTCTGAGGACATCAGCAGCTGTTTTATACTGACAGGACACAAAAAACTGGTATGAAAGAAACCATTGTTGTAATTTAGCTGGTCTGCCTGTTGAGCTATCCATGCTAGCGGTGACATGAACTGTGTCCTGTCCTCTTCCTCAAACCAAAAACTCCAATTGTTTTAAAACGATATCCAGGGGTACAAGGAGTTTTGAACTTGGAGTTTTTGATGTAAGAAAATAAAATTGGTCCGTTTACCAATTTACTTCCATGGAGCGCACCTGCTTTTCTTACATAGATGTAGCAAAAGTTCTCACTCCTTTTTTGTTGTCGTTTCATATGCTCAAAACTGCATTGTATAGCTCTAAAATATCTCCTTTACTCGCGTTAGGTAAGCATTTTCATGAATCATGGACGTTATTAATTAAAACTCACTCTTCAGGAGTCAAGCTTTTCTTCTACTTCTCACTCTGCCCTGATGAATCTCACTCCAAACATGGTAAGTGCCTGCACTCAGAGTAAAATGCTTCTTTTTCCTTACCAGGCTGTTTGTGATTGTGTGTAAACGTTTTTCTTTGAGCTCCTTGTGACTTTGTAGAAGTTTGCAGGCTTTGGTGGCGCTTCCACTGTGCTATACAGTGATTCAATCTGACAGGATCCTCAAAGTGATTAAATTTCCTGTCCTTTAAACAGTTGTTTTTTGGGTTCAGTCCTCTGATGGTGAAGACAGGTGTTATCAAATCTTCCAAATTCATCTCCATGGGTTTATCAATATTAAAGGAAGAGAGACTTTTGCTTTCACATTACGTCACCTGACTTCCCACTTCTGCAGGTGTCAAAATAATGGTGTTAAAAACAAAATGTGAAGAAATTCTTAAAACAGCTTTTCTTTCAATGCACCTGAATGGCATTAGAACATGGAGAAAAATTTTGGTCTGGGTTAGAGATTAATGCTGCTCACTTATGGGTGGCTTTGTGGTTGTCCTGTTGAAACGCCCATTTCCCCAAGAATTTTTATGTTTTTAAACTGATCTATGATATCTGTAAAAAAAACAAAACAAACAAACAAACAAAAAAAAAACCCTGACACCATAGTATGAAAAACATCCCCATACCATGATGTGAGAGTCACCATGCTTCACAGTGTACACTGGCTCGAAAACGGTGTTTGGTGGTCGTCTGAATAAACCGTCCTTAAAAGAACAATCTTGCTCTCGAGCCATCACCAGCTAGCAATGAACGATCAGACAACGTCCCCTGAACGTCGTCCACTAACGTTCGGCGAACGTCAAAATGAAATGCTATTAAACGTCCGGCGGACGTTGTCACCGAACGTTAGCTGAACGCCCAACTAACGTTCACTGAACATCCGCAGACGACGTCCGCCAGACGTTTAATAGCGTTTCATTTTGACGTTCGCCGACCGTTAGCAGACGACGTCCGCCAGACGTTTAATAGCGTTTCATTTTGACGTTCGCCGACCGTTAGCAGACGACGTCCGCCAGACGTTTAATAGCGTTTCATTTTGACGTTCGCCGACCGTTAGCAGACGACGTTCGCTGAACATCCGCAGACGACGTCCGCCAGACATTTAATAGTGTTTCATTTTGACGTTCGCCGAACGTTAGTAGACGACGTCCGCCAGATGTTTAACGCTGTCTCATTTTGACGTTCGCCGAACGTTAGTAGACGACGTCCGCCAGACATTTAATAGTGTTTCATTTTGACGTTCGCCGAACGTTAGTAGACGACGTCCGCCAGATGTTTAACGCTGTCTCATTTTGACGTTGGCCGAAAGTGAGCAGACCACGTTCGCCAAACATCAAAATGGCCTGTATGAATGATATTGATGACTACCAAGGCAAAAGTAATGATAAAACAAAAACACTTTATTCTGCTATACTTGTATGTACATAGGAGGAATTATCAGTAAAACTTTCATCAGAAAAATATAAGTGGTACAAAGCATCAATTTTAATGCAATGGGATTTAGAGACATTCAAAATAATAAAAAAAAAATAATAATAAAAAAAAAAAAAAAAATCAGGGAAAACACTGGTATTTTAAAACATACAATACTTAGAAAATAGCTTAGGATCAGAAGTGTAGAGTACCCAAAAATTTTACTACTTTAGCATAAGTAATAAGTAGCAATACTTTAATATATTTTTACATAAGTAATAAGAATCCAGACTCAAAGATATATATGGTAAAAACGCTACTCTTCTACTGAGTCACTGTTCAGAGCATCTAATGTAATATTTTTAAACGTCAGATGGACAAAAAGTATAAAGTTATGTGAAAAGTTTAGTATTTTAAGGACTAAAATAGTTTTTAATGAAAAAACATAAAAACAATTACAAAAGATGCCAGAAAAAAACACTTTTCCCAATTATTTTTTCAATATAAAACCACCAACAATATATAGGTTACTGTATCTTTGTCACCTGCAAAGGTCTCAGTAGCCTCAGCAGATGGAAACTAAGGTCAGAACAACAAAGCTTGTGTTTTAACAAAAATTATCATTTTAATATAAACTGTAACCATGTGTCTGTGCCTGGATTTTTTTCCCCCTCATTTTGCCTCTCATAGTTGAAGTGTACCTATGATGAGAATTACAGACCTCTCATCTTTCTAAGTAGAACTTGTACAATCAGTGGCTGACTAAATTTTTTTTTTTTTTTTTTTTTTTTGCCCCACTGTAGAAGGAAAGATCAATGTGAAAAGATAGGCTAATTACGTTGTCAAAAGAATGATACATATAAATATTTTCTGAGCAACTCCTGAATCCAGTTTTTGGTTCAGGTCTTCTAATTCTTCTGCCGTGAAGCCTGGAAGAGCGAGCCCATCCAGTGAGTCGACCTCTCAAGCAGAATTAGTGGCAGTCGGTCGGGTCATAATGGCGTGCAGCATCCTGCGCTTTCCCAAGGCCGTCTCTTTGACCTCCTCTAAGGTTTTGAAGACGCTACACTGAAAGTTATAACTGGCAAAGAATGGTTTAAAAAAAAAAAAAAAAAGCAAAACTAAGTAATGTAAAATAACTCTTGGTAAGCATTTACTACCTGGTAGACAAAGTAAACAACATAGACTGGGGGTCGTCAACCCTGGTCCTCAGGACCCACCTTCCTGCTTGTTTGGATGAGGTGTGCTGGAGCAGAGACTCAATTCAATGCAGGGAAACAATTAAAACAGACGAAACACCCCCCACAAAAACCCCTATACCTCATTTGAAAATAAATTATTCATGCGTCATGTTATCAATTAATAAAACCCCAAAATACCTTACATCTGTAAAGAATTTAATTTTGTGTCCAACATGTTGGTTGAATTTACCTGATAGAAGAGTTTCCAGTTGGACCTGTGGCTTATCCTTGTCCTCTTTCTCAGAATCTGAACAGATCTGAGTTCACCTGGAACAAAAAAACATTTCATAAAAAACAAACAAAAAAAAAAAAACCCTGCATAACTTCAGCATGATTTATTTAACCAAGGCACATTTTGTGCAATAATACTAGACTGTCATGTATTTCGAAGTGTTCTGTAATACTGCAGTAAAGGCAAGTGTTTTTTAGAACTTCTAATCACAATGAAGCAACACAAGATCCAATTCAAGGAAACTATGAATAACTCCCCTTTATTTGTTGCAAACTTTTACCGCCAAACACAAACTTACTTTTTTCTTTTACCCCTACCCTCCTGGACGTCTGCTTCCTATCTCCATTCAAAGGTTTGACACATGTTCAGTCTTCCTTTCAAAAAGCCATCTGAAATTACATATCAGGAAAAAGTAGCCTTTACTTTATTCAAATCTATTAAAGCAAACATTCAAATAGAGTAATATAAACAGTATGAAATGCCAGTAATGTTCATTAGGAAAATTATGAACAACCCTGAGCATCCTCTTCACAAGACTGTCATAGAAAAACCATGTCTTCAGTCGGAGGCTCCATCAACTTTGCTGTAATACAGACTGCTACAGGAGATCCTTCCTGCCCACAGCCATCGGCATCTACAACTTTTTTTTTTTTTTTTTTTTTTTTTTTTTTTTTTTTTTTAAAAACAAACAAACCTTGAATTAATGAGTTAGAATAACATTTAGTTTCTCTTTGGGATCAATAAAGTATTTTTGAATTAAACTATTTTTGAAGTCTGGATGCAAAAAACGTCTTGAACTCGCCTATTGAAGTTTCACGAATCAAATAAAGGTTTCACAAATCACACACTTGGTTTTAAATATTCTGCTGTTAGCTGAGAATAATCTAGACCAGGTTTAAAGAACATTAAGATTCAACCAATAAAGTAACTTTGAGCTGCATGTGTATCTAAAAGAAACAGGGTTTTTTTTTCCCTACTACAATAAATAAGTTTGCAAATACATCCTGGTCTATTTTGTATACAGTCACAGTGATAACAAATCTTGATTAAAAATTGCACATATTGTATGTTCACCTGTAAAGATCCTCAGTGGAAACGTATAATTATTAAACAATTCTTAATTATTTGTTGCAGAAAACCGGTTGAAAATCGATGTGTTAACTGGCTGTTCGTGTCACATCTTTGGGTGGACAAATAACAAGCAGCAGGAAGCGGGACCGCGTTACGGACCAGACTGTCATCACAAAAAATGAACAAAACTACCAGCAGGGGGCGGTGTTACCCCGTGAAAACCGCTCAAAAATAGTTCAGACGTTCCTTTTCTTTCCTCCTTACATCAAGTTTCAGGCAGGTTTCAGCGTTGAGCTGGGGATGGAAAGCCCATGTTCGACCTGCTTTGGCTCTTACATTTTACAGTATGTAGTTTTAAATCCTTAAGAAAAGAACGTAAACTTTGAATCCAGATATCTCACAAACGTGATTTTAAAACTAACTTGCATGAGCGACAGCAGCTTTTAAAATGATATTTCTCATTCAACATGTATGGGGGTGAGTGCACCGTTCCTGGAGGTACTGCAATACCAGGTCGATGCGTGGAGTGGACGGAGCAAGCCCCTATTCCATCTCCCTGTTCCAAAAATCAATTTAATATATGGTCCCCGGGTAGGGGACGTATCAGATATTAAACTGATAAGAACAGATACTACACTTGATCTTAGCCAAAAGGCCGAGAAGCGATACCACACAACTGTCGGAGGAAACCCTTTAAACCTGATCGACCTCGTTTTACCTCACGGTTGTTAAAACTGTCACATTTTATCGCTCATACAAGAAGTAGTGTAAGTAAAATACATCGAGTACATGTCACTCATTTTGTTTTGCAGCGGAAAATAAAGCTATATGAGCCAAATCAAGCTGAAGGCTTGTATGAAAAAGAAGCCGATATGGTTATTTCTGGTCACGTGGTACGCGTCGCTCCAATAGGAGGCCTTAAGGCTTAATCAAGCTTAAAAAACGTACTTTCCTTACACAGAGGTTTAGGTTTAGATATGAACGTAACTGTTCTATGTGTGTACAAATCTTTGTGTTCACATTCGAAATTAATGAATCCTTTCACGAATTTGACTCTACACAGTGCCTATAGCGATTATAGCGATCTCTAGTGGAGATTAAGGGCGATCGCACCCTGGCCTGTTCACAAATTGAACATAATGTATGGGGGGTTAACTTACACGTGAAATAATACAAGGCAATTTTCTTGGAGTTTTCCACTTATTTTAACAGGTCAAGAAATAAAACACTTAGTGTAAATGTAAATCCTTAAATTTTTTAATAAAGTTACCCAGGCCTGTGCACACCACCATTCAGACGCCCCTAGTCAGAAAATCATAACTTTTCATTCCGCCCACATTTCACTGAAATGACCTAAAAACAACACAGGCAATAGTAGACAAGAACATGATACCGTCAACAATTTAAAAAAAAGTATAAAACTAAAAAAACCTCTGTAAACCGTCTTTGTTAAAAAGGTAACTAGTCGTTATCGTGGGTTAGCAGCAAGCGAAACTTTAATTTACTTTTTAATTCTAATTATTTATAAGGCCAACACGGTAGTACCTATAATTATAACACTGAATACTCAGATAAGATAACTATAAGATAAAAACTCACAAGTCTTATAAGTCTAAGTCATGGCATGCATGTGTAATTCTGTGAATAAGTGATAGGATAGGGTAAACCATAATGACACCACGTCGTTAGTCGTATGACTAAATCATCGGGAAATTAACTCGTTACCTCGAGAAAACGGCCAACATTATTTCGTGATAACGACATAATTATCTCGAGAAAACGGAATTTGTTATAAAGACATAAATAACTCGTTATCTCGAGTTAACCATCAGCAAAATAAACATGCGAGTACGACCGCGCTCGGGTTCCGGAGTTTCGGCTAGTTTTATGATAATTTTTGGTGTCATAAATACAGAGGTAAATATAACATTAACCCTAAGGGGGGATGTGTGTGGGTGGGGAATACTATGTAAAAATCGACTTTTTGAGCTTTATGTCATGTTATGACGCTATTCCCGCACCAAAAACGTACCTGGGGTGTTTGATTTTTTTCATGCATGTTTGAGGAATCGTCATACAAAGCGCCGCCTGTTTACCCAAAAGCTCTTCCAGGGGAGCGGGACAAGATGGCGGCTTGAGCGCCAGTGATTTCTAGAGCTCGCACTACTAGTCCTTTATTTTACTTACTTAAAGCTGCAGTATGTAACTTTTACAAAAAATATCCTTTCTGTATATTTGTTAAAACTGTCACCATGCTGTGACAGTATGAGACAGATAATCTGTGAAAAGATTGATCTCCTCCCGAAGCCTCTTTTGCCGTCTGAAGAAACGCGCCTCTCCTGACCCAAACCAACTAATCAGAGCCAGGAGGCGTGTTGTAGAGCTGTCACTCAATCTCGTTTACTCGCTGCTAAATGTGATAATGGTGGAAAAACAATTTACCGTTCCAGGAAAGACATTTATCAGTAGTAATCGGCGGCCATGCCCACAAGCCTGGCCTCTGCCGCAGTATAGCGGAGAACAGGGGGCGCGAACAGCGCCACTCAGACGGTGATTGACTGCGCTGAGACCCGCCTCTTGGCTCTGACTGGTTGTTTCTACACTGGGAGAAACCCGAGGAGCTCGATTTTTTCCAGATTATCTGTCTTACACCAATATGTAGCGAGAGAGAGAAAAAATTTTATATATATATATATATATATATATATATATATATATATATATATATATATATATATATATATATATATAAGTTACACATTGCAGTGGTGCAGTTGGTAGCACTTGCCTTCCAGCAAGAAGGTCCTGGGGTCTTTCTGCAAGGAGTTTTGCATGTTCTCCCTGTCTATGCATGGGTTCTCTCTGGGTACTCCAGCTTCCTCCCACAAAAACATAAATGTGAGGTTAATTGGTCTCTCCAAATTCTTCTTAGGTATGTGTGCATGGTTGTTTGTCCTGTCTGTTTCTGTGTTGCCCTGCGATGAACTGGCAACCTGTCCAGGGTGTACCCTGCCTCTTGCCCAATGACCACTGGAGATAGGCACCAGTCCCCATCGCAACCTTGCAAGGATAAGCCTGATGGATAATGGATGGATGGGTTCGTGTAATTGACTTTGGCTCCATGAATGGTGTTCTAAAACATAATTTGGCTGAAATTATTTTAAAACTGGTCACAATCTTTCTGGTTTGTAATTCCTAATTTTATTTTTCAAACTGTTGCTGGTATTGATTTTCTCTTGAGATGTAACTTCAACCATAAATAAGTTACTCATCAAACTGTCAGACTTTCATCAAAAGGTTCTACTCTATTGGAAACTCCTGAACAAACAATTTCACACTGCATAATACTCCAGTCTGGAACAACAGGTATGTTTTGTTAAACACAAATGTGTATTTTTAGGGAACTTGTTTTTGAAAGGTATATGGGCCATATCACATTTCATGAATGATGAAGGTGATATATTATCATTCAACAAATTTTGTTTGAAATTCAATCTTGTTTTTGATATCAAGATTTACAACAAGCTGATAAAAGCAAATCCAACACCTCTTAAATCTATGGTTAAAGAAGATGTGGGTCACTCCAAAACTTCCCCTGTTCTAAGACAAATGGATATAGAAGATATAGACTTCAAAGATAAAAATAATGACAAACAAGTTCGCTCGGATAGTTTTACAGAATGAATTGTACCCTGGTCAGGTTAAACGGCAGTATATTTTGAAGAGTTTTGGAATAGATAAAATTTCTAAAATTAGGACAAAATATATTTCTTTTCCTCTACCTCCAAAAGTAAATAAAGTCCATTTTAAAATTCTAAATTATATTTACCCAACTCATGTTTTTATAAAAACTAGATTTAAAATCGATACTGCTGGGTGCACATTTTGTCATAATGTCAAAAAGAGGAGGATTTAGATCGTTTTTTCTTCCAATTTAGAGTCAGTCAGGACTTTTGGATCTGTATGTGGGGCTGGCTACAGGCCCATGGAATCGAACTGCCAGCTCTGAGTGTAACAGCAATTAAATTTGGTGTATAATTTCAAAACTCCAACACAGAATGTTTAATTCATAATTTAGTTTAACTGAGAAAGTTTTGTTTTTGTTCATAAATGTATTTTTTTTTTTTAAAGTTAATCGAAATTTATGTCGTTGGAAACATTTTTGTGAGTTTCTAAATTTGGTTAAAGTAAATCTGCTCAACAACTTTATTTTGATTAATAATTTAATTTGATGTAAACCTTGCTGTTTGTTCCTTACTATACTTTTTTCATATTGTTTATATTACTTTGAACAGATACAACCCAGCCTGTGCAACCTAACTGATAATTTGTATCAATATTATCGCCTTTGTTTTTGCGGAAGTCGCACCCATAATTCACGCAAAGCCTCATGGCGGCTAGGAATACGGTGGATAGAAACGTCCCAAAGACGTTCAGACATTAGATGTGCAAACTTTTTCTAACAAGGCAAAAATTTAGATTTTGTGAAAAATAGTAACCACAATAAAGAACTAAAAGATATAAAAACCGATTAAATAAAATAACAGCAAAAACATTTTTCCATAGTGAGTGAATGTTCAGAGTAAACGTTCAGACAACGTTCGGCTAACGTCATTTGAACGTTCGCTTGCTAGCTGGGTCTTGTCCCATTTATCTTTAAGCCAGTGAACGTGTTCTTTGGGTTATTATAACCTCTGCAGCTCGTGTCATTTTTTTAAACATTGGAACTTTGTGGGAGACATCTTGCCAATAATTTGGCTTCAAATAGGTGTCTGCTAATTGTTTCAGTACTCACAGATATGAATAACCTCATTCATTATTTAAAAAAAAAATAAAAAAAATCAGTGTTAAAGGGAAAATTGTACAGCTACTACCATCGTTTGTCTTTAAAGTCCTCAAGCTAGTTTCAAACGAGAGAAACGTTCCCTGATTGGCCGAACTGACCGATTGATCGTTAATTCGCATGCGCATTACCAAAAGTTAGAAGTTGTTGGAAATTAATGCTCCGTTTAATATCTATTCGAATGTGGGAAAATCAGCGTTCCAAGTGAGGCGAAAAAAATCAACGCCCCTTTGGTGTCTGAATTTTGTTTTGTTTTAAATGGTTTTCAAATTACTTGTGTCCCGTCAAGTCACATAGAATTGAACGACTTTTACGTTTAACCACGTTTGTTTTGTGGTGGAAAGAATAAAGGGAAGATGAATGCACTGGTGCGTAACTGTAACGAAGTCACTCAGATTAGCTCTTAAACTTCCGAGGTAAAATAAACGCAGCATATTGTTCAAGGGACACCGTGACGTTTTTTTTAAGACTGAGCTGATGCCTACGTTGTTTTCTGTGTGCTTCGAAAAAAGGAGAATCATTTTATACGTAAACTAGTGTTTTCTTGCGTTAAAAGCACAACTAATAGATTTTGAATGTTGACGTTGCTTTCGTGTTACGACCTCCGTCTGTTTTGGAAATACAAGTTTACTAGACGTGCTTGAAAGCAACAGAACGAGAAGGAAGAGGAAAGCTGTTCTTCCACTGAACATACGGTAAATGTAAATGTTTTCAGCTTAAACATGTAAATATTGTTTACATTTCGTCACCAAAATGTAAAACATGAGATGAGTTAGTTGACTCATCACAAACAGCAAATAAGTTACACAACGTATGTAGATTAGCGGATAATTAGACGTGTTTTGGTATTGGTGGGAAGTAATAGTTTGGTTAGAAACAAAAAGTGCAGTTTCTTTTGTGAAGATTGATTATGAGGCTTTGGTGTGGGGGAAGTTAGTTAGAAACAAAGATGTGGCTGTAAAAGCTTGAATAGAAATGGGATGGATGTTCAACAAAGCTTTGTTTATAACGCAGATTTGTCCACAGTTGGACTCCTGTCAGCTGTTCAGATCAGAGTCAGGAGGCGGTTAAAGCTGTGTGTGTGTGTGTGTGTGTTGTTTTTGGGTGGGAGCTGGCATTGGGCCTTTTATTGTCACTGTGCTACTGGCTGTAACAAAAGGAGACACTAAACAACATAACTGATCAGGGTAATATGAACTCAGCCCAGTGTTTTTGCCTGCTGTCTTGGTGTTTCAGTGCAAGCTCTGTTTCCCCCATGGAATGCTAAAGCTAAATATTCACAGGAACAAACTGCTGAATGTTTTGAGGTTTAGCTGCACACATAAACCTCTTTCTCTCTTCTTTAATCTAATCAGCTGACTTCCAAGCTGCCACAAGTTTATTCTAGTCATTAAAGGTCTGGATCAATAAGTTACAAGCAATATAGAGACACACAGAACAAACAACCATGCACACACACATACCTAAGGACGATTTGAAGAGAGCAGTTAAGCTAACAATCATGTTTTTGAACAGTGGAGGAAGCTAGAGTGCCCAGAAAGAACCCATGCATGCACAGGGAGAATACGCAAACTCCATACAGAAAGACTACAGGCTGGGATTTGAAGACAGGACCCTATTGCAGCAAGGCAACAGTGCTACCAACTGCGCATGCCAAAGTTTTTTTTTTTTTTCTGCTTATACCCTCTTGGGAATCACCTTGTTGGAACTTAAATGCTATCCTGTGTCTAGTTTTGATGTTGTTCATAGATTGAGCTAAAGTAATGATAAATATTTCTATAAGTATGACTGGCAAAAGTCTCAAAAGAGCTCATTAAAGTTGGTTTGGTGCTAGAAGATGTCTGGTATGTGTGGAGACAACTCTGACTCATCCCTTGAGTTTAGAAGTCTGTTAATGAATGATTTAATGAGCAGCTTAGCAAACAAAAGCAACAACAACAGAAAAGGCCTCTAAATATGTACTGGGCTGTAAAAGAGTCAAAAAAGCAGCCAAAGTTCAAAGAAAAGATTTCATAAAGGTGACCTTTAGATATGTTCCAAAAATAACTCTTTCAAGCAAAATAATGAACAAGGGAAGGATGATTGAAAACCTTTATACAGAACTTTACCCAATAACATAAGTAAAGTTGATTTACACAGGACTATTAGTTAGGTGAACAAGTATAGCTGTGAAAACAGGCACATTGTTCTCTCCCCTTTCAAAAATACCACTCAGTTCACTGCATTTAATAAAAAAAAAAAAAAAAAAAAAAAAAGCAAATAAAAATGTGTCAAGTGATCTATTTGTTTTATTTTAAACAGAACAACTGTTTCTACTGCTGCTAAAATTATATAACATTCACTTTGCCACATATTGAATACAGTATATTGAGTTTGATAACATTTGGCTACAATAAATTAAGTGTAAACTCCTGCTGGTTTTAGGAGTGCTTTACAAGTAAGCATGGATGCCTTCCTTACATTGTAATCTCTAGAGTGATTCAACTATAACAAGCTGATATTAGCTGGTTAATAAGTGGGGCTGTCTGCCTCTTTAGAAATGCAGCTCTTAGTTTGTGGTTGTTTGTGTCTTTGTTACCATGGCAACCTGCCCCAGCGTCTCGCCCCCTGATCACCGGAGAAGTTTTGTTTTTTGTGACATACCGGCTCATCCGTTGCAACGGGTAACAATGTGTCTAAAGATGGCATTTAAAATTGTTTAGTTGCTCCAAGATGTCCGGTATGTGTAATGACAACACGGGCCCATCCCATAAGAGTTCAGCAGCTTAGAAAACAAAGACAGCAAGGGCAACATAAAACACACACCCACTAAATGTGTCCGAAGAGCTTTGGATGCTCTTTTCCACTCAGGTAAAGAGCATCCAAAGAAAATCACTGAACAGACTTCCGAATGAGACCATTTCTAAATGTTACAAAAATATTCTGGCTCATTGGAAGCAAAATATAAAACAAAGGAGGGATGATTTAAACGTTCTGGATTCTATGTATTGAAGTGGAGAAGATAATAAAATAATATAGTGTTGCACCAAATAATTTGATTTCCAAAGGAATAATAGTCGGTGCACAACCAGAAAAAGAGAAAATATACCAAAACAGACATTTTTATGACTGAAAATAATAAAATACTGCATTTTAAACAAAGTTTAGAAACTTAATAAAAATGTTTCTAGCATTTGTCAATTCGAAAATGTGTAAAAAAAAACAACAAAAAACAGTGAAATTTTTAACTGTGCCAAAACCTGCTCAATATTCTCACTGTTGTTTTGCTAAGAAGCACTTTTGATATTTTAACTCTTTCCAAACAATGAAATTACTGGTTAATGACATTACATCCATTACATCCATGCTCAGATTGTCCTGATTTTCCAGTTATATCGAGTTCCTGAATTTTTTCCCAACAGGTGCAACACGTAGCTTCCCATCCCTCCCTGCCGGATCGTGTTCCCCCGGAGCTCTCCTGGTCTCCGTGATGGACAGCCTGGAGGAGGACCTGACCTGCTCCGTGTGTTACTCGCTGTTCTCCGACCCACGCGTTCTGCCGTGTTCCCACACCTTCTGCAAGAGCTGCCTGGACAACCTGCTCCAGGTGTCCACCAACTACTCCATCTGGCGCCCGCTGCGCCTGCCCATAAAATGCCCCCACTGTCGCAGCGTGGCGGAGCTGCCCCCGACCGGCGTGGACGCTCTCCCGTCCAACGTGTCTCTGCGAGCCATCGTTGAGAAAGTAAGACACGTTTGGGTGAAATATTCAAACTGAAAACGAGGCGTGTTTGGGCTGATTCGTGTTGCTTTGCTGCTGCGGTTTCAGTACCAGAGGGAAAGCGAGCCTCCAGCGCCGTCCTGCCAGGAGCACCGCAGGCAGCCTCTGAACATGTACTGCATCCAGGACCGGCAGCTGATCTGCGGTCTGTGCCTGACTGTCGGCCAGCACCAGGGCCATCCCATAGATGACCTGCAGGCAGCGTTCGTGAGAGAAAAACAAACCCCGGCGCTGCTGCTCGCCAGACTCTCGGAGCAGAAATGGGGTCAGGTGGGAAGCGAGCGGTCCTGTGGGTGTCAGAAACCCGGTGTGGAGAAAGACTAACCACAATCCTGTCCCTGTTTAAGGTGTGTGAGCTGGGGGAGCAGCTGGAGCAGGAGAAGGCCCGCTGCGAGTCTCTGCTGAGGCAGGACCGGCAGGAGGTGAACCAGTTCTTCGTCTCGTTAGAGGAGGTGCTGGCCAGGAAGAAGCAGGCCTACCTGGAAGCTCTGAGTGAAGCAGCTGCAGAGGTGTCGCAGACCTACGACCCCCTCATCCACAGGGTCAAGGAGCTGCAGGTGTGTAGGAACCTCAGGATTCATGCAGTTTGTGTTGAGTAGGAAGGAATTAGACGTTTTTAACATTTTTACTTAGTATCGTCTAGCAAACGTAACCGTTTAAAGTAAATTAATCTTTTCTTGAAGTGGCAAAGTCTCACACTGACAAATGTCGAATTATCACACCTTTAGTTTGAGCATAGTTATGCAAGGAAGAAAATAATCCTTCTTTAGAAATAATTAGTTTCTGAACAAAACTGTAGGTGGCAAATTTATTGGCACTCCCATCCAGACTTATTAGACTTCTTTAGGAGCCTGGTTCTTCAGATTACCTCACAGGTTTTCTGCAGTATTTATGTTTGTGGACTGAGAAAGTCAATAACGAAGGTTGATATTGTGTCTGATGAGCCATTTCTGTGTTGATTTGGTCATATATTTTTGGAACATTTTCAGTTTTCTCGTTTTTTATTCGAGTCGTTCATGATGGGGTGCTCTCTGACAAGGTTTCCAGGGCTTTTGAAGGAGAAAATGGCCCACAGCATTACAGAGCCTCCACTGTACTTATCAATTTGTAATTTAAAATAAAAGTCTGCAGGAGAGTCCAGTATGTTAATATATACTTTTTTTTTTTTTTTTTTTTTTAATGGTTCAGTTTAATTTATCCGTCTTAGTGCCAGGATGTGAAGCACCGGTGATCAAATTGTATTTTCAGTGTTCGATTGAGCAAAAATGCAATAAAAGATTTTGATTTTAGTGCTTTTTACATATCTCAACCAATAAGTGTAAAGAGAGTCAAATCCAAACATCTAAATTTTACGCTGATAGTAAAGAGATCAAACCATCTATCATCTCTTTTTGGTTTTTAATCGTTACACGAGGCTTTAATTTGTCGCCTGATCTCAGGAGGAACAGTTGGACCTGGTGTCTTTGGGGTCGTCTGTGGAGGAGGAAGACTCCCCCCTGGTCTTTTTGGAGAAGGTTCATCAGTTCCGAGATCGGGTGGAGAAGTTCATCAAAACCCCCCTACCCTCCGGGATCAACCTCTCAGTGACACCGCGCGCAGCAGTGTACCTGCAGAAGAACTGGCCCGCTGTGACCATTAGCAGCCTGGAGCAGGCGCCTGTTCCCAAGCTGTGCTGCTGCACCAGATGCTGCGGCCGCACGGAGACGGAAGGAGAGGCGGCGCAGCCTGTCAGAGCGGCCTGGGACAGGTGGCGCCAGCTGCAGCCCACCGCATCAGTAGTGCTGCTGGGCTTGCTGCTGCTGCTGCTGGCGGCGCTGTGGGCGAACCCCGTTGGAGGGGCGTCGCTCGGCTTCTCCCTCCTGTCCCGCCTCAGTCGGCTGGTCCAGGGTGTGAGCGGCGACCTCGTCTCATCTGTCTGGGATACGCTGGCGGCGGAGTGCGCAGCCGTCGGGGCTGTTGTCCAGGGGTGGAGCTCACAGCTGTCTGTGTTCAGAGACGGATTCTCTCAGCAGGTGGCCGCCTTATTTAAAACTCTGACGTCTCGCTGAGGGAGGCCAAACTGGAAACCAAACGTTTTAAACTGGTCTCATTTTCCTGTTCCAAAAACTTAAAAATCCTCACTTTTGTTACTTCATAAACATCTGCGAGTTACGATTTTACATTAACAGGTCCGTTTTAATAATTTTGACATTTTAAAAACCATTTTGCTTTTAGCCTAAACAGCAACAGGATTAATTTCTGCTTCAAAACTAATTTTTTTTTTTTTTTTTTAAAGCAAAACAGGAATTTAATTGAGCCAGAATCTCTTCTGCTTGTTTGCTGTCAGCACACATAGGAAGACAGCCTGGGAAATTAACGCAGCTCACAATCAGAGAAAGGCCGCAGCAGGAACAGTTTTTTGAGGTTGAGTTTTTCTCAGCTGAATACAGATGTGCGGAAGATTTCTTGCTCATTTCCAAAGTGTTTTACTCTTTAAGCGCATATTATGTAGCAGTCAGTGTTTTTTATGTATTGTTATTATTATTAGATATATTTCTGTCGTTAATAACAGGATGCAGAGAGACTTATGATATTAAGACATGCTGCATGTGGATCTTATCACACCAGACTGTTTACAATAATGGAGGAATGTGTTGCATAACAAGTGACTCCCAAACTGTGCCTTTGACCATCATGCCTTCATCTTTCCTCCAGGACCAGCATTTCTTTAAAAGAGCCTTTATAACGTACCTCAGAAATTGCTTTATTTGAACAGAGTCCATCCTGGCACCTTATTTACTATGTTTTGATGTGAACTGGGATTTTGAAATGTTGCGGCAGAACCACAGCACACAACCCTTTTAATCAAAATAAATGTTAACTGTATGTAACTGTTGTAACCTGTAATTTTATTTTATTTTTTATAATGTTAAATTCTCATTGTCATTTTTGCAGCATGGTGTTGTGGTATATTAGAGCAGAAAGCTTAGCATGCAGATGCATCTTTACAGCAACCATCATGCTGTGAAATCTGCAGACTTGATGCTGCCTCATTAACCCTTTTATGCAGGGCCTTCGGGCTGTTTGTAAAGGTGTTTATACCTGCAAAAGCCTCTTAAATGTCATTCCATATACTGCCACCCACTGGGCAGCCAGTGCAAGTTCACAAATAGGAGGACTCAGATTATCATATGATGACCCCTTTGCAGGTCAAGAAAATGAACTAAAAACTGTTAAATACAAATAATGTATTGCAATTCTGTCTATTAATGTGGACATCGTTCATCACTGGCTGGATTTGATCAGAAATGTTGACAATTACTGTAACTCTGTTAACATCGTACAGCAGCAGTAACTTTCTAGATTACTGCTCTGATGCATTGCAGCAAGGAGGTCTTGGGATTGATTCCCAGCCTGAAGTCTTTCTGGCTGGAGTTGAGCAGGGACGCTCCAGCCTCCTCTCACACGCCAGCGTGGCCTTGCTATCCAGTTGTAAACCTGCCTCTTAAATAAATGTACCAAACATTGTCAATCTTCAGCAGCCTTTACAGTTAACACCTCTGGTAAAAACCATCCATCCTGGAGACTCAGACAAAAAGTCACTCTTTGCTACAGTTCTTTACCATCCTGCTCTCTGCATGGTGACGTCACAAGGTTTGGCTCTTGTTCAGTTTCCCAGTTAAGGTATTGCAGGTTTATGGAGAACATACATCTGCTTTATTTTGTTGACATGTTCCCCTGTCTTTCCCAGCTTGATGAGTTCCTACACACTGAACTTCTGCATAAGTTACAAAATATGAATGTGAGGACAGCCAATTATTGTAGAATTGATTTAGTTAAAAAATGTCCCAACAAAGCATTCTTTGGAAAAAAAAAAAAAAAGAAAAAAAGAAAAGAGCAGCAGCTAAAATAGCTTTTTCTCAAATTTGGGGACATTACATCACTGCAGCCTGAACGAAAGCAAACCAAAATTGTAGAGGCTGCTTTAGATCTAACCAGTGTTGCAACAGTAGTAGCAGCTTTTAGTAACATTTCAGTTTTTCTAGTCTCTTGCAAAACAAGTTATTTATACATTTATAAAAATAATCTATTCAAAGAAAGATTTAATCCAGCCTGTTCACAGTATTAGCTAAAACTGTAAACTAAAGCTAAATGCTTCACCCAAAAACGTATTAAGAGCTGAAAATTTGTTCTTCCTACTTCTATTGTTTTTTGAACACATTAATTTCACAAATAAGAGGTTTATGAAAAAAAGTATTTTGAATTAGAAGAATAGCAGCACTTTATTGAAAAGGACAGTATAAATATTTACAGTTTAAAAAAAAAAAAAAAGAAAATTAAAAGACAAATATAAAGTTGGATGTTGGCTTTTTATGCTGTGATGGCATCATGTTCTCTGAACACAATTGTTTTGGGATTGATTCCAACACTTTTGGTTGTGTTGTGTGTTTTATAGATGCCGATGAGACGATCTGCAATCTCAAACATGTTGTTCCTCAAGGAGATGATGATGAACTGAGCGTTCTTCGTTTGTTCCTGCGGGAAGAAAAACATGCGTTCAAATACTTTAAACATAAAAAAGGTTCAGTGGGGATGCTCTCCATTTAAACACTCAAACTTCAAGATGCATCAGCCTGCTGCAAACACGATATTTAGTCCAAAAAAATAAAAGTTACGATTCAGCTATCGAAAACAAATCATAAAAGCTTGGAAAAAAAATTACAAAAATGTAAATAAAGAAACTAAAAATTAAACTAGCAGGCTCTGAATGCTGAGGTGAGAGACAAATACCACACACCAATGGACAGCGAGATCGACCGTACTCACATAAATATAACAGGCAACGATGGAGACGTTCTTGAAGTCCAGAGCAGCATCTATTTCGTCCATGAAGTAGAGTGGGGTGGGCTTGTAGTGATGCAGAGCAAACACCAGAGCCAGAGAGCTGAGGGTCTTTTCTCCTCCTGACAGGTTAAAGATCTTTTTCCAGCTTTTCTTTGGAGGACGGACACTAAAACAAACAGAAGAAAGAATGAGTCAAATCAATAATGAGCACGGAGCTGCAGCTGCACATATAAATACCAGCATGCACCGGTAGCGTCTCGACTGCTCTTTAAAAATCCTCCCTCACCTGAACATGATTCCCTCAGAGAAGGGGTCCAAGCTGTCCACCAGCTCCAGCTCTGCATCTCCACCCAGTGTCAGCATCTGGTAGTTTTCCTTCAGCTTGTTGGTGATCATGTTGAATCCAGTCATGAATTCGTTGAGGCGCTGCTTACGGAGGTCCTCGTAGGCGTGTTTGAACTTGTCTCTCTCTGCTGTGATTTCGTCCAGCTGGGCGACGCGCTGCAGGTACAGTTCCTCCTGAGGACACAAAGCGTCAGGGGTGAAGTGCTTTCATCCTTTACAGATACAAACAAAGCCTGCCTCTTGGTGCTTGGTTTTCATTCTCAATGTGGGAGACTTTTGGTGTGAAAAAAACCCCCCCTCAATATTCAGAAAGCTTAAAGAGGTGGTGACATCACTGAATAAACTATTTTGTATCGTTGATATTGCTGCATGTCAATTTTCCAAGGAATTTCATTAAAAAAAAAAAAAAAATTATATATATATATATATATATATATATATATATATATATATATATATATATATATAGTCACCTTTTTGTAGGGGGTTGTTTTGGCAGGCCAGATTTCTCTCCTCAGTAAAAGGGTTGGGTATTTTGATGATTTGTGGCTCTACCGAGTTTACTTCACTCCGATCGGTTACAACCATATTTGGGAAACTCTTCAGTAAAATGCGCTGAACATCGTCAAACTGAGGTTATAATTGCGCTGTACTTCCCCATAAATTAACTTCAGCCACTCTTCTCTGATTCTCTCATCTTCTGGGAGTAAAATGGAAACTTCCATCCGTTTTTCAAGCACCTTCGGACATAACAGCTTCACTTTTTAGCAGCCATCCTCTTCTCAAGTGGAGCAGCCAGACATGCTAGCGTGACTTAGCCCCTTAAATTAACCAACGTATCAGCTGGAAGGAAGAGGGAAGGGGGAGGGCTGTTTGCTTCATGGTGTGCTCTGATTGAAGAATATGAATTACCTAGAACGATAAATTGTTCTCTGATTCGTCCATTTTTGAGCAAAGAAACAAAGCTGACCGCCTATGAGCAGGGCTTTGATACCAATTACTGACATTCCCACGGCCTCATCAGTGCTCAACACATCATATTACACCCTCAAAACCACAGAAAAATTAAATTTGTTGTCACGACCCCTTCAAGACCAGTCAACCTTCTTTTAGTTCAGCAGTGACTTTAAGAGGCCAAATGAGCACAAAATAAAAAGCTCCTGCTGAAAAGTCACACTTGGACTGTTTTCAGACAGATGAGCTTCACCTTAAGTAGGTAGATGTTCCTTGACCCTAAATGTCACCTCACCCCATCCTTCTTCATTCATCCCTCCCTGCCAACCAAGACCATCAGGACACCTGATTGTGTTTGTGCATACCTTCTTCTTATACTCTGCAATGGCTCCTAGATTGGGCTTCATCTGACCACACTGGCTCTCCAACATGCTTATCTTGTTCACAAGGATGTTTGGATCCGAGATGGCTTCCAGCTCAGCAGGGGGAAAGACATGGAGTACCTCTGATGGCTGGCCCTCAATGGTGTGAAGGGACAGTTTGGTACTCTGGAATATAAACAGCAACAGGCATTTAAAGATTTTACGAACAAAAGCAAAGCTCAGGGAGCCTGATTGCTACTCAGATGTTTAACTAGTTTACAGTTCGGTGACTCACCTCATCCTGCCAGTATTTGATCTTGCTGTTGTGCTTTGTGATGGTGGCATCTATTTGCTCGATGGACAGCCGAACGTTGAGCGACTCTTCTTGCAGTGCGTGCTCCTGTTGCTGCAGGACCTTGATCTCTTTGGACACATTCTGATACTGTTCCTGCACCTCGGGAAGAGTGGCCTACAGAGCCAGAAACAAAGCAGGAGGAAATCAGCTTTCACTGAAGAGCAACTTTATCGATGTTAAAGATGTCTGCAGAGAGAAAAAACCCACAGGTTTAAGATACAAATAATGTAAATAGCAAGCAGCAACCTCTGCGTCCTGACAGGCTTTCATGATCTCCCCCGCCTCATCTTCTAGTTTCTTCAGTTGCTCTGTGAGCTCAGCCATCAGCTTCTCGTTCTCCTCCACCTCACCTTGTACACGAGCGATGCTCTCCTCGCACTTTTTCAAGTTTCTACAAGGCAAACACAAAAGGATTTAGATGCTTTTCCAGTGGTATGACTTGACAGTAACAGCTTATGCAGAGCTTTACAGAAATGTTCACACCACATGAATTTTTCCTGTTACAACCAAAAACAGAGTTTTTGAAATTCTGTGATAGACAAATACAAATAATGCAAAACAGGAAAGAAAATGATACATGATTTTCAAAACCTTTAACAAATCATCTGAAAAGGGTGGCACACTATTGAGCTCAAAACTTTGTAGAACCGATTGGTTAGCTGCAGGGCCTCAGATTCAGTCGGTCAACAGAGGACACTCACACAACACTAGGTTTTTGAGCCATTCTTGCACTATGAAGTCATCATCTGCTGAATTTAGCATGACCAGAAACCAGATCAGTGACAATCATTTCGTTCTCTGAACACAGATATTTAGAAGGAAGTCTCTTGAATTACTGTTAGCCTAAAAATTCCTGCCAAGGAGTCCTAGCTTAAGAGTGATTCAGTCTGCTGCTGAGAGCGACCAGGTGGTGTGGTACACCCCGTTGCTAGGTGTGGCATCTTCTAGGGACTGTGATTGGTTTCTCTTCTTCTTGCTCAATGGTGGTTGGCAAACTTAATGAAGCATTATCGCCACCAGCTGGTAAGAAGTGTGGACCAAATGTCACCAAAACCCCCAACTCATATCCTATCCTATCATACAAATTACAGTCTTAAAAACAGAATATGGCCTGGTAGCCTTTACTTCTCTAGTCTTTCTGAAAGAAATCAATAGGTCTAGTGTTGACTGTGATTGGTTGATATGAAACAAAAAATAAAAAATACGCCCCTAGTAATCAGTTGACAGAAATAAACCGATAACTGAATCTAGACTGGATTAAGAAAGGCGTCACGATGATAAAATTATGCAAAATAAAATTTGTTGCCACACAGCATCAACATGTTTGATCGCGCCTTATTTACATCCGCATCATTACTGTGATTTGTCATGGCTTCGTGCCATGCTGGTGATTTTACTACGTCATCTGCGCAGAAACTGCGCAGAAAAACCGACGTCATTAACAACAACTTCCGTTCGCTGATTGGCCCGGTTGAAATTCAATCTGAGAAATTGAGCTGAATGCAAGAAATCCCAAACGGAGCACTGAAGGGAGATGAGAATTGAGTTGAAATGTGTTGCAAGTGTAGGGAAACATGTACAATATTGATAAAGCGGCCAAAATAGCAATATTAATACCATATATTGATCAAAATGTTCATATCAGAGAATTTCTACTTTGATGCATGAATGGAGATGCGCTCTCTCTCTCTCGTAGAACCTATTACTAATCTTTTTACTTTTATAGTCCATATTTGTTGCGCTTAATTAATGAATTAAAACAATTAAGTTGATATGTATTACAGTCTTTACACAGAAAACCAGAACTGACATAACAAACCTCAACGCAAACCCCAAATTAGTGTCAGCTGGGAAAAGTCTGATTGGTGCATCTTTAATATTTACACAGCTTGAATGAGCATCCTTTCCTTACCGATCAGCTGTCTTTATGGCCACTTTGGCCTTGGTTATGATGGAGGAACAGTCATCTAACTCTTTGTTGATCTTGTCAAGCTTATCCTGCTGAGCCTTCAATTTGTGGCTGTTGATGTCAACAATCAAGTTGTGGAGTCTTTTAACCTCGTTGTCCACCTTCCCAGCCTTACTGGATGCTGACTCAAAGTCTAACAGAAAAAGAAAAAAAGTAAAAAAGAAATGAAACTTTTAGGTATTAAAATTTAAGGCAATCTATTTAAATTAAAATCTACTCTGTATTAAAGATATACTTAAGTGTAATGTGTATTTTTTTCCCAGATGTTAAGTCTTAATCTGACACGAGGAAGGATATAATGACATAAAACAATTAGCACCTCTCTTTACAGTTTATGCAAGTTCCTACCCTTCTTGAATGCCTCCAGGCTCTTCTCCATCTGTTTCTGTTTGGCTTTGTCTGGGGCAGCTGCCAGCACGTTGGCTTCAAGCTCCTTAATCTGAAGTTTCAAGTGAGTCTCCTGGTCAGCCAGACTCTGAGGGAAGAAAAAAAAAAATAAAAAATACTCTGAGCAAGGTTCTTTAATTAGACAAAACTGTTCATTTGTAAGCATGGATGTATGCAACTGATACCATTTAGGCCATAAATGAAGCATAATCAAGCAAACAAACAATGCATAAAATGTCATACACTCATGCTGTTGGTGTATTTTTCCAGAGTATTCTTCATCTCTCTGAGCTGAGACTGCAGGCGTTGGACGTTCTCCTCCAACTGCAACCTTCTCTCCTGGCAGCCCTGCAGCTTTGACACTTTCTCATTCAGCTTGTGCTCCATACGGTCAAGCTGTAAAAACACATGGAAAATGAGGTGTTGTTGTGATGGCGTATACACTTAATATGCATCACATAAGCATTTCCAGAACATATGCACAAAGAGTATAAGCAGTCCAGTTGGACTTGTTTATGAAGCTTAAACTACCCAACTTGAAAGAAGAGGAAAAACAGCATACTGCTAATAATAAATAGTTCTAGTTTGTAATCAATAAAACACAAAAGCCTGGGGAATACAGTCATTAATGATGATAAATGGTTTGACAAGCAAAAAAAAGAAAAAAAAAAAAAAAAAAGAAAAACTCTTTAATGACTTGCATAGAATAATGCATTATATGCATTGTTCTTATTGTTTTAATCTCCATAGCATACCAGAGATGGACAGTCAATAAGAGTTTGTAATTGGTCTGGTTCTGATTTCATTAAATCCCAGTATTTTTCAGTCTATAAATATATCAACCAACAACATGTACTTTGATGCAAACAAAAGTCGAATAAATGGAGATAATGTTAAGCCTTTATTTCTCTTTGGATTCAAAACTACTAAACCAACTCTATCAAAAATAATCGCCAACACATTTTTTCCCTTCATCGCCATGGTCCTTAGGGAGAGGAAACTGGACATGATCAAAATGAGGATCAGAACTCATTTCTAAGTAATCAAAAGTTAGATTTATTTTTCCCTTTCTTTTATGTCATGCTTAAATTGGAAATCTGACCTTTAAACTAGGGGTGGGCAATGTGGACTTAAAGCTTTATCACGATGTTTTGTGGTAATATTGTGACAAACGATCAAAGTGACAATAAGAACTATTTATTACTTATTACAATTATAGCCCCACAAACACAAATACTGCTCTTGAAAAACATACCCATTTGTGAAACGCTTCTTTAGGACACCCATCGCATAAAGAAGTGTGATTTGTAACACTAAACTGCACATAGTAACAACGATTAATCATATTTTCAAATTCATTGATATTCACATTGAAAAAAGTGAACAGTAAAAAAAAAAAAAAAAAAAAAAAAAAAAAAAAAAAAAAAAAAAAAAAAAAAAAAAAAAAAGCAATTCCGACAATATGGACAGTTTTGGGGTTTTTTTTACACATCATTAATTGGAATTTATTGTGAAAACAATAAAATCCAAATTCTCATAAGAAATTTATCACGATAAACGATACCAAAAATGCCCACCCCTACTTTAAACTAGACAAAACCAAATATAATAGACATACAAATACCTGCATTTATTTGTATGTTTTGAACTAACCTCCTCCTGGGAGACCTCTGGGCCAATAGAAGACCCCATTCTGCCTTTCAGAACTCTTCCACCTCCAGTCATTGTTCCTGTAAAGCAAAAACAAAAAGGAATGAGACACACAACTTCCCTGAGAGTCAATTATTAACTATCCTGTCACAGTCTGTAAAGGACAAGTTCTAATAAGATTTTTATTGTTATGGGTATTACTGTACTTGGGCCCATGATAAAACTTTAAATAGTGAAAATCCAAACAGGGGACAGTACATTTCAGTCCTTTGGCCATTGCATACCTTTGAACTGTCACCTTTAAGTTTCAGGCAGAAAAAGAAAACGTCTGATACAGGATGTTTCATACCAACTATTCATCAATTCATACCCAGCTTTCAGACATTCAGCTGCTTTGACAAGTAAATTTAAACTTAATTTTAATAATCTACTAATAATTTATATGACGCAAACTAGGTTCTATCACTTCAGTAAGTTACAAATTACAAATACATGGTCATTCAGAGTTATTTTGGTTTGCTCATCGGTCCTAATCAGCCAGATTTGGGCCCAAATTGGGCTCAGAATCAATTTTAAAAAATGGGGTGTGAAGCCTCCAGAAAATAATGTACAATTAAAATGAATTATGTGGCTCGAAATTGTAAAGAATGTGAAAAACTAAAGTTGAGAAATAATATAAAGTTGCTTCAGAAAGTGGCCCCGGATAAGAAGTTTATTTTGGCCAAGACTGATAATGGTTATAAACTCTGGTTATCAAAGATTTTTCAGAGACAGAAGTAATCTTTGGTTCTGAAAGACTGACAGACACGCTTTGAAGAAGAAAAAAAAAAAAGAAATCAGTTTCTTGATATCTTAAAAGTTATGCTGATATTGTCTAAATTGGTCCTTAAAGGTGCTATCTATACATTTCTGTGCAAATGTTGACATTTTTGTGTAAAATTGTTAAGTTCTGCAATATTTTGCCTTAAACTGTCTTGAGTTCTGGTCTCCTACCGCTTGGTACAACCACATGACAGACTTTGGTTTGGGTATAAAATCATCTCACTCAGACACATGCCCCGGTGGCGAGTCACAAGTTGGAATACAGACCGTGGCGCGCATTGATCTATAGTGTTTCTCAGCTTTGCATATGTGATTCATTTCCAATGTGGACACGGAGTGGAATGTATGCTGCAAGACGACTGTGCGAGGATGACTGCAGTGCTTTGGAAGCTGGAGGGGCTCATGGCAGCACACCGTCACTTAGAAAAAAAACAGAGCTGGAGCAGAGCTGCGTTCACACGTCACCATAAAAGTCTCCAATAACAGAAAAAAAGTTACTTGATTTCTGACTAGCTGCATTTTTTGGGGAAGGAATAAGTCCCTAGAGGGGTCTGAAAAGTTGGTAAATACAGCGACAAAGTGGATAAATTAGCAACAGCGCGTCTTTCGTCCAGACCACAGCCCCACTCAACACCCTCCACTCATCCCCACACTTGGCCGTGCCCCTCGGTGACTCTTGGCTCCACCCACTTCAGTTGAATTTTTGAAAATCTCTCTGGGGTGGGGTTTTGCAAGACATGTAATATTAAAAGCCCTGCCAGTACCAATGATGGAACCCTCAAACGTAATGGGGTGGCATTATATATTTTCCTATTTTATAGCAACTATGTTACTTTCAGTTGTTATGAAAATATTGTATATATCAAAAACAACTGGAAAGAAATTTGAATTCGCATCACAGCCATATCTGACGCCTTGAAATTAGCCTCTGCCTCTTTAAGAACCTCCGACCCTTTCCAATACTCGCCTCTTCAGCACGTCATCGCAACAATGCTTCTCCATGCTGTCCATAGATGCCGTTTACAACTGTTCTTTGAAGTTCAGCAGATGCGCAGTTCCACCAGGTGTTTGCTAATTGCTGCTGCTAGTCTGGTGGAGCCAATGTTAGGCGTGGGGGAAGAGTGCTCTGTGGGGCGGGAGCTTGGCTGGGGATTGAAGCTCAAAGGCGGAGCTTTGGGTAAACAGGGGGGCGCTGTGTCCGAGCACCCCGAATGGCTGCCACAGGAGATTCAAGGTTTTCTCAAATATGCATGAATGAGTCAAAGCAACATTCCAGGTATGTTTTTGATGAGCAAATGACATCATAAAGTTTTGAAATTTTCTTGACTTATTGCCCTTTTTGGGGTCATCATCACAGATGGTTGGATACGAAATGGTTTGTTCACAGCTGTGAAATGGAAGTACATTATGACAAAAGGGCAAGCGGTTACGAATTGACAAACAAGCAAACAGACATAGAGCCAACATAAGAATCTCACCAACCTGCCATCTCAATTATCTGTCCCTTTAGGGTGACCACCCTCCAGCGTTTGTCCTTCTGGAAAGCCATCCTCGTGGCCTGCTCCATGTCTTGAGCCACCAAGGTATCCCTCAGGGCGAAGTAGAAAGCTGGTCTGACGCTCTCATCCTTTACTCGCACCATGTCGAAGAGGCGGGGGCTGTTCTCTGGCGTGCGAATGGGGGTCATGTTTTTCTCCCAGACCTTCATCTAAATAATTTTTTTAAAGAGCAGTGAAATAGAAAAGCAAAAACCTGTTTTAAGTTTATGAAATCATCTCTTAAAAGAATGCTGACTGAAGTTCCTAAGAGCCACATTACTCTACCTTGTCAAGACCGATGAAAGTGGCAACCCCAATATTCTGTTCTTTGAGAAAAGTGACACATTTCTGAGCGGTGTCAATCGTATCCACCACAATGTTGTCCAGAGCACCACAGCAAGAGGAAATGGCCACATCATACTTTTCATCTATGGCTCCAAGATCTCCCTACAAGCACCAAATTAAAAAACAAAAAAAAAAAAAAAAAAAAAAAAAAAAATTCTACATCATTATGAAAAACAAATCTAGGAATAATGACAAAAATATATACAAATCAAAAACTGAGTTTTAAAAAAGATTTTCTGTGAACTGTTGGGGCAAGTTTTTACCAGTCTTCCATAGATTCCAGGGATTTTGCCACTCTTCTTGAGCTGCATTAGGGCATCCAAGACTTTTCCTCGACTGCGATTGGAGGATAGAGAGGTCTTGGCTTCATCCACCTTTTGCTGCAATTCTCTCACCACATGCCTGGTGTCATTATCCATCTTCATCAGCTGCTCCAACTCCTCCTGGTCCTGTCGCGAAACGCGGAGAGCTAGTAATGCAGAAGCTCTCACTGATGAGCTCATCAACAACTATAGTTAGCTGCAACTAGCTGGTGATTTTGGTTTTGCTCTGTTATCATTTTACCTTCTTGAGCTCCTGCTCCATCAGGGGGATTTTGACTTGCAGGTCTTTGATGGCAGGCCGACGCTCCTGTAGTGTATCTGAGGTCGTCTGAAGCGTCTGCTTGGCTGCATTGAGCTGAGTCAGAGCCGTTTTGTGGCAGCTTAGGTAGATGTCGAGCTCGGACTGAGCGAGGTCCATTTGAGACCGGGTCTCATTTACAGCCTTGCTGAGTTCCATGAGCTCTTTCTCTTTTTTCTGGGAAGTACAAGCAGCGACAGTTGGTTGGAAAAAACAACTAAGGATTTGATTTTACAGAAAATAATGCAAAACTATTCTGGTCACCTCAACTAAGTGGTGAGCAAAGCTGCAACTACACACACACCTCTTTGTCCTGTTGCAAGCCACTTGTCTCTTCCTTCAGACTTTCCATCACTACTTTCAGTTTTTCTTCTTCTTTCGCCTTCTGCTTCTCCAAGTCTTCTTTGCGGGCTGTTGCTTCAGCGATGGCTTGCTCACTGCTGGCTGGTATACCTAGCACTTCCTCCAGCTGAATAATGAGCCAAAAAAAAAAAAAAAAAAGTTATAACTAAAGGAGCTGGAGCCAATTCACAGGTTCAAACAGCTGCATCTCAGTTATTTAATTCAAAACGTGAATATAGGTTCATTAAACACAGACTAATATATATAAGAATTTTATTCTGTTAATTCTGATGATTATTTATACCTAATGAAAACCCAAAATTCAGCGTCAGAAAATTTTAATTCTTTGAATCCTACATAAGACCAATAAAAAAGGAATTTGATACAGAAATGTTACAGCCTATGTAATCATCTAAAGAAACTGTTGACTTGAAGGTTGTCCAGCAAACAGTCTTTCATATCCTTAGCAAGGAAGTAAGCTACAAGTTGCTGCTGAATAAGTTCGCTATTCAAATTACTGTATCAAAGCGTGTCAATTATGGAGTTAATTTCAAAACATTGCAAACCAGTAAAGCATGTTGCTCACTGTCTGTTGTCACCTTTCAGGGGTTGAGATAAATAAATTCCTGAAAATGAGAAATAGCTTACTATAACCTACATATTCTGGATAGCAATTATGAAGTCCTTTGACTGAATCCATCTCAAAGATTGGACCCAACCGTGCATTCAGTTGTCTCGATGGCACCCCCTGGTGTCGAGGAGAGGAGAATGCTTAATTCTATCTAAGGTATCACGTGACTTTTGGCAAAAATTTGGCGTAGCGTTTTGTACGCAAGGGGAAGCGGTTTTGTATGAGATCATTTTGTACTCGAGGAGAGTTTGCAAAATGTTTTGTGTGTGTCCATTGTTTCAAGACAGTTTGTGAAATATGTTTTGTGTGCAATATGTTTTATTTTTTTGCAACATTTTTGCAGGAAATTAACTCAATTGTCAATGGGAAGTTGTGTGGAATGAGTGTGGCAGAAAATGTGCACAAGTAACAGCAATAACTGCAGCCTTGCAAGAACTGTGAACAGTTTGAACTGTTTGAGGAGGCACCATTGATGCGGTAATTCCAATCAAAAGGAGCTCCAACCAAGTACTAAGTACATAGACTACAGTAAATGGACACTTTTCAGTCAGCTGACCAGTCTTTTTATTACATATTCTATTTTCTTAACTTTCAGAGAAACATACTTTGGGCTTTTCATTACCTGTTTAATTTAATTGCTAAAATAAAAAATAAATAATAACAATAATAATCTGATATTAATTGAAGTGCACTTGTAATTAAGATGAAAACATATCTCATCAACAAAATACCCGTTAATCCACAGAGAACAACATCTTTGCTTTTAACAAACATGGCTGGGCCATACAAGCTGGCTCCATGGATACCAGCCTATGCAATTCAGCATTTTGTGGTTGTCTAGTAAATACACAGATTTGCTGCTGTTGTGATCATATATATATATATATATATATATATATATATATATATATATATATATATATATATATATATATATATATATATATATATATGCCTGTTTTGACTTTCATGAGATAAATTTAAAACCAAGTTACTAATCTGGGTATTATACTTTGGTTCCAACAGTCATAATGACTCATTTTGATCTCGCAAATATGTTGCCTTAATCCCCACCCCACTTCACTTCAGACGAAGCTTGAGGCAAAATAAGCAATAAATTCATAATTTAGTCATACAACAAGTTCAGTCTGTAAAGAGGAAGCAGAAAAAATATGTTTACACAAGATAGGCTTAGTCAGAGCTGCTATAAATAAGAAAGCCAAAATTAAAATAAAATGTAAAAGTTAGAAGAATCAACCGGGTTTAAGATATATCTTTTGAAAATCTTTACAACAAAAGTGCACTTAAATTTTTAAACTAGTGAATATGCATGTAATATTTAAACCAGGTAATTTATTCACTGAGTATTTGTGTTTGCGCCATATATGCATATGGTGTAAGATATGGAATACATTTGATGAAAGGTCCTGTTGGGGAAGGGGGGGAAGAGCAAATCCAAAACAGACCAAAAAACAAAAAAAAAAAAAACAAACAAAAAACCCCCCCAAAAAAAACAAAACAAACAAACAAAAAAAAAAAACCAGAATCTATGTAAATTACCAGCTACTTTACAATGCGTTCTAAAGCAGACAAAAGCACACATGTAATCAAGTATAAGCACACAAGGACTAAACAAGCCCTGGTTAAGACTGGCACAACAGTCTGCATTTTGGCAGGGCTGAAACAAAGCAAGAATTGGCATCTGCATATATAGTTTATGTTTTGTAGGGTTAACTGCGGGTGAAATGTGAATGTGGCTTCTGGAAGTGTTACACAAGCCAGGCCATAGTTGACTACCACACAGCAGAACACTGCTCCCCAGAGGTCAGCCTGCCTCTGCCCAGCTCCCCCTCCGACCAAGATATTTCCAGAGAACAGGGTTTCAAGAGCAGGAAGAAAAAGTTATCCATACATCCCTACAATAAAGCCTGACAAATAATTTGTATCAGTTATTTTGCAAAAATAAAGAAATGTCAGTTTAATCCATCAGAACAAAAAAAATAAGTTTACCAAAGTACACACCCAGATTCACTTTGTGTAGCTTCACAGCCCCCTAGTGTCTGATAACTCGTCCTGTCATCAGTTGATTTACAGTTTCACATTAGTTTTTATTTTATTCCATTGACAATTTCACTTTATTTAAACCATAAAATCATATAAAACAGGTCTTCTTCAAACACTGTTAGAGAGAAAATTTCTTTAAAAAGGAATTGTTTGTACATTGTTTGTTTCACTAGGACTTTAAGTCATAAAAAGGAACCATTTCTTGATGCTAATATTGGTTAGTAACTGTGCATCTTCCTCAATGTAGTAATCAAAGTGCAATCATACAAAATGCTTTCAGATTTTTACACAACTGTATTAAACAGGCTTTTATGGTTTTTTTAATTCAGTTTTTTATGTCTTCACAGGCTGGAGTTTTCACATAAAAAAAAAAAAAAACACTTTCTCAAAGTTTTGAAATAGGCTTAAGAATATTTTTCCCCAACGAGAACTTTATTAGGCCTAACTTTATACCATATATAAAATTAAAATATTTTCCCCTTAAAAAATAAAAAAATAGTGATTAACAGTTGTGTGGGAGGGAGGGTTGTTTTACCATCCCACCCACACAAGCTATTTTACTACATCTGAGCAACAAAAACAGTAAACACTAAAATCCTTGTTCTCTGTTTTTGACACATTTTTTAATTAATTTATTTTTATTTCTTCATAGGCCACAACCAAAATAAATACCAACCCTTGTAATGCCATGGCCGTCTCAGCATTACTTTTTAATTAAATGCGTGGGGTAAATTTAGAAAACAAAAGGCTAAAATTACACGCCTCTCTCAGATCCAGTGTGCCTCTAAACTGTGCTGCTGCAGTGATTCTGTCAGAGTGACACAACTTATCTATTCCAGAGCAGCAAACACTAATACAAAGTTAGATAAAGTCATTGAACTGCATATAACAGTGGGCTGCAACCTAAAGGCCAACACACCTTTTTCTGGTCTTTTTCCAGCTGCTTCTGCAGTGCCTTGTTCTTGCTCTTGGAGTGTTTAATCTTCTCACGCACTTCAACATCCTGCAGGTCCAGCTGGGTGAACTTTTCCTTCTGGGTCTCAATGTACTTGTTGATCTTATTTTGTTTCCTGGTGGAGGAAAAGCATTTTTGAAGAGTAAAATTCAAATCAGTTTGGTGAAAATCTCTTCTTGGGGGAAAAAAAACAAAACGACAACAACAACAACAAAAAAACCTATCAAAAGCAATCATTAGAAAAAAAAATTAAATAAAATTGGAGAAAAAACAACAACAGGATAAGGTTAGTTTCAGGAACAAAAAAACTATTTAAAAAGGTTCCTATAAGGGAATAACAGTATATCAAACTCTGTCATGTTTCTACTCTTTTTCAAAATGAATTACTTTTTAAATCACTCATTTGTAGGAAAAAAGTAAATTAGAGACCCTAAAAGTACTTATGCAGTCCTCTAAATGTCTGAAGAAACAAAAACCTGCCAAATTAACAGATATGCTAGTTAGCACACAAAGCATGTTACATTGGTAAGTGGGAGGAGACAAGTTGAAGAAAAATTATTTTTGCAGATTTCTTACTTTTCCACATTTTTGAGCTCTTGGTTCATTTTTTCCATCTCTTCTGATATCTTTGCATTTTTTTCTGTGAGCTCCTTGGTTTCCTCTAAGATCTTCTGCTTTTCCTGTTCTTTACCCTTCACACCTTTTTGTAGATCATGACTAAAAGCAAACAGAAACCCAAATATTGAGTTAAAAAAAATGATCAAATTGAGCAATTCAGGAAAAATATTTTTTTCAATGGTAAGACATCAGGGAAGCATCCCACAGAACTCTTATTGGTTTTCTCTACTAAGTCCTTATTTTTATTTGCATTGTTTCATATTTTCTTCTGTCCAGAGCACAGAGATGGTTCTGGTGTACTTACACATAGTACTGGTAGAGCTGGCTCTTGTGTTTGAAGATATCATTCTCCAAGGTAAGGAACTCCACAGCTTTATTCTTTTCCCCCTCCAAAGCATTTTTCTCCTTTTCTACCAGCTTTACTCGATTCAGCTAGGACAGGAAAAAAAATATTGCCACTTTAATTTCTGGACAAAACAAAATAACTTTTTTTAAATTTTTTTTTTTTAAATCCTAAATTCTGCAGTCTAATAAAATTAAATAAACAGAAACTACAACAGAGCAACCTAAGAGATGTGATACAAGTATGATCTACATGAAATTCAATGAATGACTGTAATTTATAGGTAGGTGTAAACTAACTCTTGAACAATACTTTTTATCTGGATATCAAAGTGGCTGAAAATCTCAAACTGTGCTTCTTTATAGTCATTTCCATATTTATTATATGTTCACTTCAAGCCCAACCATACAATTTTACACAAACACTCCCAAAGAGAGAAACAAAAAACCCCAAGTGTTGTTACCTTCTCTCCCCTTTGCTCATTGAGCAGCTCAATGCGGCGAGACAGGGTTTGGATTGGTTCTTTGAGACGACATGAACCAATAATGTCCTCCAAGTACTCGAGCATCCCCTCATCATGCTCCGTCTGACCTTTAGGCTTCATCATGGCAATCTGCTCCACCTCACCCTAGAGACAGCCCGCAAGAGCAGATTGGCAAAGACACATAGTAAGTCACAGTGGTTCTGTGCAAAAATAAATAATAAAAATAATTTTTAAAAAAAACACAGTCACAAAGAGCACACAAAGAGGTTTCACCTACTTTTTTTTTTTTTTAAAAACACAGAGACAACCCCCCCTACACAAACACACACAATTTTAAATAGGGTACATAAAAGTGTAATTAACGTTACACAACACAGAGACATTCTGCTTTCCCATTAAAAAATAAATAAATAAATAAATGTAAAATCGTGTCACAGAAAATCTCCAACTGTGAAGAAATAAATTATACGATTACATATGTCAAACATACATCGAGTTATTGCTGCCAAAATATCACAGCATCCCACCAACAATCATTGTCAATGATAAATGAAAAAGTAATTTAAAGTGCTAGAAAATTAAATATTGTTTTTGCTAAATTAATAGTGATGTACTGATCAGGCTTTCCCTAGCTGATGCCGATTTCTGGCTTCCCTAAAGATGTGACCTGCGATTCTCATAATTTTATTTAAAAGGAATATCACACATGATGTGCTCAAGATTCTCTCATGAGCAGAAATAGCTTTGCAACCAACTAAATGAAGAATTGCAAGATCATCTCAATTTATGTGTCAAAGAATAAATTTCTCTAACCTTATCTAGATACTTTAATCAACCTAAAAAAAAAAAAAAAAAAAAAAAAAAAAAAAAAAAAAAAAAGTTCAAATTACATGCTGTTTGTGGATATAAACCAAAAAACTGGGAGAGTTCTCTATTTTTGATGCATTTTATAAATAGGAGAAAAATTAAATAAAAATTGACTTTTCTGTATTTTACCAGCACAAGGATCAAGCAACAAAAAAAATTGGCTAATTCCAGTCCCTAACCGATTGGTGCATCTCAAAAAATGAGAGCTATTAAAAACAAAACTGACATTTCTAAAACTACACACACAAGCTTCCTTAACTCTCCAGAGTAATTCTACTGAAGTGGACATGTGCATTTATTTTAAATTTATTGTAAGTAGCCTGTCAAATAATAATACAATTACTTAAGAATTTTTTGTGGGTTTTTTTGTAAAGAACTTCTTTTTACAGCCTCAAAATAGTTTATTTTTTTGAAAACAATGTAGTTTCAAATATTTTTATCTGTGCGATAAAAAGCAGCTTCAGGAAAGAGTTGGGTAGTGGGGGAATCCCCTCATCATCATCTCCTCTGACAAGTGAACAAACTAGACAGTTTCCCCTTATTTGCCAGAGGCCTGAAAAAGTGACATGACCTTGAAGACCAAGTTTAAGCCTCTACCCATAGTCATGCAGCCGTGTCACCAACAGAAACGTCCAAGAAGAATGAAAATGGACATGCACACAAAAAAAGAGGGGAAAAAAGTCTTCACTTAAATCCACCAAAAAAAAAAAAAAAAATAAAAAAATTAATAAAGGAATTAAATGTCAAAACAAAAACAACAAGATTTTAATAATTTGCCTTCAGTTAATCAGTAATAACAGGTAGGTCAGACCCTAACACTCTGCAGGGGTAGGAGTGTAACAAGTGAAGTGGTTCAGGCTGAGTACAAAACAACACGAGGAATACATATAAATAATTAAATAAGTTTTGTTTTGTTTTTGTTTTTTTTCAAGAATTCAGACTACATTAGATTCACAGTGGATAACATAAGAATATCAATAATAATAATGAAAAAATAAATAAATAAAAAATAAAAAATTATAGCCATGGCAATGGAGGGTGTTTTATCCTGCCACCCTGAAGCAGCACTGATAATATTGGGGTTGGGCTTTTTTCTCACACACCAATATTTACGTGCTGCTGAAGCGTGGCAGGTACATGAGAGAGGGAGGGAAGGTCCGACCTGTCCCCACTGGTGGGTCACCCCGAAATTTTCACCCATAGTGAAAATCCTTCAAAACACTCACATGCATGTTTGTCAGCTGGTCAAATCGTATCTTTGCCTTAAAATTCTAAAGCAGCAAATAATGGTTCGCACCTTTTTCACATTGTTTCAAACCATGATGCGCTGCTATAGCAGTCTAAGGGCTGGCAGAGCACATATCCTCTCCTTTCCAATTCCAGTGCAACAGGTTATTTCAACCCCACCCCATCAACACAGACAGAGCTTCAAAGTATACATTAAAACTTTCACCAGAAAATGGTATGAGGAGCAGGAACTCATAAAAAGAATAGGATAGTCACAGAAAGGATTAAAAAAAATAATGATAATTATAAAATTACCTGCAGGATCAGAAATCTGTTGTGGTCTAGGTCAATACCGTGGCTTCGGAGTAAAGTGCCAACTTCTTTGAATGTTGCTTTTTTGCCATTGATATGGTAGTAAGAGGAACTGTCTTTGTTGGCAGTCCTGGAAACATAGAACTTGCTGTTAGGGATGACTTCGTAGTCATCTCCTTCCTGACTCAGTGGGGGAGGGGCAGAAGACAGAAGCAGAACAGAACAGTTTAGGAAAGACTCAAACAGCTCTAAACATCCAGCTTTATAATTCACAGTACAAACAAAATTACTAGTTGTTACAAAGGTAATATAAAAACAATTAAGACTAACACTTCCAAAAACAGATTTAGACAAGCCACAGTTAGGGGTTAAAAATTAAAAAAAAAAAAAAAAAAAAAAAAAGTTAAAATTGATTGATGTAATTTGTCATATTTACATAACTTAAACATGTTCAATGAAATGAGGAGATTACAAATATACAACAAATGGGTTGGCAATGTGCCTAAAAATTCTTTACTTTAGAAAAAAAGGACTACTATTTCAGGCTGTGTACACCACCTTAAAAAAATTTTTTTTTGTTTCAAAAACAACATTTCTCTGGGAGGATGAACTCCAAAAAAATTAAATCATGAGTTTAACAACTTGATTTTATTTTTACAGCACTTATGAAGCAAACTAAAATGCTCTTTTTTATGCAAGCTCAGCAAGAGCCAGAATTATTTACACTCCCAAAGACATTAAATATATAAATATTTTTAATTGTGGAAAAAAATACAGTTTAGTTTATTTTAATGGTAAATTGTGATCCAAATAGAATTTTTCATGGTATCTATATCTTTACACTGCAGTAAAAATAATTTGGGCCACATCAGAAAATTGTTAAATTAAAAATTTAATATTTTTTTTTAAAAAACAGTTAGAAATACTGGGAGTAACTCTAGTGCGAGGTGGATTGAATATAGCATGTGGAGGTGTACACTGTAACTTTCAAGACTGATTTGAGTCTGTGTTTAGTCACTATTCTTATAAATGAGTTGCAATATTATATTATGACATCTGAGGAGTAATGTTTTAAAAATCTGACAATCATTTCTGTCCTGTAAAAAAAAAAAAAAAAAAAAAAAAAAAAAAAAAAAAAAAATCTATCTGATTGTGTTTTTCAGTTTGGGCTGAATATTGAACCACTTGAAATGAGTGAATTTTGTTTCTGTGTGAAAGAAATATAGATAAATATACCTTATCAATAATCTTTTGAAAATGCACCTCCACAGTACAGCTTTGCACATCCTTGTGTTTATCAGAGCTGTGAATCAGCACTGAGAGCTTTTTCGATCTGATCTTTTGAGCTCTGTATCCAAACACAAAGAGCATTGAATCTATCACATTGGACTTTCCACTTCCATTGGGACCAATGATGCAGGAAAAGCGCTGGGAGACAGGTAAGGAAGGAGATAAAAATATAAGAATCAATTGTATGAATATACACAACATCTACAACAAACAGCGTAAAGATTTTATTTTTAAAGACATGTGGTAGCATTTTATCTTAGTAAATCTGTAATAGCGAAAGTATTCCATGTGAGTGTAGTTAAGGTTTCATGTGTTAAATCCAGTCTGAGTAGAAACTCTGTGAGCAACATACAGTGAAAAGGCAAAGGTTTAAAGAAAGTCATAATTAAATGGAACTGTGGGAACAGCAATAAATCACTTCTAGTTGAGAGATTCACTAACAAAATCAAAATGGAGGATTGTGACCTTCCCACTTATTTTTAATTTTTTTTTAAATATCTTCAAAAACTATGTAATTGCACCTTTTTCTAATGTTTTAATATCTGTATATATCTTCTATAATAGGGTGTAACAAAAATACAAGGAAATAAAATAAAACTAAGACACAAACAATAAGAATGACATATAACACAACTGATCTTATCAGACAGATTCAAAGTATTTGCCCTGCCAGACATAAAGCTTATATCCATGTTTGGTCATACCTTGTGAAAAGGCCCCAGAATCTGCTCCCCTGCATAAGACTTAAAGTTGCGATTAACTAAATGTGTAATCATTAGGCGAGGAGCGCCCGGTTCATTGGTCATTGCTGGGGGCGGAGGTGGAGGGATGCTGTCGAGAATCTCCTCCAAACTTCGATTATCAACCGCCTCTGTAGCTTCCCCCTGAGACGGATCTGTGGCACAACAAAAGTACAACTTTTATTCTTCTGGTGCGAGTCGTTTCAGGTGGTGTTGGTGGTGGGGGGTGCGTGGGGGAGGGGTGGAGGAGAGCGCGCGCGTACACACACACACACACACACACACACACAAAACAAACAAACACAACACACGCAGCAAGTCTCGGTCAAACAACGACTGAGGAGAGAAAGTTGACAGGGCTTATTTTCTTTTGTTCTGAAATTAAGAGCCAGCCGAAAAAAACTGAAAGACCATGAACCCACAATATTACCCAAACGCTCCCCACGACAAGCGTTGATACCGGAGTAGATGCGCCACAGTCACTCCGTCGATGATGAATAACTAAAGTGTGTGTCCCGATCTAAATCGTCACAGTTTGAGTCATATCTGCCTGCAATCAAAACACTAAGAAAACAGAAATCTTATTTTGAGGCAACAATGTCGTTAAAACCATTATGTTGCCACCAGAGCAAGCCACAACGACCTGTCCAAAATCTATTGTGCTCACATAAGCATAAACAAGCAAATGAGTCGATGTTTATGACTCAAATACAAGCAAACAGGCACAGAGTTAGGCATTTTAACCCATCTTAACTATTACTTTTCAAAAGCAACACAGAAATGAGCTGATATCGATCAATTTTTACTTAAACACGGTTTTGATATACAACAAAAAAAACCTTCATCTTTCGAAATAAACTACCTCGTTTGCAGGAAACATCCGGACAAGAGGCACCATCGTCGTTAACAAAATCATCTCCAAAATTATTTATGACGAGCACTTCAGACACACACACACACACACAAAAACAAAAAAAAAAAAAAAAAAAAAAAAAAACTATCAGCCCATTCTAACTACGTGTTCGCAAGAAGAAGAAGAAAAAAAAAAAAAAAAAAAAAAAAAAAAAAAAAGCAGTACAGCTGAGCCAATTGGCCTCCACCAGTACAGCAACACACGCAAAGCAATTGACTGAGCAACTTATTTGGATTCAGAGACACCAAAACAGCCTTTGTTACTTGCCAGTTGTCGGCGGTGCCTCCTCTTGGCCATTGGGGTTGGTTTCTTGAGGGGGTACATCCAACTCGTCCTCAGAGTCATCCCGAGGCTGCAGCCCTTTCCCTTTTGGCTCCCTTTTGGAAACAGTGGAGCTTTTTGCTGTTTTAGATGGCATGATATGGAATCTGAAGAGGCCATTGGGGAAAAAAAGGAATATCCATGAGCGGGGTTTTTTTGTGCATGTCAATCTTCAAACTCCCATTATAGTCGGTCACAGGAGCTATTCTGTCAGGTTTTTATCATTACCACTGCCAGATCTTACTGCCGCCCCCTTTACTTGCTAATCGCTCTATTTATTCATATGCCAACATAGTACGTGAAACAATAAAGTAGAAGTAGCTGGTAAAGAGTGGGATGAATAAGGTTACCCAGATTTGTCTTGGAAAAAACTAATCCAAAATGTACAGAAAGGTACAAGTAACTTAACATGAAATCGCAAGTTTATGTAAAATCTTAAAAAAAAAAAAAAAAATAAAAAAAAAAAAAAAAAAAAAAAAAAAAAAAACCAACTAAAAAAAAAAAAAAAAAAAAAAAAACCTCATTCGACAACTTGATGTGTCTGCATCTACAGTGGGGATTGTTTTATAGCGCCGCACATAGTGGTACAATTCAAAATAATACAGTTAATGTGGCTAACTTGAAAGCTCGATAGAGTTTCTATGCAAATAAGCTGAAATCGTTCCCTTTAGAGCCTTGTAACGCCTGTGTTGCGTGTCCACTTCTGCGCAGCTAAACGGGTTTCTCAAACTGACAGTAATATTAACTTTCAGTCCCATGAGTTTTTATGCTGGGGGGGCGGAGGTAAAATACGGAATAACCCCAATGATAAGATGCACGTTCACAGAACTAATAAAACCTAAGCACAACAATGGAATACCATTTTAACTTGTGCTGGCTTTTTCGTAGTTTTAACACCTTAGCACTAGGTTCATCGTGCTATTCAGCGGTGCTAATGGTGAAGTTACGTTAGCAGCTAAAGCTAATTGATGTCAAATATCGAAGCAGAGTCTAAGATAACAAAATAGCCGTTTGACTTGCAAACCAGCTTAAAACAACCTTAAATACAATACCACTAGTTAACGTCAAAAATATTGCTAAGTTTAATAATATAAAATGTTTCAAAGCTTGAAAGTATGATAATAAACATGTCGTTAAAATTAATGTTCCTGAAACTAACGAACACATTAAATTTCGCAGTACGCAATAAAGCCTTTGTCTCGATTTCTAGCGTTGCTAATGCTAAAACCTAGTTAAAAACGTTCCTAACGGCACCTTTCCCTTCGAAAAAAAACGTTGTGATTCCAGCAAATAGACGGTACCCAAACATGACTCCTTTCTAAAGTATCCTTAAGTACCTTCTAAGTTATACACACGATCCGTCAGAGATCCTCCTCTCTGTTCTAAACTGTGAATTAAAAAAAGTGTCAGAAAATCCAAAACTCGACAAATATAATCCACAAAATTCAGCCCCGTATCATTCCGAGTCGCTTTCCCATTTGAAAACTGTATCTTGTAAATGGCGCCTAAACTGCGCCGTCGAACCAAATTCGTTACAAACTGACGCAAGGCACCATGGATCATTGAAAGGGCAGGGCAGAAAAACGAAATTCAAAAAAAGGGGACGGAGCCAGCTTCGCATCTCTTTATACCCATATTCGTTATATTCATAAACCGAAACCGGTCGAAGAATGAAAAAAGACAGCAAAATCTTTATTCAGATTGTAAAGTTTTATCAAAACTTAAGTCACATTTAAAACCAGTGTGTTTTTTATGGAATACTCAAACAGTTGCTTGGTTACAGTAGAGTCCCGCCTCTTGGAACAGTTAATATACGTACACATCTTATATGTATATATGAAAACTTATCACACTTACTGAACAAGAGAATAACGTAAGCGACACGTTTGACTTTAATAAGCATTATTAAATATAATTATTTAATGAAATTTATTTATATTTAAAAATATGTGAAACCGAGGAGGCGTGAATTACAACTCTCGCGATACCATACTTTTTGTTCAAAGCTATTTCTCCTCTTGATTAAATGGCTACAAAAAGTTAGCCCGTTTGGCAAATATTACTATTAGATTATGGATGGAATTGCTTTGTACTGCACTGACTTCTTGTACTAGTTTGAACGACATGCGTGCGGCGTCTACTGTCCTGCAGTAAACTCGATAACGTCAGAGTGATGGCCGTGCGTCTCTGAAGACGGTTACAAGCAGGATTCACGTTAGCAACGCTGACAGCTACCTTAGCAACTGCACACCTCCTTCACCGTTAGGGGTATCAGCGCATATAAACGACTGTGTTACCGTATTAACAGGGTAGGTTGGTGCTTTTATTCGTGTATTGTGTTACTTTATGAGCTGCATTGAGTTAATTGCGACACATAGCCATCATCTGTTTATCAGCAGTACTATCATTCTTGCTTTTTGTTCGTTTAGGATACAACCGAGCAAAAATGAGGCTGAAAACGTCGCTGCTAAAGGAACCAAAACATATCCTTTTTGTGATGTTATTACATTTACCTGCTTTTGAGTTTGTTTCAAGCTGAAATGTGCGCTTTGGACGACATAATTTTAAACTTTATACTGTTTCTTAGAGAGCATGATTCCAGATATATCTATAAACATTACTTCTGCAGATGTTTCTTTTAAAACATAAAAGAAGGATCTTTTGAAACATAACTACACAAAAATGTAAAGCTTCAGTAACTAGCCATGCGTAAAATATAATATTTAGCAAAAAAACAAAACATGTTTCTATAGATTTATAATTTGGTCCCTCTGAATGAAATGACAGAATACTGAAACAAAGGTTAGAGCTGTATCATTTAGACTTTGACATGCAACTTCAGGGTTTCTACAGAGTCCTAAAGTCTTAAATTTAATAAAAATTATGCCTATAAAATAGGTACACCTTTCCCATACCTTTTTGTTTGACATTTAATTTGTATAGTAGTTGATTTGTTGTCTCTTTCACTGAATTTTATTTATTTATTTATAACATTTGGCAATGTTTGTTATTTCTATGTGCTGTATTTCTGGGTGAGGAATTTAGGCAATATTACAGTTTGACAAAAATTTATAAAGCCATTGATTCAGGGTAGTACACAGCCCTGTTGTAAGGAATTTAAAGGCAAACATTTTGCCTGTTTTAACCCCTGAAAAAAATACTCTTAAAATTTGCCTGTTACAGTTTATTTGGGTAAATAATATCAAAACAGTCTTGTTTGTTATTTACAGCTAGCTTTCATGTCATGAAAAAAGTATGTATTTTACAAGGTTTGGCTTGAAATCATGAGGGGTTTTTTTAAACATTACCCAAAACCCACCAATAAAAGCTGCTAAGAAGGTTTCTGTATACATCGTTTACCTTTGTAGTGCACTTGAGTTTATGAACTTACTAATTTTAAACCCATTCTGGTATAGATCTGGTCTCCTGCTGTCATTTAACACAACTTCGCTGAGACTTGTCCATCTTTGCAGTGATTGGCATTAGCCTGACGAATTTTCCTTGGAGTGACTCTGTACAGTTTTGGTACCCAGTAGATCTCTACTCTGGGGTGGGTGGGGTATTAGTGGTCCAAATAAAAACCTCTGAAGTAAAAACAAAAAACACTTTACCACATTAAGTCAGTTTGTTTCCTCCAAAAAAAAAAAAAATAACTTTTTCCTTTTAGCCACTCATTCACTCATTAAATTTCTAATAATTTACTTGAGTTATTTGTCCTTAACAGCATTACACATAAGGAGCTTGTCAGTTGTGTTGGTTGGACCACCGCAGATGAGTTGTACTCTTGCAGTGAGGATCATCAGATCCTCAAGTGGAACCTGCTCACCAATGAAACCAGCCTGGTGGTCCGACTGCCAGAGGACATTTATCCTATTGATCTAAACTGGTTCCCCAAAACTGTTGGTGCCAAGAAGCAGACACAGGCTGAGATTTCTGCCCTCACCAGCACAGATGGTATATCTTTATGTTCTTTAAAATGTATCTTGCAGGTTGTATAGCTTTGTTTCTGAAAATTAGGATTTGTTTAAATTGGTACAAGGCAAATATTAGAATACGGTCTGAGACAGAACTTTGAAATTCAATTGTGACTTAAATACTTAAATTGTAACTCAATTTTGTTAAACTTACGAAAGTATGTTTTGCCTTATATTTATAGCAATGTTTTTATATATTCGAGCAAAAATAACCAGTGCAGTTTGTATTCATTACTTTCTCTAAATCTGGTGGCATAGTCCACGTGACATATATCACCATCATCTACAAGATCAAGGTTACATGATTCTGCGTGTCTCTTCTTCGTTCTATATTACATACAAACACAAAGAGTGTGGATGCACTTTTATGACAGGCAATGTGTGGTCACATCTCTAATGACAGTGTAGGGTTGCATAAACGCACCCACAAACTGAAGCAGCAATTTTCTCTGGCAGACCAAAGACAAGTGAAACCCCTGTTATGATTCACTTTTCTAACTTTTTTATACTCTTTATTTTGCAGTTGCACAAATATTAGTTGCTAAGGATACTGCTCAAAATGTGAAAAAGATGAACAAAACCTTCATGCATTTTTAAAGTGTTATATCAACCAACATTTCTTGTCAGATATTCTCTGTGCTTTGCAGAAGTATTCATACGCCTTGAACGTGTTTGCATTTTGTCACTTTACAAACCAAGAAGATCAGTACATTTTATTGAGATTTTTTTGTGATAGGCCAATGCAAAATAATGCATAATTGTGAAGTGGAAGAAGAATGAAAAATAGTTTTCACAGTTTTATCACAACAAAATCTGAAAAATGTGGCATGCCTGTGTATTCAGGGTCTAGAGTCAACTCTTTGTAGAAAATCAGCAGCTGGGTTAGGGTTTTAATGGGTCTCTCGCTACCAGTTTTGCACATCATACATCTTGAGACTGAAACTTTTACCCATTCTTCTTTGCAAATGAAAAACTAGATAGAAAGTGTCTGTGAGTGGGATTTTGGTGTGGAATTTGACTGGGGAACACTAATACAGAAATGTCCTTTGATCTAAACCATTCTGTTTTAGCCATGGGTTGTTTATTTAGGGTTGTTGTTTTACTGGAAGTTGAATAGGCTTCTGGGATTGCCCTGTACATGATGCTTTTAGATCTCTAATGTTCTTAACAAACCTCTGAGGCCTTCACAGAACAGCTACGTTAATACTGTGATTAAATTACACACAAGTCAACTCAACTAGCTATTTTCCTGACTTTTGAAGGCAGTTGATTCTACTGTGATTTTATTAAGCATTCTGAAAGGAGGGAGAATTTACAAAGAATTTGATTTTCATCCCTAAAAATATATATAAAAAAAAACACATACCATTTTCCTTTCACTTCACAATTATGCACTTTGTTGTGTTGGTCTGTCATATATAATCCCAATAAAATACATTAATACTTGGGGTTTTAGCATGACAAAATGCGGAAGAGTTTGAGGGTTGGAGATACTTTTACAAGTAGCTTTTTGGATCATTAACATGTTGTGAAAAGACAATTTTACACTTCCTGCACCAAGGAAATGGATCTGATTTTGAGATAAACATGACAAATGTGCATGTCCCTTTTCTTTTAAACATCAAATAGAATTTCACCTCTACAACATATATAAATAGACTCTTAATATCAGGCTTTCATGATGCTATTATGGTTCATATCAGGATGTTTGTGTATAATGTTCATTTATAAATTATTATTTAATGAAATGCAAAGAACGTATCACAAAAAGACACCTCCCACACCTTGACCTGTTTCTAAGATACACGTAACATATTTAGTTTAAAGTCTTGAATACACATAGCGACTACCTGCAATATCGGTAATATACACATTTGTTGGGGTTTCCTAATTTAGAAACGTTAGAGAGCTACAGAACGCTGATTTGCAATTATAGACTACCAGAAATTACATATTACATTCAGAATTTTTAATATACACCACCACAAAGTATATGTTGGGTATGTGTCTTCAATAGCTGTCTCCATGCCTGATCACCCTTTCATGTCTGGGGAACAGAATTCAACCAGCAGCAACCATTTGGTTGTACTCGTGTTTTGTGTTCTAACTTTGCAGTGAAACTGATTGGAGAAATGTAGCTTTGTTCTTAACCATGTTTATTATGCATTTATGATATTGTTAATAACCTTTATTAAACTAAAAACTTCCATTTCACTTTTTTGTTGTTTTAAAACTGATAAAGTTACTTTATGTAGCAGCTAGACATTTACACACTCATTCTACAATAACAATAAAATGGATACTGTTCATCACCCCTGTTAATAACAATGTTTAAAGTTCCTCATTAATGACAACAGTCTTATCAACTGCATATGTTATATGTTAGGATTTTATTGAGTGATTGCTGTTTTTAACAGGAAAGTGCCACCTGGTCTCTAAGATGGGACGCATTGAGAAGAGTGTGGAAGCGCACAAAGGGGCTGTTTTGGCCGGAAGGTGGAACTATGATGGAACTGCTCTAATCACAGGTGAAGGCACCAGGGACACATTTCTATTTTGAAAATAGACATTTGATTTCAGTAAAATGTTGACTCAATCATATCAGCTATTCTATGATCCACTTGTTTTTTTTTTTCTATTTACTTAGCGGGAGAAGATGGGCAGCTCAAGATCTGGTCAAAAAGTGGAATGCTGCGCTCAACATTAGTAAGCCAAGGTAAGGCTTCAAAACACCTCATTACATATAGAAATTTATAATCATGGCAGAATTGAGCAAAAAGTTATTACTAATCTCTCAACAAACCGTTATTGTGCTCAGTAGAATTTATGCTTTTATCGTGACCACATCATCTTAGCTGTTTATCACAGTAATTGGAGACTTAACAGAATGGAAGAGGTGGCTGTAAAGAGGAGGCTTTGCTACTTAAAAAAAGAAACTGTGTTTATTTTAAATACGTCTCTCAAAAGAGAATTTAAACCCATGAGGTGAAATGGTGGCAATTGACTTCATTGCCAAAAATAATCACTTTAGCTAGAAAGCTAATCATTTGCATATGAGGAGCAATGTTTTAGAATTTGCATGATTAAAAGCTTTGCTTAGTGTTAGCAATTGACTAAAAACTATTTCTGGTCAGATGACACCACAATTGGAATTTTTGTTTTGGCCTATGTGCAAAGCGTGATGTGTGGTGGGAAAACTAACACTGCACACCACTCCCACATGAAACATTGTGGTGACAGCATCATACTGTAGGAGTTATTTTCTTCTACAGGGACTGAGGGATAGAGGTTCCAAAAGACTTGAGACTGGGGCGGAGGTTCACTTTTCATCAAGACAACGACCCTAAACATACAGCCAGAGCTACAATGGAATGAGTTAGATCAAATATGTTTGAATGGACCAATAAAAATCCAGACCTAAATCCAATTAAGAATCTTTGATAAGGCCTAAATATGCTTAAATTTACATGTACTAAGCTGGTAGAAACATACTCCAAAATAGTTGTAGTAGTAACTTCACTTAAAGGTGGTTCTAAAGAGTTTTGACTCATGGAGGGCAAAAAAAATACATGCCACACTTTTCAGATTTTTAATGTTAATAAAAACAAAGCTATGTACCCTTCCACTTCATAATAAGACACTACTTTCAGTTGGTCCTCACATGAAATCCTAATAAAATGAAGTTTGTGGTAGAAATGGGGCAAAATATGAAAGAGATCAAGTGGTGTGAGTGCCTCTGTGAGGCACTGTAATTGAGCTGCAGTGATGTAAAAATAAAAAAATGAAAATCTTGTGAAAAATTTAAGGCACAGGAGAATTTGAGCTGTTAAGAGTCGCTACTTCTTCTTACAACTACACAGTATTCATGTTGAATTTTTGCCTTAATGTACAGTATTTTCTTTTTCTATTCTTTATTATGTTTTTTTTTTTGTTTTGTTTTGTTTTTTTATGTGAGCCTGTCACAGTCACTTTGCTGCTGTTGCACAGAAATTTCCCCATCGTGGGACAATAAAGGATATTTCTATTCTTGGTTTTTCTTTACTGTTAAAAAAATTTGAATACTGTACGCATGATTGATCAGTCAATAAGTCTCATCTGTCTTTACTGATGAGCTTGACACAGTGACACAGAGTCGTACACGTTGCACACTGCAGCCTAGACCTGAGTAGCATCTCATTTTTCAGTAAATCTGCAGTATTTGTGTGTGAAAATTACTTCAGTTACGTTAGCTGCTCATTTTGCTTTTCATCAATTCTAGCAGTTACTGGATGTTTACTGCTTAATACAAACAGAAAAATAAACAATTCTATTAGTTTGACTCCACTCAGCCATGCGATTGCATGAAGATGTGCTTGATGTGTACACATGTTAGGCCTTTTGGATTGAAATTGGGCTCAGACGATTGAGAGCGAAGCGATCGCTGCGTTCCTGTGGTTTTCTTTATTAAAAAATGCCTTAAAGTTTTATAGTTTTTATTAAAAACCAATAAAGAAATGCTCCTCTCTTCATCATTCCTATTACAGATGGCTTACTTCTTAATTGATTCATTGTGTAGCCTGACTTAGTAAATATTCTTTTTTTTTTTAATCAAGGAATCGACAATAAACATAAAGAAAAAAAGGTGGATATAATATGCTTTGAGAAATGAACGGTACACCTCTGATTGATGACAGGAGTTGTACAAAATCTTGGCAGAGCAACGGCAATACATGGTAAAAGAATAATTTTCTCTCTGGTTTATTTTTTGAGTCCAAGCTGCTCGTTGGCCGTCAGATTTGCAGAACACCTAGATTTAGTATCGTACACATAGCCTGCCACATGGCACCAAGATCACTGCAGGTGTTGCTTCTCTTCACACTCTCATGCACGCGCAGACATGCAGAAAGTGCAGGAGTGGGCTGCTCTTTCTGGTTGCTTTGACCCATTTTAAAATCGAGCTCTAGGAAGAGGTTGGAGCTGAGCGAGATGGAGGAAAGAGGAACTTGTCTCAACTCCTCTCATTGGCTTCGTCAGATTTACAGATCACGTGACCAAGTTGGCATTTTTGAGAAACCACATGCACCTGGAGTGAGGTTAAATGTCAGTCACCCCTCCCCTTCACACGTGTGTAGCCACAACTCACATTTAAACCCTCATACACACACACTTTCTTGCCTAACACTCTTGATAGGGACATAATAGGCTGTATGCATTTTCTTTAACCTCTTATCCTTACATTTTAAAACCAGTAAGTCTGGGTCTTACCTGGACCAGATTCTAATATAAACCCTAAATTCAACTCCTAACCTTTGTTTAAGTGGCAAAATCTGTTTTATCTATAACTTTGGTCCTCTCAAAGCTAGAAAAACAAACTCACAAGAACTTTCCCTCGAGCTTGTGTTTATGTGTGCATGCACACACATGTGCTTTTAATGTGAAATTTAGACCAATTTTCTCAGCTGGTTTTCCTGTAAACTAAGTGCTGTAGAAAGACTGAATGAGGTGAGATCTCAGAGAAAATGTGATATTATTTAAGAGGGTGAATCAGTTCTAGTTAGTGACAGCAGGGAGAGCATCTTCCTCATAGCAAAGTCAAAAAGTCTTCATGTGTAGAAAGCCTGGTTCTTTTTTCGGTATCTGTGATTTAAGATGAAATTCTTTGCATCTGTATTTCTGTATCCTCTCCAGGGTCTCCTGTTTATTCTGTTGCTTGGGGTCCGGACTCTGACAGAATACTCTACACATCAGAAAGGCAGCTAATCATCAAACCTCTGCAACCCAGCGCCAAAGTCATTCAGGTTCACACCCTTTGCTTGTTTATTTTTAAAAATAGATTGAATAAATTAGTTACTGTGGTTTGATGCTTTTTATAAGAGAGGATTAACTGCATTTAGGCTAAGATGTATAGAATACAGTGCATTGTAAAACTTGTCATACCTTTTGAACCTTTCAGAATTTTGTCACATTACAAGCACAGACTTTAATGTATTCGCATGATAGTTGGGGGATTATATGTGATAGACCAACACAAAATAGGACATAGCTGTTTAGGTTAAGAGAAATGGAGAAATGATTTTTTACAAATTGAAATCTGGAATGTATGGCTTGCTTTTGTAATCCGTTAAGTCTCTTTACCTGCTTTGTATATTTAATTATTGAAAATTTTGGCTGCTCGTTTTTTTTTGTAAAATAGCTCAATCTCAGTCAATGTGTCTGTGAACAGCAATTTTTCAAGTCCTGCCAGAGATTTTCAATTAGATTTAGGTCTAAACCTTGACTAGGCCGCTCTTGCATAGGAGTATTCTTTGATTCAAACCATTGCAGTGTAGCTCTGGCTGTATGTTTAGGGTTGTTGTGCTGCTTGGAGGTGAACCTCCACCCCAGTCTCAAGTCATTTGCAGCCTCTAACAGGTTTACTTATCTTGCCCTGTATTTGTCTCCATCCATCTCTCCATGAATTTCGACCAGCTCCTCTGTCCCCCCGTTGAAGAAAAGTATCTCCATGGCACTTCTACTTCCATGTTTTCTCATGGAGATGGTGTGTTTAGTGCTAGTTTTCTGCCACACATAGATGTTTACATGTAGGTCAAAAAGTTCAGTTTTACTTTCATCTGACCAGAGCACATTATTTCATGTAGGTTTGTTGGAGAACATTAGAATTATTGGAAAAACTATTAGGAAACTTATATTATAACTTTTATATAAGTGTTATAACTTTCAATAATGACTCTTTTTTTGCCACTTAATCAGAAAGCCCAGATCTCTGGAATCCACCATCCAAAGTTTTTCCTCAGCTGTAGATCTCTGCATCTTCTCCATAGCTACCCTGGACCTCATGGCTGATTCTCTTAATTATTGCTCTACCTGTCTGGCCTGCAGTTGTCCAATCCTCTGTACATTTTCAGATGACTGATTGAACTGTGCCCTGTAAAATGTTCAAAGCTATTGTTTTCTAACTTAACCTAACTTTGCTTTGAACCTTTCCACATCTTTATCCCTGACTTATCTGTTGTATTCCTTGCTCTTCACGTTGCTGTTTGTTTACTAATGTTCTCCAACAAACCTCTGAAACCTTATTGAACAGCTGTTTTTTTACTGAGATTGCATAACACACAGGTGGTATTTAAAGATTATGTGTTTTCTGAAACCTATTTATGGCACCAAATTTAATCTAGAGGGGTTTTAGAGTAAAGGAAGTTGTAAAAGAATGCCCACCACACTTTTCCAATTTCATGTGTTCAACATTTTGAAAAGCATAATTTTCCCTCACCTTCACAGTGACTCAGTCCAATACCTCAAGTTTTATCACATGAAATCCCAGTGAAATACACACAAGTTAGACATTTCAACCAGTTGTAAAAAAAAAAAAGTAATCAATAGGGGCATTGCATAGCATGGGTAGAGCGGGCATCCTGTGTATGGAGGCTATAGTCCTCGTTGCAGTTGCCCCATGTTCGACTCCCGACCTCAGTCCCTTTGCTGCATGTCCCCCCCCCCTTCTCTCTACCCCCTTTCCTGTCAACCTACTGTCAAAAAATAGAAAAAGGCCACAAAACAGATTATTAAAAAAATGTAATCAGTAGAAATAGCTTTGTGTATTTATATAAAAACTGTAGTTTTAGAAGTGGTGTTTTTATAGCACTCACGTCAGAAAGAGTTGAAAACTAACGCTTTCTCCCAAATACTCAACAATCATTTTTTAAAGAATCTTAGTCATTATATAGTCTGTCTGGTCAAGATGTCCCATGCCAGTGATTAAATAAACAAGTAGAAAAAAACTCCAATAGTTCTTTTGCTTTTTTTATTTCAGATTCTTTAAGTGGTGTCATTCTTCCTGCAAAAAAAGCACACACTGCTTTTTCTGCTTTTTTTTTTTTTTTTGGAAAACGGCATATACAAGAGCTAATACTTAGCTCTGTTAAACCGGTGCATTTGTCCAATAATGGATTTGCAGGAGCTTGAGTGGAGCTGTTAGACTCTCTGTTCAGCTTTTTATGCTGTTCAGCGAGAAAATAAATAGACGTCTTTCTTTGCTGTGGCAAAGTTTCAGCCTCCTTGATGGATCAGTAAATTAATGACCATGCACATTTACTTCTAACATATTACTCGATAGATGACCTTATACACCAGGGAGAATTTTTCTTGTTCATGTATGCGTTTGTTTATTATTCTTCTCAATGCTGAACAGCACCTGGGACCTTGGATAAACAGGGGAGGGTTTAATGTGTGCTTTGCTTTCTCTTGGCCATTACCAGACATACGAGTACAAGCGCACATACACACACCAGCACACACACATTGAAAACTGCCACTTCATCACCTCTCCCTCACACCCCCTCCAAGACCAACTCAGTGATGGAAGGCACCATCAACATTAATAGGGACCCCTGAAAGATCCTCTTTAAAGCTTTTCAGTCTCTTATCCAGACAGTGAAACACTTGCATGGATTTGCCTGTGATGAAGGATTTTAAAATTTAATATTATTGCACACTAATTGCTATATTACAATCTAATAAACTTAAAGAAATTCAGTGACTTAAGTTGACAGGTTCTCTTCTTGTTATTGTTATTCTTTTTTCTGTAGGCAAAGTAAAAGCAAAAATTGATCAATACATTTCTTTGTTCTGTTGAAAGAGCTGCCAAGACTTAATACATGGATGATGATGATAATAACATAAGGCTAAAAATCTGTCTGTCTTGCTGTCTCTTTTTAGTGGAAGGCCCATGATGGACTTGTTCTAAAGGTGGACTGGAATTCAGTCAATGACCTCATCCTGTCGGGTGGAGAAGACTGTAAATATAAGGTTTGTGATTTGCACATGTGCAGCTCCATTTTCATAAAAAAAGTAAAAATGCTGAGTAAGTCACTGTTATTCTGTAACTCCAGCTAATGAGACAAAATATGGCACTGGGTTCAGTCACATTAAAAATTGTGAAATAGATCTTTATTTTAAATAAGAAACTGTGAAGGAGATACTAACATTAGCGTCATTAACACCCTAAAATGTTACCACACAAATGATCTAAAAGTGGTTGAGACTTCCTGGTTGCTTTCGCCAAGTCTGTCAACAAAAATCAAGAACTACATCCTTTCTTACATCACAGTAAGAGTGTTATTTTTCAGTGTCTGGGACCCATAATAATAGGATAAACTTACTTCACCAGTCAAGTCACATCAACTCGATACTATTGCTCCATGAGACAGAGTTCACTTTGACAAGAAATGTTAGGGTGTTTTGATATCACTAGTTTGTCACTAGATCTTGTGACACCTGTAGTAGTTATTTACCCCTTTAACGAAACACTTCAAGGTGGAATTAAGCTGCTATTTATCCTTCTCCATGTGTTCTGTGTTAGGACCAATGTGACTAGGGGGGTAGAGGATAGTCACAGGCCCCACATGGGTTGACTTGTATTAGGGCAAGCCTGCTTCAAAGATTGAGGGACTGATGTAGTGAGGTATGGTTTGTGCTGCCAGTCAGCAGCAAGATTTACAACCATAAGCAAGACCTAGAAAAAGACCGTTATTGTTTTCAAAATAATGGCTTGGGAGAACCTACAATACAGATTTTATGTGTAGTGCTGATTTCTATTTTTCACCACACCTCCTCCTGATGTCCCCTCACTGTCAGCTCGTTTTTTTAAAAAAGTTAAACTTCTGCAGTATATCGCGAAGTTTACTGGTGATACTGGTGTGGCAGGCCGGAGGGAGGTCAGAGGTGGCTTTTCTTTGTGGGTTTATGATGGAAATGTTTTATTGAAGAGGGTCATGACACTTTCAAGCTAGATCTGTGATGTTTTCTTGCCATCTCAGTGTAGTCTGCATAAGGACTGGTTGAGTTTGAAGAGAATCCACCGCTTGTAACAGCTTTGAGCTGCTGAGAAAGACCTTACATGTGAGTTGGTGGGCAGCAGTCAATTATAACCCATTATAATTAACTCATCGGTTCTGCAGTGATGCAACATTAAATAAGTCCACAACGTTACAGGATGTATGTGATTCCAGTGGATGGCATCGGAGATGCTGTGGGGCTTTAAGGCAGGGATGTCTCTTGAAGATGAGCCATTTAGATGTATCTGGGAATCATCTTGTGAAATACCTAATATTCTCCCTGCCGTAATGAGCACTCTGAAGGACTTCAACTTGAAATAAAAGAGATAAGTTACAGTTTAGCCAGATAGGCAAGCTAATGGCTTGTCAGATTGTGGCTAGTTCTAAAGTGGCTTTCTGCCCTCTGTTAAAAATTCAAGCCTCAAAGATTCCATATTCTCTTCATACAAAACCCTGTTTCTGAAACCTTTGCACCATCTTCACAATATTTACATAGAAGTTTACACAAAAAATTTGTTGGCCAGTGGTCTTTACCAAAAATTTTTCACATGAATGACAAATTGTAAAATGGAGTGAGTTTGTCTATTGACGCAAGTAAGCAACAATTACAGGCCCCAAATATGAAATTGAATGCATTAGGCTTGACACTGCACCTGCTTTTGAGACTCTTATTTTGAAGTAAGAAAGGATGTAGTTTTTAAATTATCGATAGAGTTAACTAATGTAAATTGCTTGTGGACCTGGTTGACAACAGTCAAGCATTTTGAGTACCTGTTAAAAAAAAAAAACATACATACAAATTGACAGAGTGGACAGACAGGATAGAAATAACTGCTTTGATCATTTCCAGTTTAGAATTTCAAATGATTAGACTAATCAAACCTGAATTGGATACTTCATGCACTGACCAGAGTTTCTTTAAACACAGCTTTAGCTTTTTGAAACCTTTATTTGTAAAAGCACAAAATGATTTTTTTGCATTAGGACCACCTTAGAAATAACTGAATATAGTATTCTACAATGATTACTGTTTAAAGTTACTAAAATCTCATCTTGTTCTAGTGAACCCAGTATCGTATATCTTCTCAGCTCTTGAGTTGTATGTAAGTAAATTCTTGAAACTCTTCAAGAGCTGGAGAAGACATGGAATAGTAGGGAATCTTTTCAGGAGTAGCTTTTCTACCAGTATTTCTTCAAGAGGTAACAAAGGATGCTTCCTGATTCAACAGGAACCAGGAGACTGGACTAATATTGTTTCCATGGGAGAGTTCCGAGTCAAAAACCATTTCTGACCAGAAAGAACACAAAGGCCTGTCTCACATATGCCCTAAAAAAAACCTAAAGACCTTTGGAAAAATATCCCATAGACTGATGAGACAAAAGTGCAACATATTGGAAGGTGCACTTTTTGTTATATCTGGAGCAAAACTAACACAGCATTTCAGAAAATAAACATTACATCAACATCATCAGCATACCGTTAGTAGTGTGCTCCTTCAGGACCTGGACAACTTGTTGTAACTGATGAGGCTTCCAGTTCTTCTCTCCAGCAAAACGAATCCTGAAGGAGAATGTTTAGCCATCGCTCTGTGACTGTTATGCTGTAAGAAAAGGGTCCAAAGCACATCAGCCCGTTTACCTCTAAATGGCTCAAAAAGTAAAGTTAAAAGGGCAGTATTATGTATTTTCCAGGCACTTAGTGCCATTTTACAGCACAATCAAGTAACTTCAGTTGTTGCAAAAATGCTGTATATATAAAATATGACTTAAAAGAAATTTGATTTTGTAATTTAACGCCTTAAAATTTGGCCTCTGTCTCTTTAAAAACTCCTGCTCTGTCTGAAACTCCACCTTTAGGAAGTCACCATACCAGCGCTCCTCTAGTAACCCTTTTACAACGTTTATGTCAGCGTTTCACTGAGAAGCAGCTCATATAATGAGCTCAGCAGATGTATAGTTCCACCAGGTGTTTGCTAGTAGTTGCTGGCGAGTCTGAAAGAGCTGAGTGGGGAAGTCATGGGGGATGGCTGTTCTGTGAGGTGGAAGCTCGGAAGTTTAGAAACTGCAGCTCCGAGGAGGATCTGGGTCTCTAAGGTGGAGCTGTATCCACCCAGGCATTTTGCACAGCTTAATGGCTGCCACGGGATATTAAAGGATTTCTCAAACACGCAAGAAAGAATCAAGGCAACGCTTCAGGTATGTTTTTGATGAGGGAAGCACATTATAACGATGTAAAGCTTAAAAAAGTCGATTTTACATAATACTGCTCCTTTAAGGTTTTTTTAGTGGCTTAGTCAAAGTCTGGACTTAAATCTGACAGAGCTGTTGTGGCATGACAGATTCATGCTCTAAAATCCTTCAGTATAGTTGAAATAAATCCATTCTGCAAAGAAGTATGCAGCAAAATTCCTTCACACTGATGTTAAAATTGGCAGTTCTCAGTTGTGGTTGCCAAGGGTGGTACATCCAGTTTCTAGGGTTAGGGGGAAATTACGTTTTTTACATAGGGCCAGCCTGGATTTGATAGCTTTTTCCACTAGTAAATAAATCATCATATGAGAATGTTTTTTTTTTTTTTTGTAGTATCATTTGATGCTCTGGAAACAAAAGAAATCTTTAATGAGGTAAATACTTTTTAACAGCACTGCAGACTTTGCCAAATAATCAGTTGTAAGATGAGCAACACACTAAATGTTAGTATCAGTTCTATTAAGCTCCTAGTAAATCAAAAATGTATTAATTGACCTGAACTGCACCTGTTTACATAATGAATGTAGTATGGGAGAAGCAACAAGTGCATTAAATCATTAATTACTAACATTACTGAGCTCAGTGAAAGCAAAGTCACACATACAGAAGCTTTTCTCCACTGTAGAACAAATAAAAGGGAACATTTCAGCTTATATTATGCCCCAACCTTTAGAAAAGTTACCATTTTTCAGGTTGTTGATTTGTCTTGTAAAGTGTGTGTTCCCTCCAAAGGTTTGGGACAGCTTCGGACGTCTGCTTCACTCGTCGTCCTCTCAGGACTACCCCATCACCTCTTTGTCCTGGGCCCCAGATGGAGAGGTGTTTGCTGTGGGATCCTTCAACACCCTGCGTCTCTGTGACAAGACTGGCGTGAGTTGAACTTATATACTCTTCTTCAATTCCTTCTTTTCTTTAAGGTCTGAATCCTCGCAGTATGATGTGAAATAATAAACCTTAGCATACCTGTTTAATCATGGTCAAAGGTTCTGCTTTTCTACATTGCTGTATGAGATAAAATGTAACATTTTGAGGGATATTGCAGCTCCTTCATTAGTTTGACTGACCAATAGATCTGTAGGGATGATCACATGCTGAGATTTTAAATTTAGTTTGATGTAGTTTTATTCATATGTAGAAATTGACAATGAAGAGTAATTCCAGGGGACCTCACACAAAGACAAAACCAACAAATTATTTTTTTTAGCATTTTAAAAGTCTGCTTAGGAGGTACAATAGAATAAAATAGAAATGTCCTTTATTGTCCCACGATGGGGAAATTTCTGTGCAACAGCTGCAAAGTGGCAGTGGCAGGCAATAACAGAAATTTGGCCCATATAAATCAAAATGTACTGCTTAATTTTTTCAAGTCAAACTGGAGTGGCAAATGTGTAAGAATAGCTGTGAATACAAAAAATGGCTAATTGGTCAGATTAGCCTGTTTTCATGGTCATCTACAGCAGTTCTTGAGGCTAGACAGTAGGTGTATGATGGTTATTCAAATATTTTTCATTTTTTTAACAGGAGTAATTTAATACATTTTAGCAGACACTTTGTGTGCAAACAAGGGATTAGCCAGATCTATGCCTTAGCACTTGAAAACTTTGATAAAAAGGCTCAGACGTAGACTGGCATACAGGTCTAGGGACCTTAAAGGGATCCACAACTAGTTGAACACGTTGGCCTAAATTTGTTGTAATTTTCCAATTAACCTAAAAGTTGTCGTTTATGATATGTAAAAACTCATAATTACTTCAAAAATTGTATATATTTATCATATTTTTCACCTACGAAGGTCGCCAATTTTTCACCTGCGCAATGCATGCCTGGCTAATGACGCGAATAGGTTAAAGTGGGTTCAAGTCTATAAACAAAACACAAGAAGTCAATGTTGTGGAGGCTGATGAGGGCATCCCACAAAATGTCAGAATTGAGGCAAACTACCTTAAAGTTTTTACGCGTCATTATATATGAGATCTCTGTTAAAACAAACAGGTGTGATTGGCTTTTGATCTGTTTACTATATTAGGTAGCGCTAACACCATTAGCAGGTGCTAACACTATTAGCAAGAGCTAATGCGAAATCAAAACAAATTGGAATATAATGAATGGATGTTTAAAGTGACAAGGAAGCATCTTTAAGTCTTTGTAACTCACCAATCTAATATATTTGAGAAAATGTTTTGGTCCTGATGATTTGGTGGTAGACTAACACAAATTAGTACCTAATTGTAAAGTGAAACTAAAAGTTATCATCATGCTTTTCAAGATTTTACACCCCCCCACCCCCCTAACCTGTACCCCCCACTCCACCCCCACCAGGTGATGCAAATCAGAGAGTTGCAAGTTACACCCCCACCCCCGTCCCCACCTCCAAACAACAAAAAAGCTGGATTTCAGTGCCAAACAAGTAGATGAAGTTGGTTGGACAGTTTGTAGAAGAGGAAATGCTACCCTTAAACACGATTGACTCACCCCGATTGCAATTTTTATGTTGAGCTGGCGGGGGCTGTTGTCATCACCTGCTGAAAGTAACTAATAAAGTAACTTGTAATCTACTTTTTCAAGTTACTTTTTCAAGGAGTAATCAGAAATGAAGTTATTTTTTCAAGGTAATTATGCCATCACTACGCCTGAACATGATTTGATCTAAGCAATTCTGTTATAGTTCTGGCTATATGTTTAAGGTCAATGTTCTGATGGAATATGAACCTCCACTCACCTCTCACAGGTTTTCTCTGAAGAATGTCCTGAATTGAGCTACACCCATCAAAACATTAACTCTGATTAGCTTTCGTGTTCATGCTGAGGAAAAAACATCCCCGCAACATGATACTGCTCTATCATGTGCCACTGTGGTGATGGTACGTTGTGCAGTTTTAGTTTTCTGCTACACATAGCACTTTGCATGCAGATCTGATTTTTTTTGGAATGACGGATTTAAAAAGGCAGTGTGGTGCAGTGGTTAGCGCTATTACCTTGCAGGTTTGGATCTGGACTTTAGCTCTTTCTTCATGGAGTTTGCATATTCAGTGGATGGATAAATGGATGCAGTGCGCGAGGTTAAAACTTAGGATGTTGTTCTCTAACCTAACTCTGTTTTGAACTTCTCTATAAGTGTATTCCTTACCTCTCCACTGTATTCCTTGGTCTTCGTGATGCTGTGTAAGTTTCTGTAACAAACCTTTGAGGTCATTAGAGAACAGCTGGATTAAATCACACACAGGTGGGCTCTTTTTATTGGGGTATTAGAGTAAAAGTGACTGAATACACATCCACACACACACTCTTCCAATTTTTCTCAGGATGCAACTATGTTCAGTCATAAGCAGAATACCATTTTCTATAGATTCTGTGTTTTTGTGGATATAGCTCCACATAGCGGCTATAGCAAATGGAGCGTTGTGTGATTAGACACTACTTTAGACCCTATTTTAGAGATTTAAAATTATAATGTATAGCTTTCAAGTAACCTTGGCAGAATTTGTTCATCTACACTCTATTCCAGTCATAGACTTTTCTTGTATTTTAAATTTTTTTTCACATTGTTTTGTAATTTTTGCCTAGTACTCAACTTATGTGCTTTATAGTCGGTGAAACTCTTTACCCTGGAACAAACAAAAAAAAAAAAAAAATTGTGGCACACACCACTTTTCCAGTGCGGTATGGTTTATATTGTGCGGCTCATTACTGGCCTCATGCTTTTCTATACATCATTCATCACTGTAAATCACATTAGGCTGCATGCCACATATTCTCGTTACCTGGTGCTGATGGTAACTGCAGTAATGAGAGGGGAAATGAGAGAATGATGAATGGTAATTGTTGTTTTGTTATTGCCAAACGTTTGGCCAACAAAAACATTACCACCTGCCTCATGGGACGTTCAGGGCTTCTCTGAGTTAACGTAGAGATGTCGGCACACTGCTGCGTCGGATTGCAGTAATCAAAACAAACAAACAGTGCTGGGTCTTTTTGTGCCCTGATCACCAGGCATTTCATGCTCCATTTTGATTTAATAAGGATCAAATGTGTGGTTTTTTTGGTGTTTTTTTTTTTTTTTTTTTTTTTTTTCAGAGCACTGAAATAAATTAACTCGTGCGAGGTCTGACTGAACAAATGTGCCTCTTATGTGCATACCTTTAGTATTCAGAATCTGGGATTTGAAATATTTCTTTATAATACAAGTATTTTTCTTAAAGAAAAAAAAATATTATTTTGCAACAAGAAGACCAACCCAGAAGAGAGATTAAGAGTGGCAATGAATGTAGAAAAAACCTGACACCTTGACAAATGCAATTAGAAACAAAATTACAAAATACATTTATTGTCCTTATTTGTTTTAATGGTATAAACAGTAAAGCCATAAATCATTTATACACCCAGATTTAGACTTAAGTAATCTTTCAATTTGACCAACATGTTTTAGTAAAAATAGAAAATATGGAATAATAGGGACATTAAAAATATTAGAAGACACTAAAACTGATTAGACTGCCAAAAGACCGACAGCAACACTAGATGAGCTCCAAAACTTTCTGCCAAGAATTGGTTGTGTCCCACATGTGACAGCAATATACTATATGCTCCATGTGTCTAGATTAAAGTGTAACTAACCCCCAAATCAACTTATTTTTGCTGATAAACTCTAAATAGGTTATGTAGGGTTCTATCTTTTATGTTTCTGTGCAAATTTTTACATTTTTGTGTAAATTTGTTTAGTTCAGCAATATTTTGCTTAAAACCGTCTCAGTGCTGGCTTCCTTCGGTCGAACGGTTCTTAGGCAATTGAATTTTCCTATTGGTTGCAGCGGTACAGCCTGTACACTACGTCACAGCCCTGCGTTTGGGTATAAAACCATCTCTCTCAGGCACAGCCCCGCCCGCTCGGTGGCGAGTCTGGAGTTAGAATAGCGAGCCGGGTGTGACCACGGTTTCTCAGCTTAGCAAATGTGATTTATTTACAATGTGGACACGAAATGGAACGGGTCTCCTCTGCTCTACTGGCAATGGTATACTGCAGGACAGACGACTGTCAGACTGACTGCAGTGCTCGGGAAGCGGGAAGTGCTCACTGCAGCTCTATACTTACTCATGATACAGCAGGGCTGCATCTGAGCTGCAAAGTGTCGTCGCAATAAAAATCTCCAACAACACAGAAAAACCCGCTAGATTTGTCAGTTTTTTTTTTTTTTTTTTTTTTTTTTTTTTTTTTTTTTTTTTTTTTTGATTAAAAAGTCACTAAATATAGCGAGAAAGTATATAAGAAAGCAACAGATCTTTCTTCCTGACCCCAGCCCCGCTCACCCCCTCCTCTGACCCCCAGACTCCGCTGTGCCTCTCAGTATCTCTCAGCTCCGCCCACTTTGCTGGAATTTTTCAAAATGTGAGTGGCGGGGTTATGCTTTGCTTTCACGGCGGGGGGGGGGGAGGGTGCTGGAGACTCATGGAAAAAAAATGCTGTGGTCTGAAAAAAAAAACAACTTACATTTTTGGACCACAATTCCAAAAGGCATGTTTGGCACAAAAAACAATGTTGTACATCACCAAAAGAACACTATAATCACTATAAAACATGGTGGTGGCAGTATCGTGATCTTGGGTTTGATTTTGTCAGACGGAACTAGGTTTTTTGTCAAGATGAATTAAAAACCTGAACATTTTCTGTCCATTGGAAAGCCGGGAATGAAAGGGCATATAATTTTTCAGTATCTCTGAATACAAGTATACACCCAAATGAAAAATAGAATGGGTTCACCAGAAAAAAATAGTTTGGTATAACTATTTAGTCTGGCAACCTTCCAGACTAAATCACATCAAGAAGTGCTTCACCATAGTATTACTTCAAAAGTGTGCACACTTAATTGCTTGACAAACCTCTCCATGTCCATGTACATGAGCCGCTTCATCCCTGCGGAAAAAACACTTGCCTCTATTCATACTATATTTAGCTCAGTAAAACAATAACGTTCCACTCAGAAATATACAGTTTTCAATACAGCCTCAGAACTGAAACAAGACTAAAGTGATTTCTCTCCAGAAAATCAGTTCAGAATTTGTGTCCTTGTCGTCCCTGACAGATAAATTATCCACAGTGGTGAAACAGCAGATCCCTCCTTATTGTTATTCTTTATATCAATCTTTGTTGTTGTTTTTCTTCTTTTATGGTTGAGCTGATTTGTTGGGGATTTTTTTGTCTGCTTTGTGTTTGGCGCCACCCTCTGACTGGGACCATTATTTGCCTTGCTGGCACGTATAGTCCACACGGTCACAAAAATCTTGGCTCTACTCAGACCACAGCAGGCGGGTTCAGATGGCAAAGTTTACGCTTGCGGCCAAGCAGACAGTAGAGCAGACTAGGAGTTTAGAAGTGGGCCCTATGCACCCAGGTGATTGCAACTTCTTTATTTTTTTCCTAATACATTTTTTTTCTTCTTCAGTTGAACTGTATAAGATGTATGTCACATTAGATGTGAAAAAAGTTTACATTTTTTTTACGGTTTTTTTTTTTTTTTTTTACGTTGTTTACCTGACAATTTAACAGTAGGGTGTACACTTTAGAGATCCACAGTACCTCCTCCCATCATGCCTTTGTTTATGTGGTTGGTTTGTTCCATTGTTTTTTTGTTCCACTGCTCGCTTTGCAGTTGTGTGTTTTGATTGAGGTTATGCAGGGATGATGATAGTTATGATGAATGTGTTTCAGCCCTGCTTTGTCTGGAGAAAGGGTATGCTAGCCTCTTCTCCCTGAGCTCTAGAGATAACGTGTAGTGTAGCACGGTGTGGGAGGCTTGCACAGGGAGATGAAGAAGGAGAGAAAAATGGAGAAAGTCTTGAAAAGAAAATCCGCTTCATGGTCGCTCAATCAGAAAAGCGTTCAGTGCATGAATTCATACAAATTCACCTTGGGTCACTTTAGTGTAAATGCTACAATGACATTTAGTGTTGAAAATCTGAAGACAATCACAGAAGCTGTTAACTAATTACAAGGGTTTTAACTTGCTGGTTAGTGGTGCTGGAAGGGCTACCCAGTGTGAAGAGTCTTTTCACTTGCTAGTGTGACTAATGGGAAGGAGTTTTGTTCTGTATCTGCAACAATGAAACTTTGCACTTTAACATATTGCTGCTGGCTCAGCAGGATCTGTCCCTCTTATTTAACCCCTTCACCCCCAGTCCAGCCTAGCTTTTCTCTCAGCCTTTACTACTCCAACTTTGTTTCTAGTCATTTGTGCTCAAGGGCAGATGTAGGATCCCCATTAACATTAGGTTTGTTCCATTAACACCTACACATTTCTCTGCTTAGGTCCAACAAATGACAGATTTTTTTTTCAATTTTTTTACCCATCAGTATTCAGATGTTATAGTTTCCTTTTTCAAATGAGTAATAGATCTTTCATTATTATGCTTAAAGTTTTTCTGTGTCTAAAATCCTTCTTTGTGGAGTACTTTTTCTTTTTATGAGCAATTTTACAGCCTAAAAGACACAAAGAGCTTCACTGTCCGTCTTTACAAGATTTGGGAGACACAATCAGTCAGTGTCTGTCTGAACGCCTGCCATAGTATGTACAAGTGCCCACATGCCTGTGTGTGCGTGCACACGCGTGTGTGTGTGTATATGCATGTGTGCAGCCATTGCTGTGCAAATGTCCCTACAAGACAGCAGTCTGTTTACGAGGCGCTGCAGCTGGTGTCTAGCGTCTGGACCCTGTCACGATCCCTGACACTGTCACTGGCTAACAAGTAGGACTCATTGTGCCAGGCAAGCACCCTCTAGCTTCCTTCTCTTCTCCCCCTCCTCATCTTTCCTATCCACTTGTTTTTCTCTCTGTATTGGACGCTGAGGTACGCATGCATAACTGATTTGAGCTACTGATCTGAAATCATGTTCGTTTGTCTACCTTCTTTTTTTTTCTTTGGTTGTAGTTTTTAGATTTGTTCTAATGTGTCAGGACAACATGTAGATCTTTGCTTTGTTTAGTTTAAGCAGACTTCAGGATGTTGCCCTAAGCTCAGAAATTGGTCATTTAGACATTAGTACGAAAAGCATAACTATGGTTTGCCAGACAACCATGTGTTTACCTGACAGACCTCATTCAAATCAAATCAAGTTTATTTGTGTAGCACATTTCAGCAGCAAAGTGCCTTACATCATAAAAACACCATATAGTCACCAATTATGAAACAAGCAATAAACATTACATTTTGTCAAATGCCATTTTCAAAAATGATCAAGCAACTGCACATCAAATATATTGATCAATGTTCCACTTACTACTAATCAAACAAGTGGGTTTTTAGCCTTGATTTAAAGGAACTCAGTGTTTCAGCTGTTTTGCAGTTTTCTTGAAGCTTGTTCCGTATTAGTGGAGTATAAAAACTGAAAGCTGCTTCTTCATGTTTGGTTCTGGTTCTGGGGATGTAGAGTAGACTAGAACCAGAAGACCTGAGTGGTCTGGAATGACAACAGATCTTTAATGTATTTTGGTGCTAAGCCGTTCAATGATGTATAAACTAACAGAAGCATTTTAAAGTCTATTCTCTGAGCTCCAGGGAGCCAGTGGAAGTACCTTAAAACCGGGGTGATGTGCTCTTTCTTCCTGGTTTTAGTGAGAACGTGAGCAGCAGCATTGTGGATCAGCTGAAGCTGTCTGATTAAAGCAGAGCTTGTTCAGCAATTGCAGAGGGCTGAATTGTTTCTCTAACAAGATTGAAGCTTTTGAGCTCTGAACTGACCTGTGAAGACACTGTTGCAATAATCAGTGCGACTAAAGGTAAACGTATGTATCAGTTTCTCTTGAACTTGTTGGGACATTAGTCCTTTATTCCTGGAAATGTTCTTCAGGTGATAGAAGGCTGACTTTGTAATTGTCTTTATGTGTCTCTGAAGGTTCAGGTCTGAGTCTATCACTACACACATATTTCAGGCCTGATTATTTATTTATTTATTTGTTTATTTCAGTAGTTTTTTTCAGTAGTATTTCTTTATTTCAGTAGCTCAGTAGTTTCCAGTTGTAATAACTGAAGCTGGGTAGTGACTCTGATCGTTCCTCTTTAGGTCCAAAGATAATAACTTCAGTTTTGTTTCTGTTCAGCTGGAGAAAGTTATGGCACAGCCATGCACTGATTTGTTCTAAGCATCTGTTCAGTGCTTGGATGGGTTCAAAGTTATCTGGTGACATCGTAATGTAGAGCTGTGTATCATCTGCGTAGTTATAGTAACTAATCTTATTATTCACAGAAATAATCGACCTTTGACTGATCCTGGAGAGCCTGTATTAATCTAAATGAGTCTGCAGACTCATGCCTTGTCCAACTTTACTGCCTTTCTCTCTTCCTTTTCTTGATGTAACTGAGCTTAGCCATGCTATGATGCCGGTCCTGACCACAGTCCGCCCAGTTGTCCAATCTACATTTCCTCTCTTCCCCACAGTCGGTTACAAATCAACAAGTAACATAGAACAAAAGATTTTAAGTAAGCAGCCATTTATTTTGGAATGCACATGTACCAATGAATGTAGTTTTGCTGAAAACTTGTGCACAGAATTTTTATTTGTGATACACAGCACCATGATTTTAGGAAGACATATTATTACAATAATCTTATTTAATATTGTGATGACAATACCACTTTTTCGTCGTTCCAATGTCCCTAACACTTTTCTTGAGTTTTAGCATCTCTTCACTAAAAACTATGTATGGGGCTGGGATCAAGTAATGTTGCCAAAACCACCTGACCCATAACCAACTCAAGCCCAAGGCTTTGAGGTATGTAAGACCAAGTTAAAGATCAAGACCAAACCAAATGGAGACCATTTTTAAGACCATTGCTGCAATCATAATAATTTAGTTGTTGCTGCAATCGTTTGACGACAATCTGCCTATGATAGCTCATTAGCAAGCTAACTTATAATAGTACTTCCAGCTGACTGGTTGCACTGGTGCACCTAAATTCTCCAGTTAGGTGCACTGCCACAAAATTTAGGTGAATCCAAACATGTCAGTAAGCAGATCTTCAACTACAAGCCAAAAAACCAGGTTACAGCAGAGGTGCTGAATTGTCTTCAGAGAAAAAAAAATCCAGAGTCTGGAAGAGAGCCATAAACAGAACTGCTATTCAGTAAGATGCAAAACATCCTTTGGGCAATCCTATTTCACATTTAAAAGACCCCAGGTTTGAAAGAGTTTGCCACCAGTAAACAAACAATTGACTAGCCTTAGAATTTTTACATCTCATGAAAAATGGCTCAAACAGAGACAAATGTGTGAACACTGAAACTTGTACAGTGCACACTGCTCAGCAATTTGTATGCCTTTTTTGTTTACCGTAAGTCCTACTTTGCTATTAGTTTTGAATAGGTTTTCTTGTATTATTAATTTTAAAGGGTATTTTTCCAAAAGCCTAACCAAGGAGCCAGCATGCGAATCAGTCTTTGGCTGCAGCACCCATTGACAAGGCAAATGTTTCTTTTAAATGTAACATTGATTTATGTCGTGTCTCTGATGAAATAAACAAACAAATATTGTCCTCACAATATCAGTTTATTATATTAATAGTGCAAAGGACTGTCTGAACATCTATTCTGTATGAACTTATATCTGTGATTGAACTTCATAATTTTCTATCTAATGACTTCTTTTTTCTGTGAGAAGCATAGGTTGTCATTTTTAAGATTAAACTGCCTATTTGAAAAAAAAAAGATAACTGTAAATCCCTTATCTTTTTGGGTTTTTTAAATTTGCACTGCTCTTGTCTCCCTCCTCCCTTTGGGTTTGCTGAGCTTATCAGTGTTCCCCCTCTTGGCTCATTTAACTTTTTTCCTTCCTCGGGGGCCTCTTTACCTCCCTTTCTCTGGGTGAGTCCAGGGTTTCCTCTTAGGCTTTCCTCAGCATTGGAGCGAGTCCATGTTTAGTTGGACTCACCAGCATGTCTTTGTTCTCCTTCGTTGTCACCCACTCCCTATTTAATTACAACCTTATAATCTATAGCATCTTTAACTCCCATCGTTGTCGCTAATTAACAGTATATTATCTGAGACCATGTACAACTCTTTACTATCTTTATATCTGCAAGCGTTACAGTCATCACTTTGCTTTTTGTGTGTGCTTAACATCACCAACCTGAAAATAGTACCACTTTTTTTACTGGTCACAACATTTGAAAAGTCATGACTTTTTCTGTTTCTTGCATTATGTCATAAATTTTTTTTATGTACTGCATGTATGAAGTAAAAAAAAAAAAAAAAAAAAAAAAAAAAAAAAAAAAAAAAAAAAAAAAAAAAAAAATCCATATTCCAAACTGGAAGTATTTAGGCCATCTGAAGTCAGAATTCCAAGAAGGAAAGTCGAAGGTTACTTACCAACCCTGACCTGAAAATCCAGTATGGCTGCCATGCAATTAAAATGTAAGGATAGTTGCAGTAATAAACTGTGCTTTTGCATTTTTACACTGCTGGCAGTTTGTACTATATAAATATTTCCCATAAATATTTGAATGCATAAATTGTAGAGATAGGCACTTAAAGCCCACATTATTAGGTTCACTTTATGAGTATGTCTATAGACCACTCTTTCCCTCTGAACTGCCTTAATTCTTTAGAGATTTAACAAGATGTTGAAAAATTCCTGAAGAGATTTTTGTTCACATTCAAATTTTAAGATTAGGCAGTTGCTGCAGATTTGTTGGCTGTATATCTATGATACAAATCTCCTGTTCCTGATCTGGTGACGGTGGAGACCATTAGAGTAGAGTGAACTAATCGTTGTATTCAGAAAGCCAAATGATTCAAGCTTTGTGATGTGCTGTATTATCCTGCTGGAAGTAGCCATCAGAAGATTGATACACTGTGGTCATACAGAGGTAGACATGGTCAGAAATAATTGTCTGGTAGGCTGTGACATTAAACAATAATCAGCTGGTACTAAGTGTCCCAATGTGTTTGAAGAAAACATTCCCCACACCAATATACCACCACCAGCAGCTTTCATCACTGATATAAAAAAGGATGGATCCATGCTTGTTTTTTTCTATGCCAAATTCCAACCTTATCACTTAAATATGGCCTCAGTTTCCTGTACTTAGATGAAGGAGGTCACCATCTAGTGTGATAGTGTGGTCTGCTGCTGTAGCCCGTCTTCTTCAAGGTGTGACATGTTGTGCTTTCAGAGATGGTATTCCATATACCTCAATTGTAACACGCAGTTAACTGAGCTGCTGTTGCCTCTCTTTCATCCCCAACCAGTTTGCCCATTCCTTCTGAACTCAGACATCAGCAAGGCATTTTCATCCACACATCGGCCACTCATTCCATATGTTCACTGTTTTGAAATTAGTTTCTATGAAACGGAGAGATATGGTTGTGTGTGGGAATCCTAGTGGACCAGCAGTTTCTAAAATACCCAGTCCAGCCCATTGGGCCCCAACATCAATGCTGCATTCGAGGCCATTGAAATCCTCTTTTTCCCCCCATTCTGATGCAGGTCTAGAAGTCTAAATGCAATGAATTACTTCCAAATTACTATTTGTGTCAACGACCAATCGAACAGATGTACTTAAGAAAGTGGTTTGTAAGTGTACACTGCTCTTAGCTTCTATTACCAATTGTAAATGTCTTATTAAGTCACTATAGTGAGTTAGGTTTGTCATATTTACAAATGTGTAAAGGCCATATAACTTAAGTACCCACCAATCCTTCTTGGTTCAATTTTATCTGCTTCAGTTTCTGCTGAAAACTTCTCAAAATACTCTCCACTGGACTTTCTTTCCTTCTAAATAGTACCTGCTTGAAACAAAGTTCAAGGTAAACTACCCATCTATTTCAGTGTATGGGCTTATTCGTTACCCCTTATAGCAATTTTGGTTTGCGTCAACCTTGTAATGAGTTGATTCCAAAATCTTTCAGAGTACCACTAAAGCCAGCCTATGTTGGCCAGCTAGTTTCCCCCTGCATTGCTGGGGAGCAAATCCAGTGCCTGGAAATTAGCACCAATGGAAACTAACTAAACATGAAGTTTTGTCCCCGATCATGAGCTGCTGTCAACAGAGCATGAAAAAGTAAAAAAAAAGTTGGACTTTTATTAGACTGTAAGCCTTCATTTGTTTTCATCAAAGAAAAGGGGATATTTAGTGCAGTACAGTTGAGTCTGAGAGACCGGCACACAAGCACAAATGGGGTTAGAAAAACAAACAAGGGAGAGGTACAGAGGAGAAAAGTTGAAAAGTAAAAATATTGGCAGAGGTCTCACAATGCAAGAGCGTGCACACATTAGAAATGATGGTGACTGAGCGTTTGAGGGAGGGGGAAAAACTGGGAACTTTTGGAGATTGAGTGTTTCAGAGTGAGAGCAAGAGCAAGGGAGCATTGTCAAACAAAGAGAGTCCTGAGTCAGCAGCAGAGCAGTTTTCTCCCCAGGCAACTGGGCAACTGGGTAGGGCTACATCTCTCCCTCTCCCTTCTGTGTCTCTCTCCCTCTCTCCTGCTTTTCCTTCCCTCCCTTTTCAAATCTGTGTTTTTGCATGCTATTTCTTGCTCTCCACACTCTTCCCCTCTGTTCTCTCGCTGCAGTTAGAACAGAAAGCTCCCCTCCGTACATTGTGAACGGGTAGGCAAAGTTCTGAAAAGAGCAACCGGGGTCACTCTCACCTCTCAGATTTCTCCTCCTCCACCATTTGCCCTTGTTGTCATGGGAATTATAAAGACTCCTTTTAAAAACATTTTCCCCAAAATTTTTCACAGCCCTGTTGAAAGTTGGGCTTGAATGTGGGAATAGCGAGAGCCTTTTTGATGCAATACTTGCATGCAGACTTAATCTATCATCATAAAGAGCTCATTAGCTTTCCCAGCAGAATTTGTATTCTCCTTTGTGTTCTACAGCCTTTGTGCAGAACAGGCTTTGCTTTTTTGTGTTTTCAGATTTCATTCTGGCACTCTCTGTGAAAGAGTGTATCCTAAAGTTCACCTCACAGACGATTGACCCCATTTTTTAATTTTTTTTTTTTTTGCAATCTTTTTGAGTCCATATGTGTGTGTGTGTGTGTGTGTGAGAGAGAGAGAGAGAGAGAGAGAGAGAGGGTGCCTGTCTGTATAAAGTGAGTTAGAGTAGGAGGCACTTGTTGACATGGTATTACTTTTACACCTCTCTAGAGTTCGGCTACAGGCTCGCCTTGTTGGAAACCAAAAAGAAGGGGAGCATAAAGAGAGCTGAGAAAAGAGAGCAGTTGGAGGGATGGGGGTGGGGTAGTGTGGAACTGTCCAATATATCCTTTAAAGTTGGCCTAGGCTTCGAGGCTTGGAGAATTGGTCTCCATAAAAAACGGTGGTTTCTCTTTCCCTCAACTCTCCCTCTCCCTTGCTCATTTTGCCCTGGTCTCTCTAACTTTTTTCCTCTTTATTTCTTAATCCCTCCCTCCATCCATTCCTCCCCCAACCGGTTGAAGTAAGAGTATGACAGTGAGACAGTACCCTGCCAGCCCCTCTGGCAGAGTCATCATTCTTAGCAGTGCTAAATCACTACCTCCACTAGCTAGACAAACATGTCACACTCGTAGAGAAAGAGCAGGAGAAAGAGAGAAAGACGAGGATAAAATGTTTGATAAATATAAACAGCAAGAGTGATGCTTGCAGATGACCTAAGGCAGCAAATAAGGGTCCCCTCTCCTCTCTGGCAGCTTTTATGGGGTTCAGTATGGTGCTGCCTGGCCTGTAAAGTTTATTAACTTATTCAATAATTCCTGTTATAGTTTGCTTAACTTGTTGTCATCCACAAGTGTAATATTCTTCTCCCATAATGTGTCATGTACTGTTTTTATTTTCATACATTTACTTATTTTTATGCTAATGTAGTACTTAGCAAAGTTTACATTGTTTGTATCAGTCTAGTGAATTAAAATTGACTAGTTGTGTATATCGCATTAAGTTGTTATTGCATAACACAAAGAAAAAAATTAGATTTATATATTGTAAAAATGATAGGGCCGGGACGCCTTAATTAATTAATAACATAGATTTTAATGTGTTTAAAAAATGTTGTGCAATTAATCGCTTTTTTTTTTTTTTTTTTACATACAAAGGTTCTCACCAGAACCTTTGTATTCTGACCAGAAACTCTGTATTCATGCATTTCTGGTACGCTGGTAAATTTGACACACAAGCAAAATCCACAAACAACATCAATGGATGACAAAGCTGCTTCTCTTGGTTAATTTTTGCTTTAGAAAATGATCTGATGGGACATTGGAAAAGACTAGTGCAAAAAGTAGTTTGCCTTTTACCGAAGCTATTCAAGCCCTAACCCTACCATCTCAAAACAAAACATGTTGCGGCAAACACAGATATCCCAATGCTAATATCAGCATCAACAGTTCACAATTCCGAAGAAATGTTTTTTCAAAGAAGTTACATGAATGATCAGGGGTTCCTGAAACACTTGAAAGCTGAACGGGTATAATACCCCTTTAGACCAATTTGATGTTTAAATAACCCAAACAACAGATTAAAACCAATAAATATCTTTGTTGTTAAGCTCATATGTCTATCGATTCAATAATTTAGCAGCAAAAAGAGTTTTTTAGTTGAAAATATTATTTATTTTGTTTATATAGTTGGGGTTATAGTTTTGGCTCTAGTGGCCTTTAATAAACAGTAATCTGACAGGATGGGGGCAGAGAGACAGGTGGAAAGACATGCGGCAAAGGAACCGAGGATAGGACTGGAACTCGGGATGGCCGCATTCAGGTCTATAGCCTCTGTATATGGGGCTCCCGCTCTAACCGCTGCGCCATGCAACACCCATCAAGCATATATATGGAGCATCCATATATATGCTTCATATATAGGTTTGATTGAAATGCCATTAATTACAATTAATTAATTACAAACCCTGTAATTAACTCGATTAAAAATTTTAATCAAGTTCTACCTCTAAAAAATTTATTTATTTTGGTGATCACATTATTAACATTTTCAATTGTAATTGAAAAGTTATTGGAGATATTCAATAATAGACTCAAGTAAGAAAGCATGAAAAATTCACAACATGAAAAAAGTTTAAAAGTTATGCTGAGGGGAGCTGAGAATAACCTTTTCAAGCTGGTCAAGCAGAAAGGTGTCAGACTCTGGGCATCTCTGCAAAATAGTGGCACATAAACACACTGCTGAGACACCATGGTTACATTCAGACCTGATTCAGATCCAAGTAGATGAGCTTTCAGTACGACCGTTCACACTTACTTAAATTCTGACTTGATTGGTCAGATCAGTCACATGGTTGAAAATAATTACCAAACCACTAGTGGGCTAAAGACATCCTTAAGCCAACAAATGTTTCTGTAAAATCGACAGTTGGCAGTAATGCATCTTTATAGATATTAAATGGTTAAGAATCACTCAACATAATGCTATTTGAACCTGAGTAAACACACGACCCATATGTGCTGGTAATGTGATCCTGTGATGGACATGGGACATTTTACAACATAATTCCCACATTGGGTACAAGCAGTTCTGTACCCAATAAAAAAAAAAAAAAAAAAAAAATGACACTCTGGAGAAAACTCACTGACCCATACCACACCCCGTTCAAAATAGTCCTTACTTGTGATCTTTTTTTAAATTATTTTGATCCCCATAAGGATTTTATTAGCACTTTTATCTGGAAAAGATTCCTAAATTCCAAGTATTTCCTCTGATTGCTGCAGCAGCATCTGATCACTGATAGACCTAAAAACATTAATAGACAGAGCTTAAAATCCTGAAAAGACAAGGGTCTATCAATGCTCCTGATACCACTTATTCAGTAGATTTGACTTGTACCATATCAGCTGAACAATATTGAGGTGCCACAGCCAGAAGAAGACAGGTCAGTGTAGAGGAAGCTGCAACATCCGAGTGTTGTCCTTCTCCTCCATGAAACATTGTTGTTTGTATTTGACAACTCCACACCAGTTCTCAGAGTCTGCCTTTTCTTTGGAGGACATGGTGACCAGATTATAGAGACCTGTAAAGTGACCCTTCCTCCACCCAACATCCTCACCCAGAGTATAGAGTTACAAATAAGATGTTTTACTGAACCATGTTGCGCAGTTGCTTTACCGATGATTTTGTTAATAATTGCCTATCAATACCAACAGAACAGACATTGCGAAACACCATGGAAAGACGCATGGACTACTAGACCAGGGGTTTTCAAAGAGCAAATAGACAACTTCACCCCCCACTCCAACTACATTATCTCTATTAATTTTGTAAACCTTTTGATGTTGCTATACTTGATGTTCCATTCATACATGTTTCACTGATGTTATGGGGTTTACCTGTCTTAGCTATGCGCAGCGCCACTTGATATGATGCTTCAGTTGCCTTGTCATTTAAGTGCTAAAATTATGAACTACTTTCTGTTGTGACCATAGTTCATTTACCTCACTGTAAAAAGACTCCCAGGGCTTTGCAAACAACACTGTGGCCATGGAGGATCTTCAGATCCAGTCCATTCAGATCAAAACTTTAAATAATCATGGTCACACTTCCTTCTTCTTTTTTATTTTGCTTGGTCCAGACTCTGTCTCCTTACTCACCGTAGCTTTGGTACTAAAAACCTATCCATTTTGTCTTTGGCATAGGCTTGGTGAAGTTGGCTAAATGTTTATATTTACTGTTTCTAGGTTTTTTTTTTCTTCCTGCCCTCCAGTATAGCCAATAGTGCCCCACACTTTGAAAAGCCTTGTACTAGACTATTTAACCTGCCCTTAGTAGTGTTCTAGCTTCCATTGGACTTTTTACTTCAGTTTGCACATGGTGTTGGTTTTAATATGGTGCATCTCCTTGTTGGTCTCGTTGTAGATATAGAATTGCTGTTTTAATTGAAAAATTTAAAAACATTGTTGATGACCTTTTCTGTATTCCTATACCAGATTAGTCATTGTATGTTTCTATTTTGGTTATATTGTAGGCTCTTTTGTAGCATGCCAAAACACATTTAAATGACCAAATTACCTGTTATTGTGTGTATGTATATGTACATGTGCATGTATTTGTGTGTGCATAGATGTGTATGCAAGTGCATATGTGCTAATAGAATTCTGCTGTCCAACTCACAGCTGTGTCCTGCTGATGAGTCCCAGAAGGCCCCAGCATGTGTCTGTGGTTACTATGTTAAGGCTCTTGCATGAAACCATGTGTAGGTCATTACGCTCTCTCTCTTTTTCTCTCTCAATCCTGCTATCTTCTAGTTTGTCTTGCTCCCCCCAACCCCCAGCCCAGCCCCCTCCTCTCTGTTTCCCCTTACTCTGCCAAAGCTCCAACTTATACCACTCTTCACCCATCTGAGGCCTGGCCTCTGTTTCTCTCTTGTTGAGCCAAGTGAGTATTTTAATAAAGAGATTTGCAGACCTACTTACATTTGCCTCACTTACAAATATATCATTTTTGGAGGATTCTTGTTGCAGAGTCAGGGAATGTATATTGTTGATTGTAGATGGGTTGTACAAAATGGTTTTTCATTCAAATAGAAGAAGTTGTATTTTTCAAATAAGAAAGTTATTACTGGTAGTAGTTTTTGTTTGAGTGGATCGTTAACTTTTATGGATGGTATTATGTCTCAGTTGTAAGTCCAAAATAAATCTCTTGATTCCCTAGGATGTGCATCTCAGCAAAAATACCATTCAGATTTACTGGTGGTAACAGTTTTAATTCACTTTTGATTTTCCATTTACAGCATGAACAGGGACACGGAAAATGTCAGGATGAAACCATTCAAACACTTCATGGGTCTTTATTTTGCATTTTAATTACACAAAGCAAGTTATTATAGTAAAATATGTCCCAAGAAATTTTGTGCTGACTAAAAACTGTAACTTTGAATACATTTTAAAGCAACATCCGAGTTCAAATGGTACCTAGATTTCTATTTTAAAACCTCCTACTGGCAGTAACAAAATTGCTCTTCTTCTTCAGCTTCTTCATGGTATTTAAGATCAACTTGGTGCCTCACTACCACCTTGTGGTAGCAATAATGCATTACAAATAGGGTGCAGTTAACAGTTGGTTAAAAAAAAACATGCTCTTTGAATTTGTCCACTATAACAACCACCCGAGATCACAAAAACAATATTCTGAGCTCCTACCAGTATACTTGTTTCAGATAGTTGAGCATCTCAGAAGGTGCGATCCAATAAATCATGCTTGATAATAGTAATGACATTCCTTCATACTGTTGTAGTTTACATACCCTTTGGGACATAGAGGGGATTTCTGGTCATAACTCCTGTTTGTTATCCACAGAACCACATTTTGGACAGGGTGTAAGGACATGTCTTTGGGAAAAGATTTTATTGGCTTGTTTAACTGATTTACCATTATAAAAGAGAAAAAAAGACCTGTAACTTTTGGTGTATTCTACTGGAAGCCAGCTTTGAATTGGAGCAGTTTCCACTCACGTCTCTCCAAAGTTGAATGTAAGCCCAGCTTGTCCTTATCCTAAAAGTCAACCCATCCCCCACAAAGGGGGTCAATCCAAACTGACGTTTACAAGGACTCCTAATCTGCTGAGAGACTGATGAGTCCCCTTCCAAAATAATCTCCTGGGTTTGTCAAAAATGTTGTTGAACACTTTACCATCAATCTTAATTTTACAGTTTTGTTTCTTTTCAGGAAAATGCACACTTATATAGCTAAATACTGGCTTGCTTATATAGCTCTCATGTCCATAACACTTTAGACATGTTGTGTTTATGATATTCAGAGAGTTATTCTCTGTACCTGCACTGCCAGGTTCTGCTCTGCATACAGACACATGGGGAAACTAAAGCCAGCTGGCTTTGCAGTCTGCCATCTGTTCTGATTTATGTAAGACTGTTAACCCTGGACTAGGACAGCTCCCACTAGCTCTCTAGCACAGAGTTAAATGAGTAGATAAGAGATAGACTAGGTTTGAAATATGGGGTGCTTTTGGGAGCAGAATTTTCAATACATCAATACAAAAAATGATTACTTTTGTCTTTGTAAGCAAAAAAGGGAAAAAAAAAAAATCATATTTAAAACACCCTAAGAAAAATAAACTGCGAACTACTGTTAAGACAAAATAAAGATGAGTGTCTTTTTTGGCAGCGGAGATTTAAAGCTTTAATTAAAACATACAATAAAAGGATTTCCAAATAAAAACAGACTTTATTGGCAGATCCACACAAAAAGAAAGAATTAATATTTTATTCTAGTGTGTAGGTACAAGTGAACAATTTTTGTATTCAGAAGTTGTTTTAAAGTATTTCTTTTGTTCTAAAATATGATGATGTAGAAATTTATTTAGTTGTAATAACAAGAAAATATCGTAATTCTAAAGGTCTCTTTTCAATACTCAGTCAGGGTTACATTTAGAGTATATAAAGATGTATTTATGGTTATATCAGAGATACACCAAAAACTGGCTGGTGACCGGAGTCAGACCTTTTTTTTAGCTTGATCAGCTTAAACCGTAACTCACTGGTTGGCTGCTCACAATCTTTTATTTTTTGTGATATGTGAATGCACTATAGAGGTACTAGATCAAGTTAACATCAACCAGGGCCGGGCCTAGCCACTTTGGCGCTTAGTCAATATTTTATGTGCATTTAGATGTAAAATACACAATGAATTTTCTAGGATGACATTTAAATCTGATGAAATGATCACAGTGAAATGCAGAATTTAATGAAGCAATAAACTTTAGTAGTATATGGGAATGCCGTAATGATGCTTAACAATAATGTGTATGTAATGAGCTCACAGAGTACACTTGTTTTTGCTAGTTTATTTGCTTGGTGTTAAATGATTTAACATTTAACTCTGTGCAACCACATTTATAAACATTAACAACAAACAACTAGGCTAACAACATCAAATTGTGAGGGCAGACATGAACTAACCAGGTAAAAATGTAGAAAAAATGTAGTTCTAACACCTACTGAACAGCAAAGAAATAAGCAACCAAACTAATCACTTGTCAGCATCCTGGGTTGTTTTGGTTTTTTAGTGTTTGCTTTTTCATTTTCTTGTTTTAGTGTGATCAACCTTAGTTTTGGTCTTTACTCTTTTCTTCTTGTTGTTTATTCATTTAGATTAGATCTGTTGTTGTGCAATCTTTGTGTTTAGTTATTCTTTGTTATGATACATGTTTGGTCAGCTCCACTGTTACTGTTATTCCTACTCATCCTGTGCTATTACTCTCCCTCCCTCTCTCAGCTTGCCTGCCTGGTCCCCTCTCTCAGCTGCACCCTGTTACTAATCAGCCACCTGTTTTTTGTCAGTAATCAAGCTACTCTGTATATCAGCTCCTATCTTTCATTGATTTCCCACTGGATTCTTCCGTTTGACTCAAGCTACCCAGTCTCCATGTTCCTTTGCTCTGAGCACTGTGTTTGGCTAGCCTAGCTGCTACCGTTCAACATCAAATTACACTAAATATGCTAAATAACTAAGGCAACTGGCAGTTGCATCACATTAATTTTACTGTAGCTCTGTCTCTGTCACATTTTTCATCTTCTTCTTTTCTCTTTTTTCTTCCTTGGGCACCAGATAATTTGAGACATTTTGTCTTCCTACACAGAGATATTATTTCTTGACTTTTTCTCGTATACTGTACCCCATTACTGTGAGCGGCACTGGAGCAGTCAGAGGAGGGGGAGGGGGACAGACAGGGTACAGAACAAACCAACTAGTGGAGAAGTAGGGTGGGGTAGCCAAACAAAATATAATCGTCATTGTTAGATGTAGTGTTTAATATTCTTTGCTATGCAGCTAAATAGTGTAGAATCTTTCATATTAGGAAATTAAATTATAAGTTAAAAAAAAAAAAAAGTAAAATTTACTTCTTTTTTTTTCTTGCCCCTTTTTATAGTGCCCCCTGGACTGCTGGCACCCTTAGCATTTGGCTGTACTGCCTATGCCACAAAGCGGTCCTGATATCAACATTGCTTGGTGTTGAGACAGTTAAGGCTCCACATACTCAGTCATACTCTGCGTATTCTGTGAGCTGTGCAGACTCTGCACGCATTGTCTGCGGACAGTTGATATTTTATAGTCGAGCATACCAATTTTCTACATTTCCCGTGATAAATTCCTTCATTTCCCACAATTCTTATTGGCTTCACACAATGGCTCATCCTTACTCAGGGTCTGAGCTATTTCCTCCTACATATTTTTCGTTCCCTGAAAGTGTTTATATTCCCTCATTGATGTATCATACAAGTTTCTATGTTTTGTAATCTCTTCCATCATACATTCTTCTAAATTTGACTCAGTACCCTCCACAAGACGACACCAGTTCTCAACTTTATCAGCTCGTTGTCGCATTTAAAGTGGGTTGATGTGAACATCATTTCCCAGCGAGCAGTTTACTGCGTGACACCAAGTACGCTTACACAATCATAAACATTTATCTTTGCTCAGATGTGTCTTGCGAATGTCCACTTTGAGTCTGCCTTTGGTACTCATGAACCTCCACTGAGTGAAGAGGCAGCAGTTCAGGGCAAGATTCAAACATACATCAAGGACACACCTTTGACAGCAATGATGTCCAAGTTCTGGACAGAGAGAACAGATGGTTTGAAAGAGGGGTGAAGCAAGCCATCTTTGTCAAAAGCGAAAAACCCACACTGAAACGAGGGGGACGGTTGCGGTTTCAGTTTTCAAGCATACATACCCCGGTTTTGAAACTCATTCCAAAGAAATTACATAAGCAGGCTCCATGGGTGAAAGCCTGGTCACCTGGCGCTCGTTAGTGTCCCCCACCCCTGGGCTTGGCTCCAGGGTGGGGCCCCGATGACCCATGTCCAGACGAGGGAGCACTGATTCCATTGATAGTACTCATTATAAGGGATCTTTGGGCTGCACTTTGTCTGATTCGCGACCAAAAGAACGAGATCTTGTGGATCCAAGCAGCTAAAATGAGTTTCCTCTACAGGGTGTCTGGGCTCTCCCTTAGAGACAGGGTGAGAAGCTCAGTCATCCGTGAGGGACTCAGAGTAGAACTGCTGCTTCTCCACATTGAGAGGAGTCAGTTGAGGTGGCTCAAGCATCTGGTTAGGATGCCTCCTGGATGCCTCCATAGTGAGGTGTTTGGGAACATCCCACCAGAAGGAGACCTGGAGGAAGACTCGGACACTCTGGAGGGACTATGTTTCTCGGCTGGCCTGGGAACACCTTAGGATTTCCCCAGAGGATCTGGCCCAAGTGGCTGGGGAGAGGGAAGTCTGCACCTCCCTGCTTAGGCTGTTGCCCCCACTACCTGTCTCTGGAGAAGTGGAAGATAATGGTTGGACTCTTGTAATTCCTTCATTTTTTGTTGTTTATACACTTAAGAAAAAACAGTTTCAATTATTCAGACGAGAATTGGCAGAACAGACTTTGAAGAAAACTGAAAATCAGAATTGACTCATAAAAACCTCTAATTTATGTACATTATTGTCTTAAGATTTTTGATTTTATCATGACAACAATAAACTCGAGATGATGATGTTTACTAACACCAAAAACTGAAATATTGTTGAGATTGTTACTTTACAGTTTTTGCGAGCATGAGAGCAGCAAATATTAATATCTTAAAAATGTAATTCAATGTAGTTATTGCGTGCTTTTTAACATTAAAATTGCACCAATAAATTTTAGCTACTGTAATTTTCAGACTATAAGGCGCTACTTTTTTCGAGGGCGGCATAAGCTCAGGAGCGAGATGAAGGTGACACTGAGAGCAACAACGAAAGAAATAGAGACTGAGTAAGGGTGTGTGAGGCCAAGGATGCATAAAAACCATCTCCACACCTGACCCACATGAACACCCACCACATCCCCAATGTGTATGGAGAGCCGTTTCATTCAAAATTAAATAAAAAAAAT